>BKCP01004439.1:51336-145807 GCA_008636005.1 Striga asiatica | reverse complement strand
CATCCCATATTCTCCAATCACAAATAATCACCAAATTCAAGATTCGCCAAACTCACAAAAAAATGAGCAGATTGAACGCAAATGCCAAGCCATTCTTCCCAGGTGCACAAACAGCACGACAAGTGTCCAATCAGCCGTTAGATAGCACAAGGGAAGAGAGGTCATTATTCATGACCTTCTCAATTGGGTCGCCCCTAGTGTGGAGAGAAATCAGCCAGCATTTCAAAAAGTGAATATATTTCAATATATATTATCATTTTTTTTTTAATCAAGCGAGTTAGTCTGCGAATGAATTAAAAAGAAAAGAAAAAAAAAATTATGAAAATATATTTCATGCATGATAATATTTAGTTTGACTGACTTTGTTTTTTCTAATCACTCGTGTTGTGACAGTGAGTACGGGGAATGCGTGGAAAATGTGTATGTGCACGACGGACATAGTGTTGGTCGACCGAATAAAGAATTCGAGTTCGGAAGGACCCTCTTCACAAATGCAGAGGTGCCCAATATGATAATGGGCAATAATGAAAAAGTGAAGCTACGGGTTGGGGGCAAGCCTCTTTGGTTGAAGAGATATGTCGCTCTAGATCAACGGCCCAAACAATAACTACAAATCGTTATATATATTTTTTTTTAATATATATATGGCATATTTGAATGTTGTCTTTCGGGGTTTTCNATTTTATCTCCTTTTTTGGGGGTTGAGAACTTACATATATCAAGTGGTATGGGTATCGATATGATATCTTACGGTTTGAGAAGATGAAATGTTTGAGCACTCCAAATAAAGAGGTAGTTCAATTTCCTTGCATTTAAAAAACCTGAAGTCTCTCTATGTGATATTATTTAAATAAGCCAAATAATTTTAAGTTAAAAGCAAAAGCCAAGAAAAGGGGACAAACAAAACATCTGAAACAATGGATAATCCTATTGAACCAAATGGAGTGAACAATTATGAACATGCATTTATTTTAATTGTAACACTTGAGGATGGTATGCATTTGCTGTCCACATATGCGCTCGACTTGCACCTCATAATAAAAGCGACTGAATTACTAAAGGTCTATGCAACGCTTGCGCAACACTTTCACATATGTGCAATGTCAATGCAAATATTTTTGTAGGACTTCAAAAAGGTAACTTCCGTAGTTGTTCCTTAAATGTGCACAGTTCAATATTTCATGATCTATAACTGCATACCTTACACTAGTTACATTCAGTTGAGTACAAAATCTCCATGCATGTAAGCAGAACGAAAAAAAAAAACTAAAAGTTGTCCGGGGACATGTGGCATTATAATATATAACATGGTCTCTTTCTACTTTTAAGGTGGATTTTTTCCCACTTAAACACATATCAGTACTATAAATCAATCCACAATAGTATGATTCAGAGCATAAGTCAGTTCATAATGATCTCCATGTCAATTTTACATGTCTAAGCAAAAATGACCTCGACATGTGCTAAAATTTAGGAATCTATTTATTGGCGTTTGGATGTTTTTCTTTTCAGAAAATGTTGGATTTCAAGAAGCCAAAGGTTGACGAACAAGGTTATTCCACTCACATTCGATCTTGTACGCGATTATCTGTTAAGATTCTACTAACAGGTTTTAGTATTTCCGCTACATTGGCCATAAACTGCACATAGCAAGAAATTGTTGGAAAAAATAATGTGATTAGGTAAAAAGATTTTACGACTCAAACCTGAAAAGAGAATTCAAATACCTGTTATATTTAATTATCAGAATTCTAGATCACGATTCTCAGAACACTCTGTTGTGTTGGTTGAAAGTGAAACATTGCTTCCGGATTGCTGTAATTGTAAATAAGTACAAGAAATCACACCCTATCACAATACGATAAAAAGAAATCGAACAAAGGAGTCTAAAAACACATTCATTGCTATGAAAGATGAACAGTTTCAGAAAGAAAAATTAGGCTGTGCTTGGAGAACATTAACTACTCATAACAAAATGAAGTTCCAAGAACATGAGAATACTACTTTTATGAAGTTTCAGTTTATATTTGCTGCCACTCTATTTCACTTGTATACAAATATTTTTGTTGTGCTGAGTGCCTGAGTGATTCCAAACCACACCATCAAATGTATACTTTCGGAACATGCAGGTCCAGAAAGATAGAAAGAGTAAAAATAGAAACAGTAAAAATCACTTATTTTCAGTAAACATTGACAAGAGAAAAGAACCTTTTAGAAGCCTCCAACTTCTGTCTAAGCTCAGCAATCCCAGCTTCCGAGGCAGCTAATGTCTGTTGGGCTTTTGCCTCAGCTTCAATCGCAATTTTAACTCTCAAATCCAGATTCTGCTCATCAAGAGAGGAATTGAGACTTTGAACATGAGCCCATGCCTTGATCTCTGAACTTGTAGCTTCGCTAATTTTCCTGCATACAAATTAATGGTTAAAAGATAGAAGAGTATGAACCGGATTCATTGTTTAATAGGGATAGGTAAAGCAGTTACTGATAAATTTCACATGATAGTTGAGAAGATCAACCATTTGTCAGAATTACAAATATCCATCAAGGCACTGTGACAAATATGGTGGTATTTGTATTCTGTTAGATGGAAGTCTTTTTGTAACTAAGCTAAACCTCAGGAGTTTCTTCTTTTAGGTATGTCCTAAAAATATATTTGTTTGGTTATCTCCATTTGCATATAAAAGCACAATTTTTCCAAGATAGTTCTATATACTAATAAACATAGTTTGCAGATAAACTTGTGATTCAATAAAGGTGATACAGCTAAATGTTTCACCGACTTCCCTAGCTTGCATATAATCACTGGAATAGAAACACCATAAAACAACACTGAGGCATGCCAACCTTGAATCAGTTGATTAATGCTCCTACATTTCATGTTTCTGTAAACCTTAAACATGTATCCACATATTAAAAGTTTTGGAAGTTCAAGATCAAATCTTTATTTCTTTCAACAATAGAGTGACAGTTATTACTCATCCTTGCATTGTAATCACAGCACATTATACAACACATGGCCTCTTACCAATCCAAGAAAACATCGAATGTGATATTGAAAAATATGCAGTAACCTATTCATGTTATGATGTTCTTTTTTAATGATTTCATTTTTCTTTTTCTATACTTGTGAAATAGATTACTGTATTTGTTTTTGCTTATGGTATTTTTTTGGCCAGACATCGATGAGTGGAACCCAGAACCACTCTTAGGTTACCATACAAGATGGCGATCGGAATTAACCGGAAATATTGCAGTGAACGGAATCTTGAAGCTCCCAAACGAGATGATCACGTTTAAAGACATTTGCATGGAGGCGAATGACAGAAGATTATTTTTAAGCTTTAAGAACTGCGACATATATTTAATTGCGTTCAAGAGAGATGTTCAAACCAACAACAACATGACAAGAAATGAAGGCATCAGAGGATGATCCGTGGCTTATCACAGAACCAGCGAACAGGCTCACCATGCGCAGTAGCTACAACGCACTACATTCTGTCGGTCATTTAAGACGATAAAAGGCAGTTGAACACTAATCTTAGCGCCATCGAGGATTCCGTCATGGACTTGCTAAACCCGCAATGCACCGTGAAGAAAATGGCTCGCGCAATCTTGCGTATGTTGCTCGTGTTTCTGGAGAGTGCCCATTTGATCCAAGTGGAGGCGTATGTTAGGGAGCGATGTGTATGGGACAATGATCAAGGGCGCAAGCGACATGATATTTTTTTTTTTGGTATGACACCAATTTGGACGATCTTAAAACCAACTAGAAAAAGTTATCTTCGATTTTAGCGAGCAATTTGGATGATAGCAAGGAGCCGCCCCAGCTAGCAGCTTCCGGTCTGACGACTAGCGACGGGACTCTCATCACCAGGGTTGGGCAAACGAGGCACGAGGTTAGGTTTTTGCATGGGAGATCTCATCTGGCTTAGATGATCAAATGAAGATATCTGTCTGTTCCATTTTATTTTTTTTTTCCTTTTGTCTTTTGTAATGAAGAGACTCATTGTAGGATTTGTATTCTACTTTTTTTTTCTATTTTCAAGAAATTTGACTTTACTTTAGGAGATAAGAGTGAGTCAGTTTAGAAAGTGGAATATAAATCCTACAAGGAGTCTTTTCATTACAAAAGAAAAAAGAAAAGAAAAATAAAATGGAACAGACAAACATTTTCATTTGATCATCTAAACTAAATGGATCTCCATGCAAAATCCGAACCTCGTGCCTCGCTTGCCCTGGTGATGAGAGTCTCATCGCTAGTCGGCAGACCGAAAGCTGCTAGTTGAAGCGGATCCTCGCTATCACCTAAATTGTTCGCTGAAATCGAGCAGAGCTTTTTCCAGTTGATTGTAAGATCGTCCAAATTGGTGTCATACCAAAAAAAATATCATGTCGCTTGCGCCCTTGATCAGTCCCCCATACACATCGCTCCCAACATACGCCTCCACTTGGGTCAAACGGGTACTCTCCGGAAACTCGAGCAACATACGCAAGATTGTGCGAGCCATTTTATTCGCGGTGTATTGCGGGTTTAGCAAGTCCATGACGGAATCCTCGAAGGCGCTAAGATTAGTGTTCAGCTGCCTTTTATCGTCTTATCGTCTTTTAAATGACCGACAGAACGCAGTGCATTGTAGCTACTGCGCATGGTGAGCCTGTCTGCTGGTTCTGTGATAAGAACCGAATCATCCTCTGATGCCTTCATTTCCTGCCATCTGTTGGTTTCAACGTCTCTCTTGAACGCGATTAAATATAGGTCACAAGTCTTAAAGCGTAAAAACAATCTTCTGTCATTCGCTTCCACGCAAATGTCTTTAAACGTGGCCATCTCGTTTGGGAGCTTCAAGATTCCGTTCACTGCAATATTTTCGATTAATTCCGATCGCCATCTTATATGTTAACCTAAGAATGCTTCTGGGTTCCACTCCTGGCCAAAAAAATACCATAAGCAAAAACAAATACAGTAATCTATTTCACAAGTATAGAAAAACAAAAAGAAAAAGAAAAACGAAATCAGTAAAAAAGAACACCATAACATGAATAAGTTACTGCATATTTTTCAATATCACCATTTGATGTTTTCTTAGATTGGTGAGAGGCCCTATGTTGTGTAATGTGCTGTGATTACAATGCAAGGATGGAGTAATAACTGTCACTCTCTTTCTCTTGTTGAAAGAAATAAAGATTTGATCTTGAACTTCCAAAACTTTTAATATATGGATGTAGATTACAGGTTTAATGTTTACAGAAACAGACATGAAGCTGGAAATGTAGGAGCATCAATCAACTGATTTAAGGTTGGCATGCCTCAGTGTTGTTTTATGGTGTTTCTATTACTGTGATTATATGCAAGCTAAGGAAGTCAGCTGTAACACCTTTATTGAATCACAAGCTTATCTGCAAACTATATCTATTAGAATATAGAACTATCTTGGAAAAATGTGCTTTTATATGCAAATGGAGATAACCAAACAAATATATTTTTAGGACATACCTAAAAGAAGAAACTCCCGAGGTTTAGCTTAGTTACAAAAAACTTCCATCTAACAGAATACAAATACCACCATATTTGTCACAGTGCCTTGATGGATATTTGTAATTATGACAAATAGTTGATCTTCTCAACAATCATGTGAAATTTTTCACAGTAATTGCTTTACTTATCCCTATTAAACAATGAATCCGGGTTCATACTCTTCTATCTTTTAACCATTAATTTGTGTGCACGAAAGTTAGCGAAGCTACAAGTTCAGAGATCAAGGCATGGGCTCATGTTCAAAGTCTCAATTCCTCTCTTGATGAGCGGAATCTGGATTTGAGAGTTAAAGTTGCGATTGAAGCTGAGGCAAAAGCTTGCTGCCTCGGAAGCTCGGAAGCTGGGATTGTTGAGCTTAGACAAAAGTTGGAGGCTTCTAAAAGGTTCTTTTCTCTTGTCAATGTTTACTGAAAATAAGTGATTTTTACTGTTTCTATCTTTCTCTTCTACTCAAGAATCAAAAACAGGTTTTCCACATAAATTACCTTGCTAAGTTGGAGGCTTCTTGGTTCTAGTATGGCAAGAACTTGTTGGAAAAAATGATGTGATTAGGTCAAAAGATTTTACGACTCAAACTTGAAAAGAGAGCAATGTTATCAATGGCGGATGGCGGTCCATGGCGGAAAGCCAAAAAACCGCCATATTTATATGGCGGATGGCGTAGCGGAAAATGGCGGACCCAAAAATATATATATATATATATATATATATACATATAAAATTTACATATGAACAAACACAAACACCTAAAAACATGTCAATTTTCACAAAAAGGAGGCATTAGTTTCACAACATAACAACATACCAAGCATCATTCAAATTTCAACGTGTTCAAATTAACCACACACATTAACCAAGCATTATTCATATTTCCATCCGATGTCGTTTTTAGTGTTGGACCTGCTAGCCCGTGAAGGGACCCCGTCTGACATTTCATGAAATTTATAAAATGAATACTTTGTCAAATCTGATTCTTAAAATAATAATAATAACAATAATAAGCTTATAAACTTCAACACTAAGCCACCAATAATATAACTAATGTGAATATACACGTTATAAAGCACAATGTAGCAATTAGCAAAATCTAAGTATAAATTTAAATACACATTAAACATAAAGCTCTCATTCCATACTTTCAGTTTCAGTAAACTGAACAAAAAAAAAAACTGAAAATAGAAGGAAAATAAAAAAAAAAATCTGAAACTGAAAAAAAAAATAAAGCTTTCTTTCATTCACTTATTCACATAAAGCTTTCTTTCCATACTTTCAGTTTCTTTCCATTCACTTATTCACATCATTAATCATCAATTATGAAATGAAGGGAAAAAAAAAGTTGCCCTACATCTGAAACTGAAAATAGAAGGATGAAAAAAGAACTTACTAGTGATTGAGAGCCGCCTTGCCAGAGCTGGAGTCGTCTTGAGTCGCCGGTCGGAGGGTTGGGTCAGTAGAGAGCGCACGGTAGCAACAGATAGGGAGAGTTTGAGGAGGGTAGGGTTTTTGTGTTTTAGGAAGAGAGAAGCCGATCCGTATGTATTCTGTGTTTTAAAGTTTAATTTTTCTTTTTTTTTTTNTTTGTGGTAATTAAAAAAAAGATAAGAAAGAAATGGCACAAATAAGACAAAAAAAAAAGTAAATTATAAATAAATTCTAATTTTTTGATATAATTCAAGATAAAATTTTGTACACTATCTTTAATATTTTGTAAATTTCAATATTATTATTCATTCTGATGTATTATTATCAAAACAAAAATATTCATCTGCAAAGAAACACATTAAGTCGTATATAACAAGATCTCATAATTTTTCTCAATATTAAATTATACTAGACATGGGTACATTGGTAGGAGAGATAATATTTCTCAATATATTGGATCAAAGAATTTATTATAATTCTATTTTTTAGTCAATTTCGTAGTTGACATAAATTTTCATTGACAATAATTCTCTAACATAACGATTATTATAATAGCATGCGACGTCATGATAGATTTATACAAAGATACAAGAGAGAAATAAGACATTATAATATGAGAGAAAAAGAAAAAAAAAAAAAACTACTTAATAAACAACTTCAGTTACCAATTATTTTGTTAAAATTACACAATTTATATTTATTTTTTTGGAAATATATATTATAAAAAATTATGTAATAAAAAATTAAAAATTAAAATTCCAAGTGGGGCCTAGGCCCCACCTGGATAAGCTATGGATCCGCCCCTGGCATGGCGCCGCCATTGCAAATCCGCCGTATAACGGATAACGGGATGACGGAAAAGCCAAAAACCGCCACGCCATTTCGCCATGGCGGAAATTTAATAACACTGAAAGAGAGTTCAAATACCTGTTATATTTAATTATCTGGATTTTAGATCACGATTTTCAGAACATTCTGTTGGGCTGGTTGAAAGTGAAACATTACTTCTTGATTGCTGTAATTGTAAATAAAAACAAGAAATCACACCCTGTCACAATACGATAAATATAAATCGAACTACAAAGGAGTCTAAAAACACATTCATTGCTATGAAAGATGAATAGATTCAGAAAGCAAAATTAGGCTGTGCTTGGAGTACATTAACTACTCATAACAAAATGAAGTTCCAAGAACATGAGAATACTGTTTTTATGAAGTTTCAGTTTATATTATGCTGCTGCCAATCTATTTCACTTGTATTATAAATATTTTTGTTGTGCTGAGTGCCTGAGTGATTCCAAACCAGACCATCAAATGTATACGTTCTGAACATGCAGGTCCACGTGAGTTCTTACTTTTTAGAGAACCCTAAAAGATCTTTCCGTACATACTTTCCCAGAAAAGGGCAGATCGAAAGAGAATAATTGATTTCAATAACTATTACTGAAAAGACAAATCGAAAGAGAATCATTTATTACACTAACAATTTCTCAGTAACCATAATTTAGTCAAGATCTAAAATTTTTCCTTATATGTACTGTCATTACGTACCTGATCCTCCGCATGAAAACAGGCACGTGGCCTCTCCGGACTCATGGAACTTCTTTCGAACAGGTTCCAAAACCATATAAATCTTAGATAACATAAATTGAACCTGACACATAAATATGTTTGTAAAAAATTAGACCATGTCAGAGTTTCTTTTTTGGAAGATTATGTATGTATTCATGCATATCCCAGAAAATTAAATCAACTATAACACAATTTATTTCTCTATGATACTAACTCCAAACAGTGACAAATAGAAACTTAGGCTCGAAATGTTCAAAACTGCCAACCAAAACAGACTTAGAGGTTTGGTTTTTCTTTTTCATTTTCTTCTCTTTTCTGGAAAGTAGTATAACAATGCTAATAAGAGGCAAATACTACGAACTTGAACAGAATAACTCAGACAAAACTTACGTGATTTACCACAAAGAATGTCTTCCAAACTTAGAAAATATCAATGTTTAATATCACCAAGCACAATAGACATTAAAAGCACAATAAACGATCATGGGTTGCTTTGCTTCAGATTAGTTCACTCAGTTTGCAACAGAACCATAAATGTACAAAAATAGCACAAAGAAACAAGAGAACATCCAGCATTCGAATTCAGGAGAAAGAATTCTCTTCACCCAGCTCACATTTAATTGTAATTTCTTCATTTTTCAAGGTTTTCTAGTTCAAGCAAGGTCATGGGCTCAATCGAAGCCTCTTCTCTTGAATCAGTCTACTCTTTTTTTTCCACCTTTTGAGTCTCTCTTTGATCATCTACCAGCTCATTCACTTNAAGGATTCATAGAATGAACAAAGCTCAAATTAAGACCTAAATTAGCTGGACAGCAGCTTAAAAAATCAAACCCACAAATAAAGTTCGAATCTTTCAGCACATATCGTCATCGGTGAAAGCAATAAAGCTCGGTATCAGCAGTATAAGAAAAACTAAAAATTAGGATTACTGGTGTGTACCTAAACACAATTGCCCACGCAGCCCACCATTAAAGTCCGAATCTTTATCCAATCAAAACGATGCTTGTCGCCATTCTAACATATTCGCCCATAAAATAATGAAAATGGTTCAAGAGAACTAGCCTTTTCATTGGCATTTTGCCTTCGAATAGTTAACGAAAAAGGAAAGCTGAAAGGAAGAACAAGAATGTATTTTTTTTTTTTAACAATATTAATTTGCTCTTTTATTTTTTATTGAGCTCAAAAGTGACTTTTTTCTTTTTCTTTTCTTGTCCAAATATGTTATAACCTAGTGATAATCATAAACTAGTGTATTGTCACAATTTTTATGAGACTAGTTCATTTAAAAATAGGAAAATATACTATATAATTCACTGAAAAAAGTTGAGATGAAATAAACAAATATATATATATTTGGCTGATTTTCTTTTTCCTATTAATGTTAGGGTTTAAATAAATCCGGTGGTATTAAAGAATTTGTGCCAAAAATACATATAAGTAAATTGTTATACCATAGCTGCAAAACTGATGTAGTAATCTAATGCAATTAAATGCAACAGTCCCATAACATCGACACAAAATCACCAATATTTCACAAAATCTGAACAAAATAATCAATTTTAACAAAAATTTCAGTCAAAAATGTAGTCATTTTAAGATCCTAATTCAAATATTTTATGCCTGGTTGATAATCTGTGCAGACATGCACAAATTCAATATTATAAAACAGCTAAAAAACACACATATCCCCTGCACCAAAAATCAAATCAGCAATCTATATAAACAAGTGCATAAAATTAAAATTTTCATCAACATAACATAAATATAGTGCAGACAAAGAGAAAAAGGAGAATAAACATAAACTCTCTTCCTTTTGTACTCCAAAAAACATAATCCAAATTCCCAAAAATCCTAAATTCCTCCAAATAACTCGCTATAAAATGAGCAAATTAAACGCGAATGCCGAGCCATTCATCCCGAGAGGCAGCAAGACAGGTCGTTATTCATGACCTTCTCCCGTGAATCGCCCTTATGCTGGAAAGAAAATTCTCCGGCATTTCAAAAGGTAAATATATATTTCGAACAACAAATTGGCTAATGAATCAAGAAAAAAAAATTGTTAGTTGATTAGTTTTATTTTTCATCATTGGTTGTGACAATAAGTATGGAGAATGCGTGGAGTTTGTATATTTGCACAATCGACATTACGATGATCGACCAAATCAAGAGTTCGAATTTGGAAGGATCGTCTTTAAAAATGCAGAGGTGCCCGATATTATCATCGGCAATAAGGAGAATGTGAATGTACATGTCGGGGGAAAACCTCTTCGGTTGAAAAGATACTGCAAATAGTCTCATTTTCATGTATATCGGTATAATAACCAACTTTCTTTTCCAGGATACAAGTGTATTTGTGAACCAACTACCTAGTAACATTTATATTAAGCCTTAAAGAGTTATATCAAAACTAAAAGGTAAAACAAAACCAGCTAAAATAAATTTTCTTAATACATATGAACTTTTTATAAGCCGTATGAGAGATTTAAAGGGGCAAAACGAAGAATATATAAATGTACGGGATTAGTTCACAGTCTAAAATAACTGTAACTCAGAGTGTACAGTACAGATATATCATATATGCAGTAATATTTCAAAATTATAAGCTAAGCACAAAGTTCTGTGATACCCTCAAAAAAATTAATCACACAAGGTTCGTAAATTCCTCCGAAACTCACATAGAAATGAGCAAATTGAACGTGAATGACGAGCCATTTGTCCTAGGGGCACAAGCAGCAGGACAAGCGCCTAATTGTTAGGCGCAGAACGTACGACTACAAATAAATAGTTATTTCATTTTGTTTTTCATAATCATGTAATATTTATAACTTCTATAATTTTCTTTTAGTGAAGTCTCTTTGTGTTCTATTATACTTAGATTAGTCTACGAATTCTAAACGAAAAGCAAAACAAGACAAAAAAACAGAGGATAGTTACAACTGAAACAATGCATATCAATCAATCAATCCTATTAAAATCAAAAATAATAGATTAAAATTTGTATCAACATATATATATTTGCTTGTTACACAAGAGGATAATTTAAGTTTCCTGTGTACACTCTGCGCTCGACTTGCATTGGTGAATAAGACGATTGACAACCAAGATTTGTGTTGATATTTTGCGCCATGCAAGGTTGTGGCTTTTCTAAGAGGGATGCTATACGTTATATTACTAGATTTGTGAGTGATCTAAAGGTTTGAAATATATCCTTATTTGGGTAAAACATTTTTTGCAACTTGCATCAGACATTTTTGTTGACTTTACGTACTTTTTGTTATATACACAATGCAATATAAACTTAATTAACATTCATATTTGCAACATTAATTTCTACATTTTTTTACCATACATGTCATTTTTAGAATGAGTGTCTGGTTAAGATGTACAAAAAGTTGTAAATTATGAATATCGATACTCAAAAAAATAAAAAAGTATGACAAACTCTAAGAGACAATATGACATTTCATTGTGCTTGTCATACTCTAAAACAATATAAACAAACGTATGTCATTTTATAGCGTGTGGTGTATTTTTTAAAAAACAAGTATGATGTTTAATAGCGCTTGTATGTATTTTTGTTTAAGAAGTATAAAGGATCAATTCGCCGAAATGCTAAATTGTTCCACAAAAAAATTTGTGTTCAATAAACCATAAAATCAACCACTACGAGAAAATGATAAAATTCCAACGGAAATATATTCCAATAGAATTCCCACGGCAATTCCAATGGATATTTCAATGTTATTATTCCCGTTGAAATAATTTCAGCGGAAATTCCAACAAAAATATTCCGTTGGAATGAGTTTTCCTTTGGAATTTCCGTTGGATTTTGACGATTCCAACGGTAGATTTTCCAACGGCAGTGGAAATAAAAATTCCAACGGAAATTGTATGTTCCAACGGAAATTCCTACGGCCAAAAGCCGTTGGAAATATAGTCGTTGGAATCATCAAATTCCATCTAAAATTTCAATGAAAAATACATTCCAACGGAATATTTTCGTTGGAATTTTTGTTGGAATCATTCCAACGGAAGCTATACCATTGGAATATCCGTTGGAATTTCTATTGTAATGTATTACCATAGGATTTTTCGTTGGAATATAACAAATTTTTTTTATAGTGAACAATACTATCATACCTTAATATTTCTCACAAATTCTTCATTGAACGTAAGTTTTTTTGGATTGAATTTGATATATTAGATAAAGTGAGTTAAAAATTAAAAAATAAAATGGGCTATATGCAATGGCTATACAGCGATCTTCTAGTTGGACGCTTGGTTACCGGGTACTGGGAGACGATCGTCTCTATTGGGCGGCTTCGAAGAATGGGAAATTTACTACTAGTTCCGCTTACCGGCTTATTATTCCGGCAGAAGAGATCAACAACTGGGGCCTATGGAGAATCATTTGGAGATGGCCCAGTCCGCAAAGGGTCCGTCACTTCTTATGGCTGGTAGTTAAAGGTCGTATTTTGACCAACATAGAGCGAGGACGGACACATTTGACGTCTTCTTTGAGCTGCCTCAGGTGTCCGTCTAAGGAGGAGTCCGTGCTGCATGTTCTCCGTGATTGCTCAGAAGCTTCCGAGGTATGGATTCGCCTTGTTCCATCGCACGTGCAACACAGTTTCTTCACGCTAGATTTGAAGGAGTGGCTCACTTCCAACTTACTGAACTCTTCCGGGCCTTCTATTGACGTCGACAATTGGGAGTGCTTTTTTGGAGTGACCTTATTGGCATCGGCGAAATGTTAGCTATTTTTCAAAGTCGTGGGATGGAGGCCAATGGTAAAATAAATGAGATCAGAAACTTTTGTTTATGGTGTTCTGCATTTTTCACAAGGCGATCAGAAACTGTGAGGCACTGGTGCTTCTAGAGTATCGCGTCTTATCCGTTGGGAGGCGCCACCGACGTCTTGGGTTAAAGTGAATTCTGATGGGGCTCATAACAAATCCTCGGGTATGATTTTTGCTGGTGGGCTGATTCGAGATACTCATGGTAGATGGCTAGGTGGTTTCACGATGACTATTGGATTGTTGGAGCAGATGGGGGTCACTTCATGGTCTTCGTATGACTTGGGATATGGGATATCGTCAAGTTGCAGTGGAAGTCGATAATGTCAATGTCGTGGGCTTTGCAAATAACACAGAAGATAAAATTGGTGTTCATTCGGGCTTGGTTTTAGGTATAAGAGAACTACTTAGTCGGGACTGGCAGGTTAAGATTTCGCATATTTTTTAAGGCGAATTTTGCAGCAGATTATTTGGCGTCTTAGGTAGCCTCAAGTTCTCTCGATCATCATCATCTTTTAGCTCCAGAAGTCCGGTGTCATTCCGTGGCTAGAGTACGATGTTAGAGGTGTCTTACACACGGAACATTTGTCCCTAAGTCTACTTGGCGATAACTTGCTCTTTGTACCAAAAAAAAATTAAAAAAATAAAATTGGTTGAATGGAAAGTTTGATTGGCTCTAAGTTTGCGAGATATATGAATTAAAATATTGATGTGGTGTGATATAACTAGTAGAATATATAGCTGGTGCAATTCAACCAAATAAAATAAAATAAGTCATAAAATATATGTTCAATTGTCCATCGGCTTTGAAATTACCAATTTAAAACACTAGTTTCCATATACAAGTCTATGCTCGAAAGGTAGGTCAATTATCAATTTAGGATTTATAAGATAAAATCTATCAATTTCGTTACAATAAATTTTAATTATTAATTTAAAGCTATTATACTCTTTTTAATGAGTGATGATATGAATCTCAAGAAAAACTAAAAAGAGATAAATAAATAAATAAAACCCTAATTTTTTACTCTAATCTCTTATTTTCTTATGCAAATAATTGCGTATTTTTCATCTTTTTTAATTATTTGTATTTAGATGCTTCTTGTTATAAATTTTTATATTTTAATAGTTGATTTGGTGTATTATGCATTTCATTTTCTTGAATTGATACTCTTAAACTATTTCAAAAAATATATTTTATTTTTTGCTAAAATTATATTCAGTTAATTAAAATGTCATTATTTTATAATTTGATATTTTTATTCGTAGCTAAAGATTTTACATTATCAAAATTGTTAATTATTTATATTTAAAATATACTAAGCATTGTTAGGACATTATGAGTTATTATTCTAAATCACTTTTTAATTTTCTAAAATACTTTTCACTTATGTTTTCTAGATATTTTTCAATAGAAAATTTATAAATATACTAAAAGGTGTTGTTAAAGATTCAATAAACAATTTAGAAATATACTAAAAAGCGTTGTTAAAGATGATGAAAGTTTTTTTAACGGTTGGAAATGTGAATAAGATGTTATAAAGATGTTTAGTTGTGGCACAATTCACATCATCCTTGGAAGATATACAATTTAACATTTAATGGTTCATTCCTCTAAGTTGTATTTTGGAAAGAACACAATGTTTCATGCTTTCCAAAATACAACTTAGAGGAATTTTTAATAAAATTTTATGAAATCATAATATGGAAAAAAGAAAAAGAAAAATAATAAATAAAATAGCAGTAATTCCAAATAATAAACATGCATGTTGAGTTTAGAGGGATGGGAAGAAAAAGTTACGGTAATTAATTAAAGAGGAAAGTTTATAGTTAAAGAGGGTTTATTTAAACCCAACTGACGATCCGCCAAGATGACTTTTTTCGATACCATGATTATCGACGATCCGCCAAGATGACTTTTTTCGATACCATGATTATGGCGATTGGCGTGAGCAGTTTGGCGGGAATTGGTTGCATATAGCCTTGAGTCACTCGACGGTACCCGGTCGGACAAGCGAGAAGGGAAGATCCGCCAAGATGACTTTTTTCGATACGGCGATTGGCGCAAGCAGTTTCGCGGATGACGACGACCCGACGGAATTGGCTGCATACAGCCTTGAGTCACTGGTACCAGTCGGACAAGCGAGAAGGGAAGTCCGGCTTTAATATTTAGCTAACAGGTTGTTTTTTTATTTTTTATTTTTCCTATTGTAGAAAGACATGTTCCACTTGTTTTTTATTTTAATTCCTATGGTAAAAAGACACGCTTATATTTTTGTCTCTTCTATATATGTTTTTGATTTTATAAAATTTATTATTGTTTAGACTTTTTGTCGTATGAGAAAAATCAAATAAAAATAATAATAAAAATAAATATAGACTAGAAAAGGTCAGCAGAAAGACATATAATATATTTCCCGTTAAAAGTCGACATGCAATGTTACATTACTTGCTAGAAATTAAACACGAGCCTGCGTGATAAATAAAAAAAGTACAACAACAAATATATATATATATATGGCCTTTCATCCAATCTAATTGATTAGTTGCGTCTAACTTTGAGAGTTGTCCATATACACACGCCTTTAGACAAATGAACTTCGAAATCAATCTCAACATCGTAATGCCTCCCTCTACAGTCAATCTCCTCCCCATATTGTGCAATCCTAAGCTGATATAGAGTAACAAGTTTAAATAATAAATAAAAATCGAAACAAATCTCAATATACAAAAACATTAATATGTATAATTTAGAATTAAGTACAAGTAGTATGGAGTTTATTAATTTACCCTGCTAAAAATATGGCCGTAAGGTTTGCCACCATAGAGCGCATCCAATCCAAGGCTAACTTCAAATCCTGGTGATTTCAATTAAGAAATAAAAGGCGCAAAAATTCAATTTCGGTCCGCTAATTTGTCTATTGTCCACTTTTGGTACACTATCTTTCTCTTCATACAAAATGGTCCATTATGTTACATTTTTCATCAGTTTTAGTACGCTACTCTAGTTGGCTGGATTACAAGATGACGTGGACCGAGATTGGACCTACGTGGAGGGATAAGATATTGACGTGGTAGGATAAAAACCTGATTTGGCATCTCGTAATCCCGGGCCACGGGATTAGTGTACTAAAACTGATGAAAAGTATAACATAATAGACCATTTTTTATGAGGGGAAAGATAGTATACTGAAAGTGTACAATGGACAAGTTAGCGGATTAAAATTGAATTTTTACCAAATAAAAGGTAAGCAAGAGAAAAAATATTACTCCCTCCTTTTTAAATTAGATGTCGTTTTGACTTTTTTGATTCATCCATTTTGCTACGTATCTAGACATAAAAAGGGAGTATTATCTTTAGAAATCATATATAGTTACTGTTGGGCGTGTACCTTTACATCACCGGCAAATCTAGTACTGTAACGAAGAACACCCTTTATGTTGTCGTTGGCCCTAGCAATAGCATTCTTGTAATCAGTGTATTCTTTCAGTTGCGCTACACCATATTCTTTCAATTTTTGGGACACCTTCTCATAGACATCTTTGTGCATCCAGTGCAAGATTACAATACTTAAAGAAAACTCTGAGAGAGATAAACAATTAACTGTGTTTAGTTTGAAAATAATAATAAAATCCCTTAGGCTCACTTTTTTTAGTAAGGAATAATGTAAAAGAATAAACACACGAGAGCACGACCAACTTCATTATTTTTAATCCGTTTCTTGTAACATTGTGATTACTAGTATTCAAGATAATAGGATTGAGTTAAAATTGAGTTACATTTTGAGTATAAAATAAATGTGAGTAAATTATTTCATAAACAATCATGCCCTTATTTGTATTCAATTGAGTTTCACTTTTTATAAATCTCTAAAATCTTAATTTATTCAATTATAACTTATTAATCATAATCACTACAAAGTTTGTAATTGAGACTTTTAAATGCTTATTATATATATCTAAAAGTTTAACACAGTGTTTGGTTCGAGGGAAAGTGAGAGGAGGGGAAGGAAGGGGAGGGAAATTTATACTTTTCCCTTGTTTGGTTCAATTTTTTGTGGGGGAAGGGATTGATATTTCCCTTCAAATCCCTCCTCGAAGGGAAAATTTTCCCTTCCAAAAGTGGAAGAATTTGAAGGGGAGGGAAAATTTATCACATACAATTACTATATTATCCTTTATATGTAAATTATTTTATTATTTTGTTTATTATATCATTAAAGATATAATTATCATTTTTACAATATTTTTTTTCCCTTTCTTATTCTAACCAAACAAGGTTTACTATTTTCCCTCTACTCCCCTCCTACAAAATTCCTCCAAACAAGGTAAAATTATTTTACTTCACCTCCCCTCCCTCAGTTGAACCAAACATAGCCAGAGGTATTCAATTAAAAAGAGATGTCCGAAGGCGGCGAACGTTGTATTGCAGAGAAGATTTCGGAAGGTATCATTGCAGAGAAGAAAAAATTGAGCCCTCAAGCTGCTGCAGAAGATGAGGCGATTGCCAAGAGACCATCCATTGGAGGACTACTCGATCAGCCTCTCGCCACTAGATTTCTTAACGTATGTTTTATCTTTCTTTTTTTTTTTCGTTTTTTCGTTTGAATTATTATCTTTAAAAATCTGATGATACGAGTCTCTCTCTTTTTAAGCCCTAGTAAAACGGGGGTTCTTCATATTACTATGTTCATAGTTTCAACCGATCTTTTGTTTTTAAATCCGGGAGAGGATCTTACAGAATTATTTTATAATTTTCTAATTAAATGTAATGGAATTACATTAATACCAAAAACTTGTATAGGATCCAATCATTGATGGTTTTTGCAACCGTTTGGCTGCAATTCAACCGGTCGTTAAGACGGCACAACAGCTGTTGGAGGCACTCCGAGGTTCTAAAGTACTAGCGGATGGCACTCTCAATTATGATGCACTCAAACATTTTGCTCTGGTGTTGAAAACTTGGAGAAATAATCATTTTAGGACTGGGATCTATGAAATAATTGCCAAACCGGTATTACGTCTTGTCAAAATAACTAACTTCATACATCAAGTTATCTTCTTATGCACATTTTATCTTGAAACAAACTAAATTTTTTGCATTTTGTTAGGAGTGTGTTTTGCCTGCCATCATAGAAGAACTTCTAAGGGAGTTCTATCAGAAGAAATCAAAGAACGGATGTGTCGTATCAAAGAAGATCAGAACTTGAGAGACATTCTGGAAGTTGCAAACACACCTGGTGCAGCAGCTACAACGATAAGGTCTCAATTTTTTCTCCATGTAAAGATGAACCTTCTTTGGTGTATTGTATGTTATTGTTCTCACTGTTGGCTGTGTTGATTCTTTAAAAAACTGTTTTGTTGTTTTCTATTTGAACACTTGTCTGTTAAATACGATTGTAAGATGTGCATTGTTTGTCCAAGGGATTTCTAATACTAGTAAAGTTTCATTGTTTCACTACGCATTTCCTGCCTTTAATTGTCTTAGTTCTTCTCTTTATCTCTCTCTTTCTCTCTGTGAAGGGGACTCTTAATCGTTATAATCAGTTATTGGAGTTATAAAGAGCTACTTACAAAGTTGAAATCTGGTGAAGAAATATCTGTAGAAGATGAATGTGATGCAGTTGAAGACCAAACTGACAATGTCAGTGTTGAGTATGATGAGAAACTTCAACTGGAAAGAGAGGTATGTTCCCAAGCATAGTTTTGGTTTGGTTTTAGTTAAGGAAATTGTGTGTCAAGTTGTTTATTTATACCTTCCATTATTCCTGAATGTAATATTTGTGATGGTTTCTTGTTCATTCTTTCAATCCTTCTTCTTTTTATGCAAATTTCAGAAGCATGGCGAGTGGTTAATGGAGTATGGCAGTCCTGTTCAGATACTTTCTGAAGTATGTACCTCTTAATTGTCCTCTTTAATCTTTGTCGAGTGTTGCAAGTTATTTTCTATAGCATAAAAAAATTATATTTTTCATGTTGCCAACAAACGAACACGATTCTTGCACATGAAAATGGTAAGTCACCAATAAGCTCTTAATCACCTAAATATCATCATTAGCTCGTAAATAATGTATCTTATCTGTGTTTGTGTGTGTGTGTATCAGTTAAAGCACTCTTGAGATTAGCAGAAAGTTGAAGTTATTGTTTTACTGAACTTTAGGAACCAGCCATTGAAGAGTTGGGTGATGAATTGATGAAAGATCCGCGCCTTTCTGAAAAAGCACTAGAATGTATGGCGTTCCTTCTCAGATACGATCCAAAAGATGAAGGCACCTTAAACTTCGCAAAACAACATTATGATTTAGCTCACGAAGTTCTTGAGGATTCCCATTTTATTCATCTGCTTTTTGAGAGAATTAAGAGGGTAAATTTTAATCTTACTTGGGGGTATTTGTATATCGTCATGTATACTTAATTTTTATTCGTTAATTTATTTTTTAATTTTTTGTTGCCTTTCTTAGGACACTGAAGCTCGTTGTTTTGTATCCGAATCTGGCGAACAACGAGTAAAGGTTAAGAGAGAGGATTTATTAGCTACAATTAATGGCATCATGGGAGATGCTGGGCTACGAGATTATGAGGAACATATTAAAAATGATGAAGTTGGTCTTGCTCTCAGGTGTTTTTTTTTCCCCAAAAAAACTCCTTTAGTGGTTTCTCATGTTGAGGGAGATTTGAAACTTCTGTCTTCGAAACAAAACAATTGTTCATCTCTCTGTCTCTCTCTGTCTCTCTCAGGGTTTTTTTAAGCGTTGTTATCTTGCACTGGTTGCACAAAGATGTGTATGAGAAGGTGTCTGAGAAATTGGAAGAATATGATCTAGCACAATTGAAACCAATAATTGATAGAAGGATTGCTGCTGCTAAGGCCAACGATAACATAAGGGCTTTCCTTCAGTATCGCACTAGATTTGCCGGTGATTTTAAGGTACATGGTCAAGTATCTACCTCGTATTACTAATTATTTTTCTCTTCTATATATATGTGTGTAAGCTAACCTTTTTCAGAACTGAACTCACTCACCAGGATATGAAGGCAGCCTTGGAAAGGCTCTATGATGGCAAACCTTACGGACATGCTTTTGCCGAGGTGAAATAAAGCACCAGAACTCCATAGTGTGTGTGCTGTACTTTTCTACTGAGTTCCAAATGTTAACCTTTTGCTTTCTATGACAGCTTAAGATTGCGCAATATGAGGTGGAGATTGATTTCAGAGAGAGGCAGTACGATGTTGAGATAGAGAGGATGGAGGCCCAAATGTCCAAGGGCGAGTGTGTAGGTATGAGATATAAAGTTAGACGTACATAACTAATTGATTAGTTTTTGAGAGAATTGTGAACTATTTGGGATTATGTTTCATGTTTGTGCTGTTTCGGGATTGGGGTTGTTTTGGATGTATTGGACTATTGATGTTTCCCGTTGGTGTTGGTTGTTTTGGATGGTATTGGATTATTGGTATGTTATGTTGGAGTTATTTCACTTGTTTGCAGTCTGTTGGTGTTATGAAATTGGTCGTTGTGTTTGAATATTTGGGCATTTGTTTTTCATTTATCCAGGTTTAAGTTGTAACAGTATTAAATTGTAAAAGTTCGGTTAAACCGAATGATAATTTTGGTTCGGTTAAATTATGTTTTAAATGGTTAGTTCGATCGGTTATAAATTTCAAAATTGGTCAAAGAAAGGTTGAAATAAGTATAAGCTAAGAAAATCAATTGTTTAGCAGTTATTATACACAAGCAAATCAAATTGTGTAGCAACTTGACGGCTGCCAAAGCTCGCACTTCAGCGACTCACAGTGAAGAATATATGTGCCTGAAACGGTGAAACCTATTGAAACTAAAACCCATTGAAACCTAATGACGTCTGCACGAGTGCTTCCAAATTGAGTTTTCTCACTAAAACAAAGGCGAAAAAGCAAAGAACATTCAGATTTTTAATATAGCATACCACTCATGAATAAAGTCTAAATAAATTAAACTGAAAAGCAGGAACAACAAAAAAAAAAAAGGGTTTTTAAGCTGAAAGCAGGTGTTAGTCCTTGGAAGATATACAATTTAACATTTAATGGTTCATTCCTCTAAGTTGTATTTTGGAAAGAACACAATGTATCATACCATATTGCTTTCCAAAATACAACTTAGAGGAATTTTTAATTCTGAGTGAGATGAAGATTGAATTTGGAATTAAAATTTTTTATGAAATCATAATATGGAAAAAAGAAAAAAAAAAATAAATAAATAAAATAGCCGTAATTCCAAATAATAAACATGCATGATGGTCAAAACGTGAGTTTAGAGGGATCGGAGGAAAAAGTTACCGTTAGGCGTTAATTAATTAAAGAAGGAAAGTTTATAGTTAAAGAGGGTTTATTTAAAGCCAACCGACTACCGTAAAATTTATCTTCTCCCTCCCGCTCCCTCAAAAAACACTGGAAATTCTTATAGCACGCGGATTAATTTTATATCAAGAATAATTGTGAGAAGCTGGTTTTCTTGGTGCAATTTCAGGTAAAAATTAGTTTTCTTTATCTAATATCTATTGTATGGATTGAAATGAGGATGGCAAGATGTTTCAGAAGTTGGTCCATTCTTGATTCCTCGATGTTCAAACTGGAATGAGTTGTTTTACTTTGGGGGTTGGAATATGTACTATGTACCTTGACTGCTTTGTGCGTTAAATTGTATTAACTGATACTCTAATGGCTTCATTCATTTGTTTTCCCTTGGCTTTTCCTTCTTATTATAGGACAAATTGGATGTTGAATCTCCCCAAACTTAAACCGTTGCTTGTCCTCAAGCAACCTAGAACTATAAGCACATAGATGGACAAGAAAACAAGTACGTGCAATATTTGCCCAGGGCCTCACAATTCTCACATAAGTGCATAACTCAAACAACTCAAATTAATATATCCAGACTCAAGATGAAATCATTCTAGGAATTCCAACATATCAAGTATCAATTCAAGTGACAACCATAGTTTGTCAATCTCTATAACGAATGTATCGATCAATGCAACTCATGACACCCCTCTCTTTGCTAACAAGATCAGTTCCCTTCCGTTTCTAGCCGAAGTCTAAATGTCTCTTTCTCTATTTTTTTTTCTCTCTTTTTTTTTTAGTAGGGAACGGCAGCTCCGTCACAACCCATGGGTTTTAGCCTTTCGTGCTCGTCTAGATACGAAAAATATTGGAATTATATACTAGAGCCCCCAGGCTTTTCAACTCCACCAATTATTCCACTCCTTTTATTCTTGCATGCTTCCATTTATGCACCTCTCCACTTGTTTACATTTTCATTAAGTCGTTTATAACGACCTTTCATTGAATCCAAGTTTCTTTCACAAATTTCTTCTAGATTTTTTAATTGAGATTGTTCAAACGTACTTGCTATGCGTGTTCATAACGAAGAACCCTTCTGATTCTTGCCACACATTTTGTCTTCGCTAATGAAACACCAAGCTGACATTAGAGCAAGATCTTCCGTCACTGACATGGCTCTCAGAGTTGGCTCTTAGGGGTGAAGCCTCAGCTTGGCTACCCCCTCTTCCTACCTGGATTTTAGTTCAATCCAGGGTGTCTTGATTTCAGTGACGTCCAGTTTGTAATCTTTTGAGTTCAGTTTAATGCAATCAGTTTGAAAAAAAAAATAGCAAATGTACAGAACACATTGACAAATCCATCTAGAAAATATACTTACATGTAAAATGAAAATTTTATAACAAGGCCGAGTAACTCATCAAAAAGTGTTGACAAATGTAGCTTGACAAACATAAATACTATAGAAATGAAATGACAAAAAATAAAAGTGCCCCAAAATACTCACATAGCTCCTGTCACCTGCAAGGCTGTAAAGGAGTATAATCCGTCATTCTCAAAACCAAGTAGCATAATGTCATCATTTCTCACTAGCCAAAATAAATATTAAGGAAAAAGGCACAAATCCTTCATGGGATTCTCATCTATAGTAAACATTCAGTTTCGCTACGGAGCCATCACACAAATGAACCTTGCAGAAGCATTAAAATTGGAACCAGAACGTGTAAATTGTATAACTATTCCCAGAGTTTTTACACATTTGCATACTTTCTTTTGCACTAATATATCATTGATTCTTCAGCTAATGCACTCTGTAGTTTGTATTGTACTCGAGTATAAATATGTTATATGCTTTTATCAAAGAAACATCGACTGAAACTTTTTCATGCTATTCAGTCAACTTAATCATACATCTATACCTGATCCTGACAAATAAGGTAAAATATTCTAAATTTACCAGGCTCAATCCTTTAGAAACCCGAACCCGATATTCCTATTCTGCGTGCAAGTTCAAAGTTTACATTCATTTCAGAACTAGTAATACATGATTTGTATTTTCCTTTTCCACCACCAGCCACAAAATAATAACCAAAAGAGAGAAAGAATTATACCATCCTCTTCTCTGCAGAAAGTTTATATAGGCCAACTGTGCCCTTATCAAAATATCCACCAGGAAAAAGTAGCTGCAAAAATCCTTAGTGTTAGGAAAAGAAAAATAAAAGACATATATAAAATCAAAATAATTGATGAATAAGACAATAATTCTCCACATCAACCAAGTTATGGACATTCTTCCCTGTCTTGTTGAACTTTCGAGAAGGTTCTTTTCCCATCAGCAAAAACAGGTCATCTGAAATCTCATCTCGATTAAGCTCGAGAGACATTAGGCCGGCCACCTGGCAAATCATTGTCTTCTTGCATCACCTGCTTTTTTTAACCACTCTTCAAAACCATATCTTTCTCTCCAACAGCCTTTTTAGCGACGGACCTGCAATCAGAGTCAAAAGAACGACTTTTAGAAAATTGAAAATACTATTTTCATAAGATTCCATCTATTCACTCTCTAATTACTAAAATCGCCTTCTGCTTTTAATAATATTTGTCATCTTTCCTTTAATGGTTGGTGCATTTATGCAAACATAAATACATGTCCACATTTGCTTGATTTCAGATTAGGTACATAATCTGTGAGAATCTGACAGAGGTGAATGTTTAATTTTAAGTGTGTAATATTTGTATGCACATAATATTACTCATGTCGTATCACAAAGTGTACAAACTTAGCATATTAGAACCTAAAGAACATATATCGACGAAAAAAGGGTTGCGTTCACATTCATTGCTGTGATCAACATCCATTTGTATAATTACATATAGGCCTCTTAAACACATTGAAACACATATGCACATATACATACAATGTTACTCAATAATGTATATCTTTATTTATCACAATTCGCTTCCCTTTAACCTCATAAGATCTCAACCAACAAAATTCATGCAAACAATCATATAAATTTTGTATCAAAAAAAGTGTTGATGTTGTTGAGAAGCGGTTTTCTTATATTCAGATACATTTATAGTAATATAGTGACCGAGGTAACAAAAAATAAAAAAACACATTTCCATTAATCAAGTCTTCCTTTTATTGTTTTCATATGATACAACGATGAATGTATTTCTTCTATGCAAAATAAATTAGCTTGTAAAAACGGAGAAGCCATTAAAGTTTGAAAATATTGGGGCAACAATAAAAGATAAGTTGTAAAGATGCGTGTGTAAAACAGATGCTGGGGAGTGGGTGGGCAGATGCCATTACGAAAATTCAAAATAAGATTTGGAGCATGTATGGGAAAACAATTTGAGGATCTGGAAATATTTGGAAAATTTGTAATTGCGTGTGCTGGCCATTACCTACAATTTTTACAATAATTTGATTTCAGCCATCAACGTAAATTACAGTCATAAAAANTAAAAAAAAATAAAGAAAAAATTTAATGATGCACATCTATGTCATATTTGACAAGATTCTTTTAAAAATAAAAATAAAAAACATTAGCTGTCGCAGCATAACAATTGGTTTTTCCTTCTTTTGGGGGGTAGGTGTCCAGTAACTTGTAACAAACAGCAGAATTTTATGAGGAAACTAGACCTTTATTGAGCTTTATGATTAAGCTATAAGTAATAGATTAAAAAAACGAGTTGAAATCTAAGAGGTTCTAATACAGTTGTTCGCAAAAGAATCCACCGTGCATCCATTGATATAGTTTTGAGCAAAAAATCATTTATTTTGCCACAAAGTATAGCTTTGATGTATTTATACATCGATACAAGATAAATGCTGTATAGAAGAATCCTGGATTACCGTACATTATAATTGAATTTCTAGCACTGCCAACTAATTTCGACAAAATCCAGAAGCATGAAACTACCAACAACAAATAACATTGCCATTTTCACATAATCCAAATAAAACATCTATGTTGCCTATTACCAAATCAGGTTATACGAAAACGGACAAAAAAATAAATAAATAACTAAAGATGAAACCGTGAGCCTGAGCATTAGTGGTTCAGATATAGTAATCATATGCTATTAACTGATTATGGCCTGCACGTCTTAATACGTTATACTAAACAAGATGAGCTGATCCAAATTCAGACTTGCATGGAACAACTCCCACTTACCAATACAATATACTCCACGTGTAATTAGCAGTATCCCGACTGCTACATGCACATTGCAATTCACAGGCAAGCACATCAGGTGAACAGAGAAAACTCTAGCAAATAGTGGAAGGTAAATTAAACACACAAAATGAGTACTTTATACGAAAACAATAAAACCAGGAATCCATAGTTTACATCTGCAAGTACTGATAATTAAAAACCACCACAGTTTTCTTAAAGTTTCGAGATCAGCATGAAATAAACGGTAAATTAGCCCTAACATAGCAGTTTTGCGTCCGCCCTGCTTTTCAAGTTACAGCCAATTATACCTTACAAGCCGGGCGCCTCATTCGTCCAGAAAGAACAACTGAGGGGCATATACATCTTCTTCTCATTGCATCTAACCCTGCATATAGCATTCATTAACTATCAGTGAAGTGTCAAACCAACTTAACCCTACAGTAACAAGACTTAATAAAACAAATCAGGATCATACCTTCATGTAGTTCTCAGACACCTTATAAGACTCTGGTGTTATTGAAACAAGACCCAGTCCAGGAAACACAGCCTGCAAGTCAAGAGAATTATTCAACTAATAAATAACATCTACAGAGAAAACAGTTCAACAAAAACAAAACTTTTTTGGGTCAAAATGAAAAATGAGATTGAAGCATCAAAGATGGGATAATTCATCTTACATCCACTTTCTTCTGAATGTTCTTGGCCCTCTTCTTTGGCCTCCTTGATGGCTTTGATCCAGTGAAAGCATAAATATCCTCCTCAATCTCCTCTTTTGTTAGAGCAATAAAGATGCTCAGTTTCTTCTTCCCTTTCTTCTCCTTCTTCTCCTTGTCCTTGTCCTTGTCCTTCTCCTTCTCCTCAGCACCGTCAACATGATTTGAATCCTTTTCCCCAGATTTATTTGCCTTCTTCAAGGGTGACTCAGTTTTTTTAGCCTTTCCAGTATTTCCAGACACATTACCATATTCTGCACCGAATGCACCAAAAGCTGCATTTTGTGTCTTGAATTTGGGCTTTCGCGGCCTCAAATTCCAAATCTTTATCTCATCATCAACGTCATCAGGAATTTTGGCCTCAAATTCAACATCTTTGTCCTTTCCCTCCTCCTTCAACTTCTTCTCAGTTCCACTGTCATCAGCCATCTTTAGGGCCTCTTCCTTAGCATTTTCCTCCTTCAATTTTTTGCTCATGTTAGGAATTTTTATCAGGATTTTCGATTTCTTAACAGCCGGGGGCAGATCGTCTTCGGCCGCCTTAAGTTTCGTCTCCATTTTCTCTTCTACTTTCTCCTTAGCCTTTTCGGCACTCGAAGAACAAATCTTCATGCTACTCGAGGAGGAATACCTTGAATGCTTCCCGCGGTACACAATTGGAGCAGCCTTAGTTTGCTTTGCCCATGCCTCCGAGCCGGTCACGAACTGCCGCAGGGCATCCTCACGGATCGAGGACAACCTCTCCAGTTCTCTGTCGACCGGCGAGTTCTTCAGATGGCTGTCTCGAGCAGGAGATGGCCGGGGCGATTCTCCCCGCACAGGAGAATGCTTAACCACGATATCCCCACGGATCGGTGACTCGTGGAGCGGCAGCGCCGCGGATTCACGCAGCGGCGACTGGCCGAGCGGCGGAAGCGGAGGCGGCGGAGGAGGAGGAGGAATGGAATCGCGCGGCGGCGGAGGCTGGCGAGCTGAAGAGGCGGAGGAGGACCCGCCCGGCCTTGCGGACGGTGATTTGACCGAGCGGCGGCGCTGGTGGTGGCCGCCGCCTCCCTCGCTCGAGCTGGAAGTAGTTATCCATTTGAGGAGCGGCAGGTCGAAGTTGTGCAGCGGCTGCGGCTGGGACTTTGGAGGGCTTGTGGGTTCCATAGCAGNAAAAGGGCGCCTAGATTTTCACGGAGAATGCGAAAAAATCGCCGGCTAAAAGGTATAAAAAAAACACGGGGAAAGCGGACTGTCGGAACCCTGATCGGCGGCGGAATTTCACTCCGAGAATCAATCGGCCCAATCCATGGCGAATGCCTACGGACAGGTGAATGTGTGTACGGACGTGAAGGGCGATGAGTGAGGTTTTGCCGATGGTGAGGATTTCTAGAGAGAGAAAATGGGCGAAGCTGCTCGAGTTTTAGAAAGAGAAAGGGAGTCTGCACTTTGGCAAAGGGAGTCACTGAGTTGGAAAGAAGAGAAAGACGGTTACTCCTGAAGAATAAAATAAAATAATAATAATAATATTATTATTATTATTTTTATTATTATAATCATATATATACAATATTATTATAAATGCGTGCGTGTGTATGCGTCTGTTGACAGTGCGTGTCTGTGTGTGTTGGTAGACACACGTCATATATAATTATTTTAATTTATTCTCTTTCGGTGGTGATGCATTTTATAGTCTTGTGATGTCATATTTTCCCCTATGGTCTATTGAATATTATGTTTAGGGAAAATCTAACTTATTGACTTCATAGGGATTTTATACTTTGTGGATGTGTGATCTAATGGAAAAACTTGATGAATCCAATAAACTAATAAACTAATGGTAGCGAATAAGTTTTAGATATTAATCATTATAGTCGTGTGATGTCATATTTTGCCACTATATTATTATTTTATTGAGTATTATATTTTTGGGAAAATTTACGATGTTGTCTCTGTTCATCGGAATTTCATCGTATAAGTAAACATGTGTGTATGAATGTGTAATCCAACAAAAAAACTCGGTAGATGCAATGAGGTATTGAGCTCGAATCTACTTATGTTTTCAATATACTGCTCATTATTGCTTTTTTTTTTTCTTCTTCAAAGTGAATAGATTATCCATACTGTAATGGTTAGTCGTATGAGCTTCTTATTGGCATTTTCATTTTACATATGTATATATCAAATATATATTTTCATAATGATAAAAATACCATATGTAAACTAACGAAATTAAAGATCAACGGTCAACTAAACGGTTGCTCGACAACGGTATTACTTACGTAAATTTTAAAAACAAAATTTTGTCGCAACGTATATCAATGAAAAGGTATTTTAAAGCCCTAGATTTTCTTTATTAATTTCATATAATAAGATATTGACGTGAGTTGAAAAATGAATTGCAATTTATATGTATACATTTCTAAAAGAGGATTTTGAGAAAAGTCAAAGAAAAAATATTGTGGTGAATGAGATTTTCTTTTTTATTTGTGCAATAAACTAGGAATGAAAATAACATTTGACTATAAAAAATATGTTTTCTTTTATTTCACTTTTTCCTTTATAATGTCACTATCACTAGCATAATTAAAAATTTACAAAACCAACCATCACTATATATTTTCAAATACAAGACATTATTCGTTAATCCATTGAAATTATAATTTATAAGCGTGTTACCACTTAACTACACCTGAACGTTCAAGAAGATTTTAATTTACACCTTATAGATAATTATCCATAAAAAGGAGTAGAAATGCCAGCAAGAAAACAAAATCTTCAAAGTATATAACTATATATTTTTGTCATTCCATACGAGGTATTGTCAAAAGGAGTCAAATAGGGCGAATTTTGAATATGATTTTGTTATTTTCTTTAAGGAAATAAATTTGGCGATTTCATTACACTTGGAAAAAAATCTTCATAAAATGTATTGTATTACTTACAATTTCCTTTAAGCAATATGGAAAATTCCCCCATGATTTTGTGTGTTGACCCCAATAAACTTTGATTGTTTAATTTTTCCATTCGGTTATTTTAAACTACTGAAATTTGGTTGCCACACATAATTCTTTACCCAATAGTAGCTTTTAAAATTTAGATATCATATACCTTCAAGTTGTTGAAAGTATTGTGATTTGAACTCAATTGAATAAATCACAAACATTAAAAAACAAATAAAAAAAAAAATCAAGTGATGAACTCGAGTAAAAGGTGTTTATAATTATTTTGAACTGGATGTGTTATATAAGAATCTATACTTATATTAAAAGGTATACCATTTACCAGATTTAGTATAAAGAAAAGTCAACAACATTTATTGCATTACTATTTCCGTATTATACAATCTATATTTATATAAAAGGAGATTCTATTTACTACATTTACTATCCAGAAAAGTCAACTGCATTAAATGCCATTACTATTTTGGTATTATAATATTTTATTTATTTAATTGATTTATTTATTTATTTTATTTTAAAAACGTAAGTATAATAAAAAGATTTTAATAATAAAAATATCAAATACCAAAAAAAAAAAAATGTACACTTTGACTTATTTGATTATATTTGGTATTTGATTATACCAAATATATTCCTATTTAGTATATACATTAAATACTTACTAAAGTATTTATTTGTTTTATTTGTCAAAGTTAAGTATAGATTTGTTTATATTATCAAATCATAAAAAAATATTAAATCCATATTGTAAAAAAAAATCATATAATTTTATAACAATTCTACTACACTATTTAACAATATTTCTTTTTTATTATATAATAAAATAATAATTAAATATTATATTGTGAACAACAATAAGTAAAACTGTTACTTTCTCTCAAGGGATAAATTTATAAGCTAAAATTAAATTTTTATTAGTATAAATATTTTAGTGAGATAATATATTAATTATTTTACAAGCTAGCCCTAACATGCTCATATTTAATGTTTTAAAAGATGTAGAAAAAAAACTTATAATAACTCTATTGTTTTTTAGACTTAAATGTTGATTAAAAGAGGTAAAAATTCCTAATTTTTTATACTTAAACGTTGATTAACACCATAGATTGAGAGTTTATATTTAGTAAAATTCCTAATTGTAATAAAAAAATTAATTTTTGCTATATTTTAGAATATCTTTAAAGGCATTATAAAAAAAAAAAGAAAAAAAAACTACAATGTAAAAGCCAGTCAGCTATATATCGTTCGTTGTGCTCCTTAAATCACATTCACAATTTGGCTACAAGGAAAGGAAACTCATTGATTAAATATTATTTTGTCAGTAGTCTTAATGTACAAGAGACTTTAAGACTCCACTTGAATATTATAGAACTTTTATTGAATATTGTACAATTTTCTTGCGTATTATAAACTTTTATTGAATATTGCATCTTATAATATAATATTCTCCAAATAAATATATCTCGTGCTTCGCACGGGTCACGTACTATATATATCCTGTACATTTTTCTTTATTCATGTATATAATTATAAGCCTGGATAAATAACCTTAAAATCGTGCACCCCGTGCATCGCACGGGCTCTGTACTAGTAGAATAATAAATATACATATTTGCAAAGTTGAGGACATTTAATTACATAATGTTTAAGGACATCACAATTCACAACTAATGTTTACCAACCACATTTATTGAAGGCTTAATTGCAAGTTTGCTCAAGATGTACATATTTGGCCTTGCAAGTGTACAATGTATACGATGTAGCAAAGGTTAACTTATAATCTNCCATCGTGATTTTATAAATGCTAATTGTGTAATTTTATCACTGAAATCATCTTCCCAAATGCTGATATTTTTTTCTTTTTCAATCTTACAATGTAACTCAATATTTGTTTTGTAGAAAAACAAAAATAAATGGAAAGAAAGAAAAGGTTCCACAAAATCAACTCAACTACTCGAAATTCTAAATAAATACCTTTCATGATTTTGTTTAATCTCTCATCATTTTTTCACATGACCATCTTTTCAAAATTTCTGTATAGTGAATCGGCAGAACTTGATTACCATTTACCACTACTAATTCACAGTGCAAGAGAATCATAATTAGGATCTCTTATACTAAATACATCTGTAAAAATAAAGCAACATTAGAAATACTTTTAAGTTGAATCACAAGCTGTTATGGTATCAAGCACATTACATATAATTCCAATTATCTTTTAAAATTATGACAAACAACAAATTATCTTTCAAAATTACAGACTTCCAATATTATGACGAATAGTTACATTCTATTCCTTATTATAGAAGCAAAAGAAGCTCCGAACGGGCACATATGATGTTATGCGCAATGGTAGCACAAAAGCCAGCACGAATATCTTGTGCTCGATTTGCGCCAACACACCATGTATGCACAAATATATAAATTGAGATTGAACGAGCATTTATGTTACATTCACTGCTTGTAACTCAGCACATTGCAATCATCAATCGGCAACAAACCCAACCGAACAATATAGCATTACAAAAATTTGGTCTTTACTGCCAGTTGATCCCAAGACACCTTGAAAGAATCCAAAGTAATCGACATATGAGCAAGTTATGAGATGTTAGAAACCATTCTAATGAAAAGACCACTAAGAAAGCACACAAGTGATATCAGAGCATAAAAAATTTTGAGATCAAGGCAAATGGAAAACCTTTTAATTATAACTAAAAGTAGAAGACAATTATGTCTCGTACTTTTGTGCACATAACTTGCACTACTTACTTAAATAGAAGGCTCAAATTTTTTAAAGAAAACAGTAAAAAAATAAATAAATTAATCATGCTAATCAGACTACTAACAAAAAGAAAAATGTTTTTCATAACACAGATTCAAATCTACAAGAGGACTTCAGTTAAATAGATGACCCACACAAATGGTCAAGTTTCCTACAGCAGCCAAGCCTTCAAAATGTTCCAATATGTTTGTTGAAGACGACTGATACAGCATTTTTAGCTGGCTTGCCAGAAATAAAATTACTAGCATTTTATATATTGTAATATCATAAAGGTGCAACACTGAACAACATATTTAACCTAAAGGAGGAGAACTATACCTTCCTGTAGTTTCTAGAAACTTTATAACGATCAACCGTTATTGTATCCAAATATCCGCCAGGAAAAAAGTAACTGCAATAAAATATAAAAGAATAAAAAAAGAAAGGTTAATAGAAAAATAATTGTGTGAAATAAATTATTAGCTATCACATCAATATTCCTTTGCACGCTTCTCTCCCTTTTGATCATCTGCCTAGAAGGCGGTTTTCCTGGGAAAAAATGTCTTCTGCAATTTCATCCGTTTCAAGCTCTAGAGAGAATTCTGGCCCCTTTAGTTCATTCTTTTCTTGACCCTCTCTCTTCCTTTTATCGCTCGTCTTAGTCGATGTTGTCTGCTCACCTTCCGACAATCGAATGTGGTTTCTCTCTCTTAGGTTCCATTTAATAGCCCTCTCGCCATTGGCGCCTCCTTCGGATTCTATTTGATTGACCTCTTGCTTTGCAGATTTGATATCCTCATTCTTCATCATCTTCTTGTCTTTCAGTATTTTTTCCAAAAATTTGACGACATGTGTTATTTTCTAGTACATAGTTGTAGAATTAATAACCATATATCGGAAATTCAAGTTGCACTAATGATGATCATAGGTGCAAATGACCCTTGGTTTTACAGATACATAAACATAATAAGGCACTTTAAAACCACTAATATGTGTTTTGTATAATATCAAATTTAGATATGTGAAAGTGTTCAAGCCAAAGGGACATCATGAATGTGCACATCAATATTATGTGTATAACAATCGTATATATATAGTACAAAAGAGAGCATGAACTTTGGATGGATAAGATATTGAACGATGCATTTAAGTAAGTACACATGAATGGTTATCCACACAAATATTCATTGTAATCTATGCATTGTCATCCATTTATATATCTATGTTTGTGTGTAAATATGTAGGGATACACCCATACTTATATATGTAACATCATTTTAAGGTATGTTTATCGATATAGATGAGCAAACATATGGATGTCTACTAGAATTTATGAGATAAAACCAAACATACGAAGAGACTGTTGATGGGCAAACAACAAGCATTGATAACAAATATCTTGCAAAACAATGAGGAGAAACAGGGAATTCATATTCTTGAACTAGATTGCATGAATTTCTCAAATTTTCATATATATGTAATGAGGGGTTCAACATTTTCAAGAACTGGAACAATTAAATGTTTGCCTCATAAAGGAATAAGATTATCAATTGAGTGAAATGGGAAATAAGTTAATAAAAATATAACAAAAGATACTGTGATTTAGTCTTCTCTTAATAATCACCAGATGATGCGAAAATAGGTGTGCTGCTTATATCTATTGTAAATGCTCCCTAGGCAAAGAAGCTGTTAAAGTTTTAAACGGCAGACTGAAATACTCACAGAGAGAGCGAAGATAGTGTAACGACAGTGAATGTAATAGAGAAAGAGTGAGAAGACATTGGGCAAGAATGCAGTTTATAAAGAGGCTAGAGAGTGTGTAGACTAATGGTATTACAAAAATCTAAACGATATTTTTGGATTGCATGAGAAAGAGCTGTAAAAAACACAAATCATCTTAAGACATTAAGCTAGACATTGAAAAAAAAAAGTAAACAAGGAAAATAGAATAAGAGATTTGACAATGTAACTACAAGAACTTATAGATCGAAAACCCCAATGAACAAGTACAAACCAAAGAAAAATAAGACGAAGAAGAAAATCAGATCAACAAGCATCGCTAGTGGACATGTCATACATCAGAAGTGTTCCGGTGAATGTCATCATTTAAATAAAACACGCCTGCATTAAATTGAAGAAAGAGTCAAGTGACAGAGATAAGTCCAATATGACAGCCACAGGCAGATAATTATGGCCATGCACAAAAACACCTGCAGACGTACCCGTACAATATAGGTAGAAAATGCATTAATAATTTGACGACACGCGGCATAAGATGGTACGTACAAGTTAATATAGAATAGTAATAATAGCCATGCAACACGTCTTCAAGAAAATAATTAATGTGTATCGGCTCATATAGACTTAGTTGAAAAGTACAGAACTGCAAAGGAAATTTGATTGTCCATGAAAATTATCACCTTGAAACCCTATCAACAAAAGACGAATTAATCATACTTTCAAGTAGGATCCCACCTTAATCATAAACTACGATATCATATTATTTCGTCTCCTAGAATAATTCAACGCATATTGGAATTATTCAATCAATAAAGCCCATGCCCTTCCATATGATATCATATTGTACCTAACCTACAAACAATTCGATAAAGCAATTTAAGAAGGATGGTAGTGCAAACGACAATATCTAATTGTGTGATCTTAAGATGTACACATATTTCTCACGCTCTCAAGCAACAAATTACATCAATGAGAATACTATATGATAGCATTCTCCCACCAGCTACTCGTGAAATTTTTATTTTTCTGAAAATGATAACTTGAGGTATTTATTGGAATACCTCACATTCCATTAAAACATATTCCTATAAAGTCACCGATAAACGCACTAGGTTTGTCGAAATAATTTCAACTCAAAGATGATTATTCAAAATAAAATCATGAATCAATCAGATAACGGATATGAGTACTCTAAAGAATGTAATGCTCACTAGTTAGCTGCTGGACATTATGGTCTATATCCACATTACAAAACTATCAACAGGGAGCTATTGTTTTGATAGCCGCTTACTTGATTATCAAAAGCCAAATTCAGTTACTCCCTCTTGGGTATATTTAAAACTAAGAACCAATACTATGGAAGCTAGCTTACACCGACAGAAGGAAAGTCCTAAACGGATATTACTCTCAGCTATCAAAATCAATTTCTATCCCCATTCCAAGTACCAATACCATTTGATGAAGATGAACAAATTCATCTGCCAAAGATGAACAAATGGCATGCTGATGTTATGCTTCAATTAAGATTTCTTAAATTGTCCTCTACTACATTTTCCTTCCTATCATCAATAAAAACCGTTCTAATACTCAGAAAAAAAGTCCCATCCCCGTGTCACTCTCAATCTTCCACATTGCCTACACACATTTCACCAGTTTCACACACATGATTGACATAACAAGTATGATTCAATATTTTTACCGACCAATAACCCGATTCTCAGGTGGCATAATTTCACGAGCCATTGATGATTTCGGGAAGGCCTTCTAGCAATTAATCGGTCATGGGCTCGCTAACCTGCCGGCCCAAAATTTTCAGCTACTCTTTGGTTGGACCTTTGAGCTGGTTTAATAGCTGCTCCCATTTTCTCTCGAGCCCTTGATCGGTAATTTCAGCCCTAAAACCATCAATCTCCGCTCGGAAGTTACTCTCTCCGCCTTCCTTCAGATGTGAGACCGTCGCCGACCCGAGCATGGGTGGTTTTGCTGTGGATGCGTGAATTTCGACCATGGATTATCGAATAACAAGCTTGAACAACAATAATTGTGCACGGAAATTGTTGTTGGAGGGAATTGGGTTATTAGTACCTGTTGGTGGTGGCGCTGTAGTGGGTGATGTGAATAGCTGCGGTGGCGCGGACGGCGGTGCGGTGGTTGGCCTGTTACACTTGAGGAGATCTCCCTAGTATGGAATTTCGCTGTGGGTTCGAAATCATTTGGGGGTGATTGTTTATGGATTCAACTAGTTTTTATTTGGTTTGTTTTTAACTATGATTAATTTTGGAAAAAAGAGGTATGGTTAGTTGTTAGTGGATATATTAAAATAATATTTAAATAAAATAATTAAAGTTGATTTGATGTAAAGTAGGAGAAAAATGATTGGAAGTGATGGTTAGTTAAAATTATGTGAGTAGATGAATAGTGAATTAAAGTTGATTTGATACGTAAGAATGATTGGTTGATATTATTTAATTATATTGGTAATATGAAAGATAGTGAGATTGAGTTAGAGTTGAGTTAAATTTGAGTTTTGATTGGATTTTTTACTATTCAATTTATATCCAATCGCCCCCTTGATTTTTTCAAAGAATTTGATTGTTTTAATTTTTAGATTTCCATGTATTCATAATTCTATTTATTAGATCAAATTTTGAAAACTTTGATATTTTAAGAAATTATGCTATATTTAAACTTTGACATTTACAAAATTTTGCAAGTTTTATATTTAATTGAGATTTCAAAATATCTATCTATACTTATATAATAAGAATTAACATTTATTAAAATTAGTAATTTAATTAATGGTCAAAGTCAGTTTTGCATTAATTACTTTCCAAAATCAGTAACTTTTATGTCCTTTCCACGCTTCTCATTAGTTATGTCCTTTTCACATTTCTAATTAATCATGTCCTTTTCACACTTCTCATTAATTATGTCTTTTTCACACATCTAATTAATTCATTAATTACGACATAATTATCATAAATTATTCCATCTGAACTTTTATCGTTAAAATGTATAGCGATCTGTTATGAACTTATCCCATTGATATTTCCATGAAGCGTCCTTATCGCGTTCTATTTTTTGGTAACCACTCTATATCAATAACCAGATATTTGGTTAATGATAGCACACGTATTAATTTCAAGGAGCGGATATTCTTTGACTTTTAATTAATCTGAACTGATTGCCTTGACTTTTCAATTTTTAAAAACTCTTTTTTTAAAATATTTCGGCTTAAGATTCGGATTTTATTATACAAGTCATCGGAATGTTTGAATGAAAATGAATGAAAAGAACACAAAAAATAGGTAACCTTATTCATATAACCAATCCTAAAATATTAGTTTATTCACCAATCCTAAAATATTAGTTTGTTCACAATAAAATATTAGTTTGATTTTTAGGATTTGTCTCTTTTGAAAATATTAGTTTGTGATAATGAGGAGTTACCAAATAATCAAACTCATAATGTTGTGTACAATGAGGTTTTTAATAATATATGATTGTTACCGAACTTTTTATGATTTAACAATGTTCCTATGTATTTTAATGATTTCAATTTCGATCCTAATGCACGTGAGGTTATATTATTCTTTCAAATTTTACATCCCATGCATCGCACGGGTTACGTACTAGTCTTATAAGTAAAAGCAATTGAATTACTTCGACGATATATTTCAAAGCAAATGTGTGTTACGTAAGAAGGGTAATGTAGTCATTCCGTTTTCTTAATCACTTCTTTAGATTTTGTGAATGTGCGGTTGAATATGAGAATTTTTTTAAACATATTTGACTTATTCGGAACTTTGAGATGTACAATTTTGTAGTTCGGATGTAAATATTGTACATTTTGGTTTGATATAAAATCTATCATTGCGAAAAAAAAAATGAACTTATGAGACAAAAAATAGAAAATTGAGATAAATTTTAGATTGTTAATTACTTACCGATAAATAAATGTAATGATCGTAATATGATATAGAAATAATACAATATGATAGATTGATAGTTGGAATGATAAAATTAATAATTATAAAAATGTGTGAATGGATCAATAAAATGTGAGGATTTTTTTTTATAAAAGTTTGATAAATTTGAGATTGAAAAACGATATAGATAAAACAATTATAATGAAATATAACTAAAATATATTAGTATTTCAATTGGTAGTTGAAATAGTGAACTTTATAGACATAAATATGTGGGTAGTAGAATTTTTTATTTTTGATTTAACAATGATTATTTGTAACAATTATTTTATTTAACAATGAAATAAAACAATTATTTTTTATTTAACAATGATTTATAGATATAAAACGATATATATAACAATGATTATTTTTTTATTTTTAACTTGTGGTAGTAGAATTTGTAGATAAAATGTGAAAGGATGTGAATAGTATTTTTTGTGGATTTTATTGATTGATTAACGATGTCTTGGTTGAACAAATGACAATAACAAAAATGTGTATCCAATAGCACTTGTGTATTTAACTTTGTTTTTTAAAAACTGTTAAAGCCTCATTTACTTTGTGTGATGGGATAAAATAAAATAATCAGGATATCTTTACACGTCAGCGTTTAGTCCACTGTTTACATTAAGGGATTAAAAAGTCTAAAATTTGTCCTATGTTTACTATCATGGACTCTTGGCACGAGATGCCGTTACACACTTATTTCTTGCTGGGATGAAGAACCTGACCGCATTCTCAACTTGACAACCAGAGACATGTTTTCTCTTTTTAGCTAATTTTTTCTGAAAAAGACGGGGTTTATGTTCCTTACCATTTTCATAGAAAAATTGTCTCCACTTCTTCTTTAGCTAATTTTTTAGCTAATTTGTTTTCATAAAATTCATCTGCCCTTTTTTACCAATTACCGTCAAGACCGAACCCTAATCACCCAAAGCAGGCGTCGACGACAGGGTCCGATCCCCTCTTTCCAAAATTATGTCGAACCCTTCTTTCATTTGCGACTACGAGGTCCACCGAGATTTTCAGGCGTGGAAGAACGGCGGCGAAAGATTTTCAGGCGAGGTCCACCCGATAAGAAGGTTAACCGAGAAACACACACAAAAAAAAAAATAATAATAAAAAATGTGACATCAGAGCTTACAAGTTTTGGCGACGGAGTGGACGATGCTAGGTTCAATGTCCCTGTGCTTCCCGAATGGCACGATTTAGGCAAGAATAACAGTGAAACACATTTTTATATGGGATACATTTGCAAATAAATGGATGTTTAGGGGTATTAATGTCTTTTTTCTTGCCCCTTATGAGGACACAATGGGCATATTCAAATCGGGATAAAAAAAAAGCCGGAGGGGAGGGTGGGATGGAAATTATCAGCGAAGAAATGATATGCGTGTGGGCCCCGCTGCCACGTGTATGCCACATCAGTTGAATCCTATCCCAATCCTTTAATGGAAACGTCAGATATTAGGGGATAATTTTAGTTATGCTGTCTTATCACTCAAAGTAAATGATCCCTAAAAGTATTCATTTGAAATTTAAAAATGTATGAATCATGAGCCAATTAATTTGTATTTTGTTTATGGAGTCCAAACCGGCTCATTAAGACAAGACCAAACGAATATTAAGCCTGCAAACTTGAGAAAAAGTGGCCCACGAAGCAACACCAACAAATTATGTCGATTTCACCGATAGAACAATCCTTTATAAAATGACGACCTCATCATGAATCTTCCACATGAAGATTGGTGATATATCTCGTATGGATATGGAACCGTTAAAGTTGATAAAACAACCGCCTAAGTTGTCTCATCTTCGAAAGTCGAGTTTTGCATGGATTCATGCATTGGTACTCTACACCCCTGGCTGGCATGACGCATTTATTGTATTATCACTTTTTTTTTGTGTATATAAATACGGCCACATGTGCTCCTCAAAAAACAATAGCGATACACAATCATATGTAAAAACACACAAACACAACAAATACTCTCAATAAACATTTCCCGAATAACCCTATTATCCTTGCCGATATCATCTACAGATCAACGAAATTGGCGTTTTATTATTTTTCTGTAATGATCTTTTCATTTTCTTTATTTCAGTTGTATCTTATTTTGCAGTTATTTCATATTCTATTAACTATTCGATAACCCTTGAAACACAATCTTTTACTGTTGATGGTCAACCGTCAATAGATTTTTTAATACTCACATTAATGTTAAAGAAATAATAAAACTACAAAATATTGCATCAAATATCACGTCCATATAAAATTATAAAGAATAAAGTTAAATAAAAATCTTAGAAAGTCTAATTTAAAAAAATTTTAAATGTCTCTTAAAGCTTCAAACGATATGATGCGAATTTATAAATTTCATAAATTTTATATGTTGGGGTAGCAGTAGGATAACAAGATTTGTATATGTTAAGTTGAGATTTATCAATTTAAATAGGGAAATAAATAAATTTAGAAAAATATTATTTATTTCATCCAATTTTAAGTTTTTAACCATACAATCACACTAATTTAACTAAAATGTAAAATATAAAATTATCATATATTACCAACACAAAATATACGTATTTTTTTTTTCCATTTCCATATTTATAATATCAATTTTATAAATTAATATTTTATTATTTTTATTATATCAAGGTTAGTCGTTATATTTTATCTTTAGCTCATTCACAATTTCTAATATGCATTATTTTTGTTTCTAAAATTATATTATTTCAATATTTCACATATTTATAATCACTACATATTTTCTATTTTATTTTTTTTAAANTTAACTATAATATATTAATATCCTGAAATTATGAAAGTAAATATAAATCTGGCCAAGGTATATCTGCAATTTTAGCAAATAACAACCCTCGACAAAATACTGTCACGTGCCTTATCCATCTTCCCTCGTCAGCTACAGCCATGTCCCAAACTCAAACCCCCGCGGACGCGAACCCGAACCCGAACCCAAATCCGACCCACCAGCCTTCGAAACCGGCGCCGGAGGTCCATCCGAATCATACCTCTGCGGCACCGTCCGACAAGACCGCTGTTGCTGCGGACGATCCGTGTCCTTCGGACCCCGCCGTCGCATCTACTGCTACTACCGCTCCCAAGCGGCCGCGCGAGGAGGGCGTGACTGAGGGAGAGGCGGAAGGAACCAGCACAGATGATGCTCCGGCGGCAAAGAGGCGTGTGAGGGATGCTGGAGATTTGATATACCGCATTGTGGTGCCGTCTAGGCAGATTGGGAAGGTTATTGGAAGGTCGGGGCATCGCATCCAGAAGATTCGGGAGGATTCTAAGGCCGCAATTAAGATTGCTGATGCTATCTCTGTTAGTGAAATTGATATTTTCTTAATTGATAGTTCTTTTTGGGTATCTTGCCAGTGATATGTAGAGTTAGCTTTTTATTGGAAACGAGTTTGTTAGTGATAGATTGAGGTTCCTTAAAATTGTTGTGAGAAAGTATGAAGTGAATCTCCCTTGCTGATAAATAAAGGCTAAGAGCTGAAAGAAGGGTAAATTGGTGTTGAGAAATATTTGTTTCTTTGGTGGAGTGTAGTAGGAGATGAACCTGGCCTTTGAGCAATTTTCTGGTAGTTTTAGGTAACTAGTAAAGTGATTGCATATGAATCAGGAAAATTTTATGCTCTGTTTGAACTTTCTTCTCCATGCTTTACCGAGTAAGCAAACTGACAGTGAAATTTAAACATGTGTGAAAAATGTCAAGTAATCGCATGACTAGGGGACCTCATCCTATTTGAGACATAATACTCTGGGTAAATCATTACAATTCATAGATACCGTTTGATGTTATCTGTTGGTTTTGTAGTATCTGAATATAGGGGCAGTAAACGCGGCATATGGGTATAAAATGAGCTTCTCATGTTCCTGTTTTCTTCTCTGCAGCTTTTTTCTTACAGATACAGGACCTAAATCTCTAATCAGGAATTTGGATAGACCAGCGAGACGGGTCTATAATATGTTCCACTTGAGCTGGATTTTTTTGGACCTGGTTCACGTTTAATCTCAGCTAAATAACCAAAAGCCCGTCATATATAGGTCAGATTTGCCCATGATTTTTCAAAATGAGAATCTCGTTCCCTCCCCACCCCTATTACCCCTCCCCGCCATTTCTTTCCCCGCCCCTGTTCCCCAATTTATCCCTCCCCGTTTCCTTGTAGTGAATACTGACTGACCTGCAACCCCTTATGTTTCTGCACTCTGTCACAATTCACAATTAGTATCCCCCTTTATCCCTTCTCTTACTTTCTGTTTTTGTGTATGTGTTTTCTGGATCAATTTGAAAATCTAACCTTATCCAGGACCAATGAGAAGAGGTTGGATCTGGTGAGAGCCGAGCCTGGGGGACCATGATGCTGTGTCTTAAATATGGTGTCGTCTGAGATTTTTTCCTACATCTGGACCCAACTGCAGTTGGGTCTTGATGTGGAGGGTATGCTAAGCCTCAAGAAAAAAAGTGTTTCTCTGGTTTCAAGTCACTTGAATTGATGCTGTCTGTTGTCTACATTTTCTTGGTCCCAATTGTCTAGAATGTCTTTTGATGAGTTTAATTCTATATGATGCTGCTTTTGACTGTGGGAACTATATAATATACATTTTTTTTCAGCGAAATGAAGAGAGGGTGATTATTATCAGTTCTGAGGACAGTGGCCACGTTTTCTCGGATGCAGAAAATGCTCTTCATCAAATTGTTAACCTAATACTAAAGGTAGCACACAGAAAGATTTGAAGCCCAATTAATATGCACACATACATATATATATTTGAAATTTTAGCTTGATTGTTATTGGTACTGCATTTCTGTCAGGACATGCTGATAAAATGTTATGCCATCTTGATTTTGTTCTCTTGAATTTTGGTCATTTGTGGTAAATTTCTGAGGATTCAAATCACAAAAGCTCAGCATAATAATTTTTGTACAGCAAAATGGGAACATGCCTGTTTCCTTTTTGTAGTCGATGTAGGTTTTGTAGAGCACAACCTTAATCTGTACTTTATCTATAGGAAGTAATTAAAATGCTTAATCAAATGTAGAGTCATAATTGGCAACTTGAATTTGTTGTAAATGAAACTATGAGAAGATATTTGGCATTAAACTATGGATAATATTAGAACGCTTATTGTCTTCTTTGCCATGGTCGGAGAAGGAAATGATGATGAAATTCCCCCACGTCCACGGTCCAACCATAGGTCTCCATTTGTTTGTTTATTTGTTTGTTTGTTTGTTTTCCTTCTTCTTCTGGGAGGGGAGAGGGGATGGTATATTACTGTGGGTTTGTTTTTGACTGGGAACTAGGAAACTAGTGTCTTATTGAGTTTGCCTAACCAGGAAAGTGAATAGGGTATATTTAAGTTCTGAGAATAGCTTGCATAAGAGTGTTGCATTTGGCTTCAGGCTGACCTATTTGAATATCACTATATAAGTGTCTAGTACTGTTTACCAGTTAATTGTAATATGGGATTTGATTTTCAATCTTGAAAAGGACGATGAAGGCGATACTGAGGCATCGAAAGTAGGTGCCGGACATGTGGCTGCTAATACAGTGCGACTTCTGATTGCTGGATCTCAAGCCGGTGGTTTGATTGGAGTTTCAGGTCAAAATATAGTTAACTTGAGGAATACATCCGGAGCAGCTATCACTATCATGTCTCCTAATCAGTTGCCTCCATGTGCATCTGCACATGAATCTGATCGAGTTGTTCAGGTAAGTTTTCAGGAGATTTTGTGCATTAAGCAGATTGTAAAGATGGATATGTTGCTACTTTTACCTTTTCACCCGTGGACTTGTGTCCATTTGTAAAAGTGTTCTTTCGGTGTTAAGTTGCTGGTTTAGTATTTATTTATGAGACATCCTGAACATAATTGAAGTAGAGACTACAGAGTTGTTCTGTCAAGGGGAGTCCCCTCATAATAAACTTCACCAAAGAACACTGGAGATGCCATATCGGTTGATGCCTTCATTAAATGAAAAGAATAAAAAAAAAAAAACAAATCAATTAGCGATTGGTAATTTACTTATGTGAGATAAACTAGGATTATTTGAGAATTTTGCTTCACCAGTTAGCCTGTGTTCCTGTGTTCTCAGTTCAATATATTGGGTTTGCTTTCTTGTATTTGTACAGTAGTCAGATATGTTTATACATTATATTGTTTTTGCAGATATCAGGAGAACTTCCTGCAGTTTTGAGGGCTGTTGTGGAAATTGGGTGTCAACTTAGGTGAATATTAATAATGGTTCTAGTTTATATGTTTATATTGACTACTGTCTAGCTATTTTCTAAAGTATCTAACTGTTTTTCAATTATAGGGATAATCCACCTAAACAAGTAATATCTGTCAACCCAACAAATAACACTGGCTTTCGTCGCCAATCACAACAGCATGTAGATCCTAATTCAGGTAATTAAAACCTTTGCAAAATATGTGATGCATTTGATTGCTTACTTCTCTGCTACCATGTGCCATCTTTAGTATATTAAACAACATATCAATATCCTTGAGATAATCAATCTTGCAGGTAGTTATGTAACTCTGGATGTCATGGTTCCCGAAAATCTTGTCGGCGGCTTGATTGGAAGATTTGGCGCCAACATATCAAGGATCAGAAACGAGTCTGGGGCAAACATTAAGGTAACTTTTAGTAATAACTATGAAGTTCGTGCTAATAAGTACTACCTCCTATTCTTTTTAAATGTCATTTTGGCTTTATCAACCATTAACAAAATAAATGACGTTTTGGATTTTTTGTACATATTTTTCCATTATTACTCTCATTTAGCTAATAAATACATTGCGTCTTTTCATAAACTCATTTCTTTCTCAAAACATTCATGTCTATCTTCATTAAAGAGGGTTATTATTGACAAAAAAAAATTCTTAATTACTGTGCAACTTTTCAAAACGACACTTATTATGAATAGGAGGGAGTAATAATTTAACTGAATTCAATGCCTGATCTCCATGGGGCCGTTGCTTATACTCGTATTTATTGCTTTCATTTATTTTGCAGGTTTATGGTGGGAGAGGTGAACAAAAACAAAGGCAGATCCATTTAGGTGGTAATGCTCAACAGGTATACACAACCTTATTTGCTTCTATTCCTCGAATCACTTTTGTAAAATCTACATGCCTTTTAATGTGAATTTAGTCTGACATAAAAATGAGAGTATTACTATTAATGTAATAATTCAAGAATAGGAGGTTAGTAATGATAACAAGTAGTCCGAATAGATCGACTGATTCAAAGTGATTAATATATCATCTTGTATTTCCTGCAAAAATTATTGAAACTCGAAATGCTTGATCCTTTATTATATGAGATGTGGAATACATTCTTGATGCCAATTCTCTAAATGTTAGGTTGCTCTTGCCAAACAACGGGTTGATGAGTACGTATATGCTGAGTTGATGAGACAAGCTGGGGGACAACTGCCACTAAGCGCTGTAACTGCTGCTCAGTTTCAGCAATTTCCTAGTCAACAGCCAGTGTAATTTGTTTTTCATGCTTTGCTAATTTTTGTAATTATCAATAGTAATTAGTTTAATCGCGCAATTATTTTTTCAACTTTCTCAGGCCCGACTCGTCGAATGCTCTCTACCAAGGTTATGCACATCCTCATGCCCTCTACGCAACAAGGTCAACATTTCGTAGTACCCACTTTGTAAAACCTGGCATCCAAACAAAACAAGACAAAACAAAACAAAGAAAGAAAGAAAGAGAATAATTTCATAAAATGCGTGTAGCTTATGGAGTTTAATGTTGTCGATTTTTTTGCAGTAATCAAGAATCTGGGTTGATGACTGCAATTTCTCCAATATATGGAACCAGAGCAATGAACCAGGTGCCACCGTACTATGACCCTAAGTCCTATCCTGCTCCACAATTTTAGTATGTTTTGTTCTCTGTGACTTTTGCTCGACCTTTATAGTTTGCGTGCTTTTTGACAACAATGTTGAATTTAATATTAGAAAATCCGAGTTTATTGAAATTTAAATACGAATATTTTTCATGTAAGCTAAAAATCATTAGCTAGACGAGACCTAGACATGCACTTAAAGATGCAATAACCTCTGTCATCATCATTAAATAAGCCTTAGGGAACATGATTGAGCAAGTGGGGCACATCTTTTAATCTCTTAAACCCAAATTTCTTAGCACAAATCTTTAATCAATTAAAATACTCCCTTTAATTAGCTCGAGATTATTTAACACTAACCCACGTGCACTTCTTCAGTGAGAATTTCATTTCGTGGCTGGAGACACGTTTTCCCCTTATGTGTATAGTGCCTAAATCGAAACTTGACGCTGGAGAAACGTTAAAGAGAAAAAAAATAAGAGGAATTTGTTTAAAATTCACCAGAAATTCTCTTGCAGTCGGCTCACTGTTTGTAATGATTGAAAATTTCTGTGTTGTCTCTGTTTTGGGGATAAACAGTCCCCAGTCTTCTACCCATCATTTCTCATACACATTTCGTTTTATTTTCTTTTTTTGAAAAATCCTTTCCTTTTGCCAAAAAGTCATTTACTGCATTAGAGTTTAGATGGTTGATTCTTTTTTTTTTTTAAAGAAAATGCTTCATATCTAAATTAATGAAATTCAATATGGTGAGGATTCAGGAAGGGATATAGGGTGATCTATAATTGGCAAAAGGATTGGATTTTGTGCTTTTGGTGGGAGACAAACACTTCACATATAATGAGGACCATAGCTTATTAAATAATTATTTGTAGAAAATATAGTAAAACCCATAAAGAGAAATGTCACACATCTCATAGCATTTGTAATTGCAATTATTGAAAGCATTTAAGACCGTCTTTAACGGTGACCCCAATAACTGGGTCACCAATTAAAAAAACATAAAAAAAAAAAGAAAAGGTCATGAAAAATGACCGATTGTGACCTTGGGTCGCGACCCATGTAATGTGTGGAGAATGGGACATTTGTCCCATTCTGATTGGATAAATTTATTTATTTTTTGTTTAAAAAAGTAAAATGATATTAAAATTCGTATTTTTTTATTCTCTACAAATAGATTTGATATATTTTAGAATAAAATTATAATTTTTAAATAAATTGAAATAAAATAAATATTTAGGTTGAGTTGGGTTGGGGATAAAGATAAATTGAGTTGTAAGATTGAGTTGCGTAAGTGGAGAATAGAGAAATAATTTTTAATTATTAGATTGAGTTTGATTGGGTTGGGGATAAAGATAGTCTTAGGTGGTATCGATGACCAATTAAAAAAGGCCCATGGCACGTGTTGTTCATTTCAATCCCACGTGATCGTCACTTTCATTAGTCCTGCTATTCATGTTGTGAGGTTTCAATTCGAGATACAATACAATTGCTCTATGGACTATGATTGACTAGATCAGTTCCATTAGAATTAATTCAAGTAGTATATGATATTATGATTGAGGCTTTTCGGGTTCGGGTTTACGGGTTGTGATTCATGCATGGGCCGTCCAGACCCGACTTGGTCAGTTAAGTTTGACTTTGAGCTTTGAAGCACCTTGACTGTGAGTTAATGCACATAGTCCTACTAATATGTTTAGCATGTAATGGAATGGTAATATAGTATTTTATACAAGTTCTTGGATGAGATTGTTTGATGGTTATGTAATCTTATAATGTAAAATGTGGTATTTCATTGTATCTTATTTTTTAAAAATATTAAATAAAAGTATAATCATCTAAGAAATAAACCATATCTAACGCTTAACATCAATACTGCGTTTTTTTGTTTGAAATGTTCACATGTATTTCCATTTTAAATGTAAAAACTTGATTTAAGTGTTATTTGCTAGCTCCCAATTCTCGCTACATGTTAAATTAGGTTTTCCACCAACCGGACCAAAATTTTGTAAATTATAACAAACGATCTGTTTAATACAAATACATTATATAGCACACTAATTGAGTCAAACCCTGCAATGCAATGAGTGATGAATAAATTATTCACTTATTATAATGAGATTTTGATGTTACCTTTCACATTCAAAAATAGGCCCTAATATTTAATTATTCTAAAGTCAAATGTCGAATTCTTTAATGATGATTCCTCATAAAAGATTATTAGATAAAACCTTTGAATCAGAAAATTAGTAGGAAAAAAAAGGTCGAACCTTGGATGTCAAAGCCCCAAATCCACGTGCCCCGCACGTTTTTTCCGTGTGTTTTTTGGGAAAAACTTGTCACGAGAAAACTCACCTTTCTCCACAAAGTCAATGGTCAACCCGGAAAAATAAATTTTTATTTCAAGGGCGTTACACAGTTGAAAGAAGAAGGAATAAAGCAAGCTTTTTGACTTGAACCGTGGTCTAAAAACATTAATTCAAGGCCGTGTTTGGTTAAAACATTTCGTATCCTTTGACATTTCGTGAAATTCCTTCTTAAATTTGTTTACTTGAGTCATCTTGAGTTTTATTGGAGTTGAGAAATAAAATAGTAGTCATGAATCTCTATTTGTTTAGTAGTAGTTCAAATGATTTTTTGTCATATTTTATATTGTCTTGCTTAGCCTATCTAGCCGACTTTTTTTTAATATACTTCATTAAGGTTTTTCCCTACCACCGATTCATGAAAAAATCTCATATTAGGATTGGGTATGAAACAAAATACCTTATCTTTTATTGACGTTTTAAGAATTACAATATAAATTTTAATATTTTACATACAATATTTAATTATTATACTCTCAAAAATAAATTATGCTACGACATAAAGAATGACATAAACTTTAATATAATAATATATCTCATGGTCTTATTACTTTACATATCACATTATCTTTAAAATCAGACCATTGAACATCTACGTCATTTGGTTATTTCTTATGTTATTTTGTTATGTTAATATTAAAATAGCAAGCCAATCACGATGGCTACTCAAGCAAGCCTATAAAGCTGCATTTTCTAAAAGTCGCACTCTTAAAATCAAAGTCCTCAAATCCCATCAAGGTGGTTGTGCCAATAGCTACCACGAAGTCATCATTCAAGTGTTATGTCTATACACACACCTATGTATATATGAATAACAACGGCACACAATGGCAAGTCAAACCTTACTATTGGATAAACAACTTTTTACAAAATTAGCATAGTTTTAAAAAATAATGTCATAGTTAAAAGTAACATGAATTAAAATACCATCTTTCACAATATAAATATATATTCTTCATAAATATATATAAATCCATTTAAATGATAATTTTTAACATATAAAACAGTTGTGATATATATAGTACATCAGTACATGTAAATCCTGCCCTATATTATCTTTATTGCGATAGGCCTCACAGTGAAGAAAAAAAAAGGCAGCAATCCCTCTGCTAAAAGGCAAAAGGGGTGAAAATTATATAAAAATAAAAATAAAAAACAAGAAAAAGACCAGCCCATTTCTCCTCTTCATGTCTTGTGCCCCCTTTCTTCTCTTTATTAATGCTCTATATAACTCATCACAAGGAGAAAGAAAGTGAAAGGCTTTGTCTGGCTTTATTTTATTTTATAGAGAGGGAAAGTAGTAGTTGAGTGTGTAAAATGAGTGAGCTAGGTGATGGGCTCGGGTTGAGCCTCAGCTTGAGATGCCCGGAAAATAATAATCCCGACCACCCACCGCCGCCGGCAGCCGCCTCTTTCCCGCTCAACCTCTTCCGGTCGCCGCTGCCTTTCGTTCCTCAGCACAAAACACCTGGTAAATCTCTCTCACACTTAAAAATCCAATCTTTTAAGTCATGAAAAAAATTAAAATTAGTAGATGACATTTATTTAATATTTTTTCAGATCTTTTTGGAGGGCCCACCAGATCGTTTTACAGGGGGATCGACGTCATCGCGGCGGCGCCGGGGGGCTGCGACGAGGAGGTCATGGTGTCGTCCCCGAACAGCACGGTGTCGAGCCTGAGCGGGAAGAGGAACGAGAGGGAGGAGAGCTCGCCGGAGATCGACGACGACGGCGGCGGGGACGCGGCTGCCGGGATGAAGAAGCTCCGACTGTCCAGGGAGCAGGCGGCGGTGCTGGAAAGCACATTCCGGGAGCACCACACCCTGAATCCGGTTAGTTCTTTACTTCTTTTGTTGTTTTTCAGCCAGGGGTATTTCGGGAAGAGTGCTCAAAATTTTGTATGCATACTCAATTTCACGGCATCACCATGTCGATTGAAAAATATGCATATATGTGATAAAAGTATAATTGCCTAACGGTTAGCCCCATAATAATATATTTTGTTGATGTAATTTAATGTTTTTGTCTAATTTTGTTTGGGGATTACAGAAGCAAAAAATGGCGATAGCGAAGAGGCTGAATCTGAGGCCAAGGCAGGTGGAGGTGTGGTTTCAGAACAGAAGGGCGAGGTTCGTTAAATTTTCACCTTCGCCAGGGGCATTTCGGTCAAGCGATCATTTTCTTGGTTCTGATATTGTTTGAAACAAATTTATGGTTGCTTCAATCTAAGATCAACTGAATATATGATAAATTTGAAATCATTCGAACAAGTTTACAAAGTGATTATGAATGCAGTGTGTGTTGTTTATAGAATAATACAAACTCTGTTGGAACTTGGAAGTGATTGGATCAACACTCTCCTTCATATTCCTATGAAAAAATTGGGGCTTTATAACTAAAATGAGGCTATTGTTTGGGAGATTCTTGAATCATTTAGAACTGATAGATGATTACAAATTTTTCCGACTAGTTATTGCCTTGATAAATAGTAGTGTAATAAAATGAAAGAATTCAGGACAAAGCTGAAGCAAACCGAGGTGGACTGCGAGTATCTGAAGCGTTGGTGTGAGAATCTAACGGTGGAAAATCAACGGCTGCAAAAGGAGGTATCGGAGCTTAAGGCACTCAAGCTATCGGCCCCTCGATTTTACATGAATATGAGCCCCCCAACAACCCTCATCATGTGCACTAAATGTGAGCGTGTATCAGCTCGTAAATCATAATTTCTTCTTCTTTTTTTGGGGGAGATTTTAGTTGAAAAAAAAAAATATGTGATGTGANCTTTTTTTTTTTCCCTAGTTTGTTTATTGATGGATTTGTGATGCTAAGGGGAGGAGAAAAGAAAAGTTGGCTCCTTTTTAATGTTGGAGATTAAGGGGTGACATTCTAAGTTTCTAACCATTGGATAAAAGTTTTTTGTTTTGTGAAGGAGGTGAATTTTTGTTCCTCATTTTCTCCATGAAGAGGGTTGTTAGATTGACTAGATTCAGTTTCATTAGTCTGTCCTTGTCATGATTGGATTTAATTTAAAATGAAGAAAAAGAAAATAAAAGGAAAAATTGATGTTCATCTTACTAATACAAAATCCATAATGAACTTGACAGCCTGTGCTTGGTTGCCATTTCAATTTAAGTTGATTAACACAAAAAACTAAAAGGACTGGCAAAAAGTTATAGGTCGAACAAGGAATTCGAATAATCCACATAAATAACTTCGATAATCCTGTACAAATATGCAGATAGTCCTACACTCCTACCCTAAATTTCAAAGGGGAAAGTTTTGCAACAGTAATGAACATATCCTTTATGTCGCGTTCATGATTACAGTATAAGAAATCGTTGGGTAAAGGTTTAATGACAATTCAAAAACTAAACAGTGTTGACATTGTCTGTCAACGAACGTAATATGCAACCTAATCCACCTTTCTCTGTCAGCTTTTCATGAATTCTTAAGCACTGATCACAAGTGGGCCGATCTCCAGTTGATAAACCTCTATATAAGTACCTGTAAAAGCACATATAAAAGAACCATAAATGAAAAATCAGATTCTTTTTAGTTTTTGAAAAAGAACTTTAAAAACGTATGAAATGCACTCATTCCTTGTGGATCCAGATTCGCATGAGAGACTTAAGAGGAAATTGAAGTTCACAAAACTAAGCACATGCAAGTATTCATGCACCAAATTTGAATCATTTAGTATTTGAATCTTTGAGCTAGAGACTAAGGGACGGATTTTTCTATCTCCTCCTTGCTCGATACAAAACTCTCGATAAAGATTAAGGAAATGATAGTTTAGTTACTGCTTCATATCTCACATTAACAAATAAACTTAACATGAAAAAAAATATCCAACTTACATGAAACAAATTTGGACAATTCAAAAATTGAAAAGACTGTTCGAGAAGATAGAAGTGGTGCATTCAACTCTTCAGCTATTATAAGTTGATCTTAAACCAATATGCTAAACCAACTTTCAATAAGGTTATAGCCAACTTGATTATTTCAATGGCACAAATGCGAATTATTGTGGTGCATTCATTATAACTAAACAGAATTTCCACAACTAGTGATCAATGCCCTCATACCCACATAAAATCCTAACTGTAACAATTGCTTACGATATTTGATCAGCATCCTTGATCAAATATCAAACATAAAGGCCTCCAAATCACTGATTGTGAGATCTAACTTTTACACGCTGTTAACAACAACCTTGAAGATCTCATAAATATCGAATGTGCCTTCACGAGGCCTAATTTGTAGACCAAAACACATTCTTTTTCTGTTAATCATAAGAGCCAGGTGAACACTATTACCAAACAAAAAATATATTTTTTTATAAAGAAGTTCCATTGGATTATACAACAACACACTCTATCCTCCAGCACATGGGATAGACAAGAAAGAAGCTAAAAATACGGTTACTTTAACAAATAAACTCATCAAAGAGAAATAGCAAAATAAGCAATCGGCATCTACTTACTTCATGAGGACATCATAGTACTCAGGATCAAGAGCCGAGAACAAACTTTCAACATCTTTTATTGCCATTATCGCCCTGTGCACCACTATCCAGTTCGCAGACTACAAAAAATAAAGGAAAACTACAATTCAACACCATTTTATTCAATTGATATTAATAATACAAAAATGTAAGAAAACCAGACAAAGAAGAAAAAACACACGGACACAAGAACATGAGACAAAATCGTAAATCCAAGCTAACATACTTGGATACAAAATTTATCCAAAAAATCCAAACATTTTTAACTCAACCATTTTTTTTAACTCAACCCAACTATCATTAATATTATTAATATAATTAAATAATATCAACCAATCATTCTTACATATCACATCAACCTTAATTCAGTATTCATCCACTCACATAATTTTAACTAACCATCACTTCAAATCTCTCTCTCATACTTTTATATCAAATCAACTTTATTTATTTTATTTTAAATATTATTTTAATATACCCACTAACAACTAACCATACCACATTTTTCAAAGTTAACCAAACTAAACCAAAAAATCCAAACAAATCCAAAAATTTTTATATCCAAGCATAGTATTCTATGGGCAAGTGGCAACTTATTGAGAAAGATGCATTATAACCTTACAGCGCTCGTCTTTGGTCATGGGCGGCGACCCTTCAAGAGCTGTTTTCAAAGCCTCCACTGGTTTGTACCTAAAAATTCCACAATCAAATAAAAAAAGCCAAGAAAAACAACGCAATCTCATGTGGGTTCCCCTCAAAAGAACATCTTTTTCCACATTTTGTGATATTTTCTGGATGATTTTGTAAAATGACGTACTGTTTGAGCAAGCTCTCGATCTTGCGGGACTTTTGTTCGATTCTAGTGATGATGGCTTCCGTGTTGTCCGCGAATTCCGCCATTTTCGCGTTCGAGTATTGCTTCTGATGCTGATTTTGGGATTCAAAATTCAGCTAAAACAGATTAATTAGGCGCGCAGAGATATGAATTAGGGATTTTGACTTTTCCCCCAAATGCAAAATTCTATTTCTAAGGTACGGACGTTAGTGAAGAGTAGTTGATTTTCTGTTAGCATGCGGGGACCATTGGTTCATAAACTTCACAGTGGCATAGTCAGGAGTGTGTTCTGTGTTCATATGTCTAAAAATGTTAAAATAGATTAATAGTTAAAGATATACTATGCTTTATCACAACAAGATGTACTACACAAATGTTATATTTTTATGTGTGTCAATTTTAATGTATTATATTTAAATATGAAAATATGTTTATATGTAAAAAAAAATTAATTTATAACTGTTTTAAACTTATTAATACAAGAAATGTTAGATCAACAAGAGTATATTTTTATACATTTATATTATAAAGTTGGCACTTATCTCTACATACTACACAGCTATTTGGTGTGTAACACCTACCCATAAATGTCTAAAACAGAGATCAAATTATGGACAAGACAAAAGGCAAACTGTCAAAAACTACTACAAAACGGTCAAAATATTTCACCTTTTTGAAATTTCTAACTGGTCTCCTCTCTCTTTCATCTCCTTTTTTCTTGTTAAACCATATACCTTTGACAAAAAGCCTGCTTTGCTTCATCTTCACCCAATCTCTCAACAATGGCGTCGCCACCACCACCATCGGGAAAACCCCATCTCACATTCCCGCAACAGCCCTCAAAAGCCCGGAAAATTCCAAGCAAGCCCCAATCGACCTCCGTCTGCAAAACCCTCGCCGTCCTCGCCCTCCTCCTCGCCGTCCCGTTCTTCCCCTCACAGGCGCCGGATTTCTTCGCGCAGACCGCCGTTTTATCACAGTTCTGGGAGGTCATCCACCTGGTCTTCATCGGAATCGCGGTTTCCTACGGCTTGTTCTGCCGGAAATCCGAGGATCTCGAGATCTCGAGTTTCGACGACGCCGACGCGTATTTATCGGGTATTTCTCGTTTATCCTCCGTTTTCGAAGATGGGTTGGGGAATGTATGTTGTGGGCCCGACGGGCCTGAGTTCAATGCTGTGCAGGGCTATTTTCCTAATTGTCAGTGTTTTGGGGGTCAGTTTGTGGGTAAAAGTAATAAATGTGTGGTTCATGGGGGTAATAGTAGAAAGATTAGATCTTTCGTGCAGAAAAACGGTGGTGAGGATGATATTGCTGCTAGTTTTGGTGATGCGGAAAATGTTATAATGAATCAGACTTGGAATTCAAAGTACTCAAAGATTGAATCTTTGGTAGTTGTTTCTGATGGGGATAATGTTCTCAAGGGGAGTCTTGATTATAGGCCCTTGAATTTGCCTGTTAGGAGCCTGAGATCTGATATTGTTGAGAATGATAAACCAGAGTTGCAGAAGAAAGACGATTCGAGTCCTATGTTCGAGTCTAAGCGGAAAAATGGTGTGAAGGTCAAGAAGATCAGAAGCTTGGGGCCCACGAACTTGGAGAAGAAATTCGACGAGCCCAATGGGTTTTCGTTCATCCCCTGGCAGTCGAGATCTGGAAGGATGGAAGAGAAAGATGAGTTGTGTAAGCCCAAGCAAAATGTGCATTGTAGGCCTCACTCGAATGGGGACTTTGAGTTCGATCAAGTTGAGCCCCGATCTAAAAAAGTTCTCAAACTTTCTGGTTCTCCTGAACAAGGAACATCGAAAATAGAGGACGAAAAAGAGATTATGGCCCCACGTCAGAAAATAGCGCCCTCAAAGGATGAAACTTTGATTAACAGCTCAAGGGCTCGACCGTTTAGTGTTGGCTATAATAATAGTTGTGAGGAAGATAAATTTGGAAAAGGCAAGAAGCAGATTGAATTCTTTGACTCGGATGTGAATGCGTCGTCCGGCTTTGGTAAAGCTTTAATATCTAAAGCTAAATCAGTTAGGACGAAGAAATCGAGTAAATATGCTGTAGTAGATGGGAAAGAAGAAAGCTCGAGCCAAATTGATGCCGAGCTCGAGAGGCTGTGTAGTAATGACTTTGGAGATAAATCTTTTGAGAAAAGAGGAAAATGGGAAGAGCCTGAGAAAAATCTGGTTAAACATGAAGAAGAAAGAGAAACTGACCGCCATTTTTTGTTGGCCAAGCCAAAACTGAAAATACCTGATTTTTTTGGTGATGAGAAAGAAGAGATTGCCAAGCAAATTGTCATGGAGTCTGAAGATGAATTGGAAGACGATAATAAAAGTGAGTTTGATGAGAGTTGTGATGAAAGTGATTCGAAAACGAATGTTGACTTTGACTTGGGGAGTGAAGTTGACCGAAAGGCTGGCGAGTTTATAGCTAAGTTCAGAGAGCAAATTCGACTCCAGAAAGCTTCGTCGGTAGATGGATACAGCCGGGAATTTCTGTGATCGTTCACTTGAACAAGAAGGTACTTTATTTTGTTCATTTTATTTATTTGCAGGTTGTAAATTTTCATATTTCCACTAAATTGTTTTGTATGGTCTACAAAAGTGGGCAACAACACATCTGAGGTTTGCATATAACTTTGTTCTTGATTTCGCGTTAACGATGTGGTTACGTGTTATACCATATGGGGTATGTAGTTGAATGAGAAAAACACTTATGGTTGAAATTTAAGGAATTGTCATCTCCATTTTGTAGCTTCTATTTTTTNNCTCTCTTTCAGTCCTGTGGAAAATAGAGTAGCTTTTTATGGGTGGTGTTTGTGCAATTGCTTGTGTTTCATGAGATTGTGGGGAATTTCGGGTTTTCACGACACGTATGGATATATGTGTGTGTGTTAATCCAACGGGAAAAAATTCGATGACTGCACTATAGCCAAAGGATCAAATGCTCCAAACTGTAGATGAACACTTGCAAACTGAGGATAAAAGTATGATAATACAATGCTTGACTATGAATAAATTTGGTGAAGTTATATAAGAAAAACTGTGCTTCGATCAAAGTTGAATCCTGAAATCAAATGGATGGATCTTAACAGACATCACTATGGATTTGAATGGGCTGGGCCAAGTGTTTATTGACTGATATGACCAAGATGTAGCCCAAAATCGCATCAAATGGAGTGTATATGGCCCACCTTAGTTAGGCCATATTCAACTATTAACGAATTGTAATATCTTATGAGAAAATTACGCCTACAACGAGATCATCACAAAATATTTGCAAATATACTGCTAGAATATTTTATTAGCAAAATTAGAAAACTTATCCTAAATATTTGCAAATCAACGGAAGTTACTAGTTAACATCTATTTCTCTCTCCTCTCATTTTTATTCTTTTACGGAAGTTACTAATTAACATCTATTACTAGTTAACATCTTATTTGACTAGCGACTTGTATTAGTTGTTTGTAAATAATTGTTTGGTAAATAATGAATCATATAACTATAATTATTTTGAAAACTTTACGATGACATGTTTTTCGACGAATTCTCTCTTATCAAAACGCTTATATATTAAACTTAATCAAAATTAGTGTTTTGGAATTAAAAAAAGTAATCAAGTAAATTATTTACAGATAAGCTAATCGGTTGATTTGACGGGTCAAACCTCTATGTAGTTCAATTCGCTAAATATACATCAATCTTCTAAAATCCAAACAAGGCCATGAACTAATTGGATATGAAAGGAACAAAATCAGCAGTTTGTGATCATAGATTTGAGAGTGCAAATATTATTGGAAAATACATTAACCCAATCAGTCATATCTGTAATAATGTAATCTGGAACCCATTAGTCAATGTTGAGTTTTCTAATTATCTAATTCTGGCTGAGATTCACGCTCATAATAAACAACTTACTTATGGACCACGAAATTTTGTTTATGAAGTAAGAAATTATAAGAATAATGCAAGAATCAGTCAGTAGTATTTTGAATATCAACCCTGTGGATTTCATTAGATCTAGGATTAATCGATGGTAAAACTCAAAAATTCTTTCCTTTTTTTGATGGATTTCTTACTTTGTGATGATGACACTTTTGTGTGGTATAAATATTGATCATGTGATTTATTTAGCAAAAATTATCGTTGAACTTTACCTTGAAATTATTATTATTATTATTATTATTATTATTTTAAAAAATGTACAAATATCTCATTGCTTATGCCATTTTTCATAATTTTTTGGAACAATTTATTTCTTTTATCTACGGCAGACACGAATTAATATGGCGGGACATTAGAATATCATATAAACTATTGTTATGTGATTAAAAATCACGAAATCTTAACTGGTGAACATACTTTAGTTTATGGTAAGTAGAAGTGTTAATGAAATAAGTTGACCTCGAGTTCATTCAGGGTCGGTGCTGGGGTAGGGCGGCCCCAGTGACCGCCTAGTCCCCTCTTACCCCAGGGCCCACTTGTAAAATAATAAATATAAATTAATTTTAAATTTTAATTTTTTTATTCTTTAAACAAGACTTTTCATAGTTTATCCACCTTCTAATTTCATGACAAAATTAAAGAGTAGTTATTATTAGTGGAATTATTAATTTTGACATATTTCATCTTATTCTTTTAATACTTTGTTAATTTTTTCTTCTTGCTTGAATATACAACATACTATTTTATGATTGCACAATTTAATTATGTTAGTGATAGCCAATAAAAGAGTTAAGTGATGTCAATTTATTTTTAGACGAGTTTCAATTTAGATTTGTTATTTACCAATAATAAAATCTATATAACTACAATTGAGTATTATGTACTTCACTAAACTTAAGTCATATATNCCAAAAACAACATTTAACACATTTCACTCAAAACCTTATAATGTTCAAGATCGGCTCTGAACTCACTGTACTCAGACTCATTAACTAGTAAAGCTTGTTAACTAACCAATATTAAAGTTCAATCTCAACTATTTATTTTTTAAATTATCTCGTCGAGCTCAAGTGAGCTCACAAATGAGTCATCTCGTTTCATTACTGCTGAGCAAATCCCATCCGTTCTTTACAATGAGAATATGAAAGGTGGGGCTAACGATAAAACGGCCACGCACATGAAACAAACGACCGGACAAAGTAACGGTCAAAGTAAATGCAAATAGTACTAAAAAGTTACTAATCAAAATAACAAAAATAATTATAAATAGGAGAAATCTAGAGAGGAAAAAAAAAGGGACCATTTCCCTTTGAAGTGACTAAAACTTATAAGCAAATATTTTTGTTTCAATCATACAATTAGTGAACTTTAATATATGAAACACGTTACGCTAGTTGTGGGTGAAATTAATGAGTCAAAACGTTATTTACATTCAAAATGGGAAGTGAAATCAATATTGAAAGTAAATATGCAGTTAAACCATGTTTTGCTAGTTGAACTTTGAATGTATCTGTTTTCTAATGCACTTATATAAGGGGATATATACACACTTATTCACAAAATATACATATATATAATGTAAATGTGAGTACATTTTAAAAGATATAATAAGATATGTAATTGTCACAATATCTATAGATGCAAGATAGTTGTATCGTGATATTTTATGCAGCACCACTAAAATGGCTACTTAATTATTTCTTACTCCGCATTTCATCAAATAAATGTTGTAGTGTTGTCTAATATTATTAATTGATCATAAACTATATTTTATATATTTGCAAGTAAACAAAATTATAGATTCTTATTATCATGCATTTGAGACATTATTTTAAAACAAGCAAACTCAACATCCATGTCGTGTATTCACATCAACCTAATTTATCACTATTTGATATAATTATAAAATTACAATTTAATAACATTAGAGATCACATTAATCAAATTTATATTATTTGATATAATTTTACATTTCTATAACATCAGAGGATGGATCTCTTGAATGAGGCAACATATGATTTTTATTATTAATTTTTTTTTTATTTTTTTTTGGGTAAATCCCATTTGTATGCAGCAAATTTTGTAACATAACCCTCTCGTGAAAAAAATTGGACTCGCTGTAATAATATAAAGGAGAAGAGGGGACGTTGGTTCCGGTTTTCAGCAAGAGTTTGTTGGGAGAAAAAAGAAAGCTAGAGAGAGAAACTTTGTCAAAGGCAAACAAACGCCATCGAGTGGCTTCTTTTCATATCTTCCCCGTTTGTTTAATGTTATTTTTAGCACACATACTTTGCAAGCAAACTAAGCCCAACAACCATTGAAAGGCTCTTTGGCATACTTGCCGAGTTTTACTCTTGCTTGATCTGTGAGCATATATAATTGTGTCTGTTAATACTTGCAATTCGTTTTTGGTTGTTGTAGGGGGCCTTTTTTGTTTTGGGGTGTAAGATCACTTGATCTAGAAATGCCCATTCTTGATTTGTATTTGCATTTCGTTTGTAGGGATTATCGAAGGTGGCAGATTGTAGAAAACAGTAGATTTTGCTGTTGTTGTGGTGGTGGTGGTTGTCTTAGATGAGTCTTTCCTGATGGAATTTGTGGGTTTGTTGTGGATTTCTTGAATTAGGTTCTGATTTAGGGTTTTATTAATTAAGGAAAAAAAAAGTTCCGGCCTTTGNCCTTTATGTGGGTTTTTTTTAAGGGTTTCATTGATGTGAGCCTGTGATCGATTTTGGCCCGTTCTGAAGCTTTGTATATCGTTTTATTTTGTTTTTGAGGCTTGATTTGTTCTTTTGAGTTGAGTAATTTAACTTTGAGTCAATAGAGATGTATATTGAGGAGCTGAAAGAGGGAGATTCAGAGAGTGGTGAGCACCAAGTTTGTAGTGATCTTTATAATAGCAGTGCTCTGGTTGTTTGGGACCCAAAAAAGGTTTTAGTTGGAGCCGGGGCCCGTGCCCTTTTCTATCCGACATTGTTATATAATGTTGTTAGAAACAAGATCCAGTCCGAGTTCCGGTGGTGGGATAAGGTTGATGAGGTATTATGCTTTGAAAAGTTATCTTCTGATATTTTCTTTATACTAACTGAAGATTTATGGAGTTTGTTAATGGCTGCTCTCTGAATATATCTTCATGTTAACGTTTTGGTCAGGTTTGCATTTTACCGATGCTCATAACAGCACAGTGATTATCTTTTATATATAGATATACAATTGATTGATGAGGCAATTTAGCGTTTCTTCATGTTCGTACAGCTAGCACGATTGTATTTTTTATATAAGGGATGTTTTATTTGGTGAAATTGACAAGGTAACAGAATTACCAATGACATCTTTAGATCATGCTTACATGGAGCACAAGTGAGCGGAGATGACTTAACAATGTTATTGACGATAGTTCGCTGTACTAAAAATATTGTTTTTTATTATTATTTGACTATTTTTTATTTTTTGGCGGTGAATCCCGCTTGGATGGTGTCATCAAAGCCTTGAAGCTATGAAGTATCTTATCTAACAAAAATTGGGAAAGTTTATTTTTCTTAATACAACCGGAAGTGTTGAGTTTGACCCTAATATTTTATGGATTCAAAGATTTATTTCACTAAATGATGCTTGAAATCTTGAAGTATGAAATTAATTGAATTGGATTTCTGTGGATATATAAGAACAATACTATTACATGGCACGTTCTTTTGTTTGTGCCTTTCTATCTACTTTGCTCTAGCCTACCCCAACTTGTTTGGGACTAAAAGGCTATGTTGTTGTTGTTGTTGTTGTTGTTGTTGTTGTTGTTGTTGTTGTTTCTATCTACTTTGCTGCCTATATTGACACTTTCTCCTTTGTTAGTATGTTTTGCTAGGAGCCGTTCCATTTCCAACTGACGTGCCTCGCTTGAAGGCTCTTGGTGTAGGTGGCGTTGTTACCTTGAATGAGCCATACGAGACATTAGTCCCGACGTCATTATATCATGTAAAGCTAAATTATTTTTTCCTTTTAAACATCTTTCATGGATTTTAAGTTTCTTTTTGCTAGACATTTTATATATGAATTATTGAATAATTTCCTTCTTGTACTTTTTATCATTTGCCAGTGGCAAACTCAGCATATACCCTTTTTTATTTTTTTTATTTCGCCTTTCCCGTGTTGGCTTAGTCTAACAAAATGACTTCCTTTCCTTGTTAGATAGTATCGTCTGGCTGGCAGTTTTGATGAATGTATATCTTGAATAAATGCAATAATATTCATCACTTGTCTAACTACATCGACATAATGCGTTTTTATGACATTTATCTTCCTTTCTGCGTGTAGGACAATAGCATTGAGCATTTGGTGATTCCCACCCGTGATTATCTTTTTGCTCCATCACATGGGGATATATGCCTGGCTGTCGAGTTTATTCATGGTACATTGAAATTTTTTTTTTTTTTTATTTTTTTTCTGATGTCATGTTTGGATTGAAGGGTTTTGGTTAAGGTTTGGAGGATTTCAATTTTGAAATAGCTTCATAAAAGTAAAAGATGGGGAACTCATCGAATTGTAATCTCTCTCTCTCTTTTTTTTTTCCTCTCTTTTATCATTTTCCTTTTGTCTCTTTCATCAGACAATGCACTGTGTGGCAAAACTACATACGTTCACTGTAAGGCTGGCCGAGGGCGTAGCACTACAATTGTTCTGTGTTACCTGGTACATTACGTCAGCAAAATCAAATTAATAAAATCGACCTTGTTTAGATATTATTCTTATTGTGTACAATATTGAACCTTTTTGTTTATCAAAACTAGGTTAAACACAAGCAAATGACCCCTGAAGCTGCATTCGAGCACGTGAGGTCCATTAGGCCAAGGGTGTTATTGGCCTCTTCCCAGTGGCAGGTAAGATTGGTCTTCAACTTATGCGATTGTCAAAAAATAGCTCTAAATTTAATAGTTCAATTGAATGGCATTGGCGATTAATTTCTATAGAGTCCAAGTTTAATTGGAATGTTATTGGCTTGTTATTGCCACACTAAAAACCCATATGAATCTGGAAAAATTATTTTCTAAAGTGAATTACTTCTTTTGACTTAAAAAATTGTTTTCTAAAGTGAATTCCTTCCTGTATATTTTTCGATTAGATTAATTTATTGATTCGAATTCTGAAAAAAATGCAGGCTGTTCAAGATTATTACCATGGAGTCAACAAAGCTGATACCGAAGCTTATGCAGACAATTTACTCATTGATTTCCCCACCAAAGTCGTTGAACAAGATGATTTTGACGAGAATTCGTTGGTGGTAATAACTGAATCAGACCTTGATGGATATGATGAGGAAAAAAACCATGGCTGTGACTCGACAGGTAAGAAGATGCTGGCCGAAGTAAACCTCGCGTGCAAAGTTCATTTCGCCAGTCAAGCAGCAATTTCCAGGCTCTCGTGCCTATGGGTGACGGGACAGAAAGTGTCGAGAAAGAAGCTCTCGAGCAATGTTACAAATGGCCGAATCGGGACAATGGGTGTTGATATCCATGTTTATTGACTTCTTTTTACCGTCCTGTACAAAGTTCTTGTTCGTTCGTACCCTCCATCGAATTTTAGGTTGTCAGTATAAAGGAATAATAAAGATATGTTTTTTTGGGTCTTTCTTTTTTTGGTTTGTGATGTGTTTTATGGCTTAAAAGGGCTTTTTCAGCCTTTCTTGTACAATTGCCAAAGAAAGCGTTTGGAATGCGGTGACTTGGTAAGTGTACAGTTAGAGAGTTGTCTAGAGTTGGAAAGTTTATTCTGTTTAGCGATCGGAGTTTTTTTCGGTCGAGTCGGGAAGGCACAATCCGGTTTTGTGCAGTGTACAAGACATGTTTTGTTTTATTAATTATGGTTTTTTAAGTCATTTTCCAGTTTTTGGTGATTTTTTCATTATCTGCAAATGCTAGTTCTTCGGAATGTTGAGTGAGAAGCATGTTCATGTTTAATATGTATCAATTTTTGTGGTAAATTTTGGTTAATTATCAAAAAATGAGTTCGATCGAGGCTCGTTTAACTATACTAACAAGTCGAGTTTGAGCAATAAAAGTGCTCAACGAGTGTAGCTCAAACTTTAACAAACTGAACTATAAAAAATGACATACTTGGCTCGACTTGTTAACTAAACTAGCTCGAGTCTAGCTTACGAGCAGCTCGTTTCGTCTGACAACTGTAACTAATATGAGTGAAAAATAAAAAAGCAGTTACAGTAACTGACATGAGTAAAAAGGGTACTATTGGAATATTATATGATTCATATTTTTCAGCAGCTGTTCATAAAACAAACCAACCAAGTACCAAGTGATGTAGATAAAGGTCAGAAATCCAAATCCGTTCGTCTCTGCCATTTTTTGGTGGAAGAAAAAGTAAAAGCGACACAATAAAAAGGCTCTAATTATGATTTGAAAGCTTGAAATTTGAGCAAGAAATTGAAATTGATTATAGATAGATATGTCTGTTCTCTGTTCCCCACTTAATTCCACTCGACATTATTTCCAATGTAAGTCTCTCTCTCACTCTCGTTCGATTTGTATCTCAGTTATTGTTTGATTTTTTGGGTTTTTGTTAATTGAGCTATAAAATCAAAACCAGAAATGCTCTGTGGCTTTCGCAATTTTTTTTCTGATGTTTTTGTTCCAGTCATTGAAATTCAGCTCATACCTCCAACCCTATTTTTCCTTTTTCTTTTATTATTTTACTAATTTATCATTACAAGTTGTGTAATTTGAGTACATTCAGGCGTTTCTGTTTCAAGATATCCGGGTCATGGATCGTGTTATGCTCAGCCGAGACCATTGTTAGTTGCTGGCCCGCTCCATAATATGGAGCTTGGCAGGTAATAGTTACTCTGTATTACATAGAAATATATAACTAGGATGAAAAAGTTGTAGTTTGAAGTATTTTCTCATCAATACTATGAACTGCTAATTCAGTAGTTTGCTTGCTTATAATCTATGCTCCTCCTTAAATTGCTAGAGAACAGGCTAAAGGCTCGATTCACTTTGGTTTAGACGAGAAATTAAAGAAAAGAGTTTTGCTCACCTTTCTGGTTGGACCAATCATGTGGCCAACATTAGCGTCTTTCGGGAAGACTAAGAAAGAAAACCCGTATAATGAAAGACGCATTCTCGAGCAGAACAAGCGGATTCAGAGGGAGAATAACGTGCCTGATGAATTTCCTAATTTTGTTAGAGAAGGTTTGTTCTGATCTTACCTCAGTTATGTTGGTAGTGGAACTATAATGATAACATAGTATTTTTGTTTTTTATTCTTTTGTGGGGGGAAATTTGGTTCAGGTTTTACCGTTAAAGTGGTGACATCGGAAAACTATGTCACGCGCGACTCGGGTCTTATTTTGTGGGACATTGCAGTTGGTCAAGGCGAATGCCCAAAGGCTGGTCAGCAGGTTTCACTTTCATTTACTCAGTTTATCCATTCTTTTTGGTCTTGTTTTTTTCTCAAGGATTGATAAATTAACTTAAAATCTGGAAATTGAGCTGCATGTACCCGGTTTCATTGAAATTTCCAAATAACGAAACTTCCAAGAAAATGTTACTATGAGAAGATAAGAGTAGATTTTGAATGTTCGGTTCGTAAAGTGCTACGATATCTATCTTTCTCTAAGAATAGAAATACATATTTTCGTTCTCTATGTTTTTGTTTAGGTGATATTTCACTATGTCGGTTACAATGAGTCCGGGCGGCGTATAGACAGCACTTACATACAAGGTTCCCCTGCCAAAGTTCGGCTGGGCAATAATGCTTTGATTCCAGGTGAATAGACATAAGACCATGCGATGTAATTCTTTTGGTTTTATTCTTTTTTCGAGATATTTATATTAAGACATTGGAAAATCGGAAACAGGGTTCGAGGAAGGGCTTAGGGACATGAAGCCCGGAGGAAAACGGAGATTAATTATTCCCCCAGAGCTTGGACCCCCGGTGAGTAACTTTCCTTGTAGAAGCCGAGAATCAGTTTTTCTTAGTTAAAAAGGATTTTCCTAGGTCAAAAAATTTTGAATTCCAAATTTTGAAATTCATCATAATGGCTGGCAACAAATCAACAATAATAAATCAATATGATTAATTGACTATCATAAATAAACAACAAGTTCTTCGAATGCCTTTCATATATGTTCAATTTTGATAATTTATTTACATGATGAAATTTCCTGTTGCTTAAACAGGTAGGACCTTCCACTTTCTTCAGCTCCAAGCAGTTTGAAGTATTTGATGTAGAACTGCTGAGCATTCAAGATTGCACGAGGCGGACTATCGGATTTTATTCCGATGTTGTCTGCAGTTGAGCAAGATGCCATCCAGATTTTTTCTCTTGTCAAGTGCTGTTAGAAACATCGAGCGATGCACTTGAAAAAGTTCGAATACACTGAGCCTAAAGGGGGAATTAGATTAATAATTTATTTGTTTCGCTGTGTCGTAATGTAGCTACTATCAGTACATGCTTTTTACACAAACAGATAAAAACTTCAATGTCTAAGTGCTAAAATCAGTCCGAAATTCTAGGGACGGCTGATTTTTTGTTCTGTCCTCCAAGAAGATGATCAGACTTGAACTTCATCCTCGGACGAGCCCTAAAAGAATAATAGATAGCAGAAAATTCAAGGTCAGGGCAATCTTGAAGGTCAATGGAACTTCACTAGCAAAAACTCCATTTCCCTCTGAAAATTCTTTAATTGCACAGCAACAAGTGCATACTTAGACAACCAAAAATGATTTTGATACATAGACACTGCATAACATTATGTAGCTAAAAATTTGTTCAAAAGTGCTCATAGTTCAGAAATACCAACTCAATCCTCAAAAAAACCAAGCAAAAAAAATATCAAGAACTCCAGAATTGATAGTAAAAAATGTAAAACACAATTTTTTAAGAGGGGTTTTGGCAAATGGAAAAAATCGTGAGCTTGTACAACAAGTGCCAGTGGTAAGTTATCAGACACATTAGAACTTACAGGATTTGCATGAAACTGGCCATAGAATGCATAAACAGCAAGTGCCACAATGCTGAGGACTACAAATCTCACCCAGGCTTCATAGTGGAGCTGTAAAAGGATGTAAAAATTCCAAATGAATTAGTAAATTTTATTCACCTCCAATGCATGAAATTCATGAAGCAGAACATAGCAAGAGCATGGCTATCGAGTTACCTGAGCGACCAAGAAAATATTGACGAAAATGCTAAGTGCTGGAATTATTGGAACTCCAGGACAAGAAAAACCAGGCGGATCAATATAAACCTGGAGCAGACATTAAAACAAAATTATTCACACAGGCATAACTTGTCACTTTATCAAATGTACAATTATTTTAGCATCCTGGTTTTATCATAAACTTGCAAATTTTGCTTCATTTTCACATTGCTAATAAAACAAAATAGAAACTATCAATTTGAGAAACCAATGAGTGGTGACTAACTTGTCGTAAGTGAAGAGCCACAGCAAAAAAGATTGCAAGCACAGTCGGTACAATCATGAAAAAATATGTAGATCCAAAACGAAAGATGGCACCAGCTGCAAAACCGCAACCAGCAACCAGAAGGAGGCAAATTATGCCTTCCACCCGGTTTGATATCCAACGAGCAGAAAACTGACCCGTCTTATCTTTCCACCTCATGCTCACGACACAGGCTGAAACAACTGAATACCCCGTCTGAAACAAAATCATTCACCCGATTACGACAAGCTCTCTTTTCATGATTAAACACTAAACAATGCAATATTGGATCACACACACACACACACACATACATATATGTATGCGCATACATATTCAAAAATAAACATTTGCATAACGCGGATTAGATTACGCGGCTTAAAAATTGTCCTAGGAAAAAGAAAACTCTCGCTTTTGTCAGTTCAGAGGAAGCAATTTACGAAATGCCTGTAACATACCAAGGATCCAACAGACAGAATATGGGAAAGCACGCGAACGTTAAGAAAGGTCGCCAAGATGCTGGCAATAAGACCAACCCACACTTGGGAATGAATCGGGGTACGACGTGTTGGGTGCACTTTGGCAAATAAAGCTGGTAATAAACCGTCCCTTCCAAGCCCGAGATATAACCGAGACTGCCAAAGATAAAGAAAGCAAAAATCATTTGTTGCTTGGTGAAAACTGAACAAGTTCCTGATTAAGACCCAAAAGATTAAATGACAGTTTACCTGAACATAAAGTCCCACTAGGAGCGTAGTGGTGAGTCCAGCAACAGCACCAAAGCTGATCAGCACCGAGACGTATTTCATGCCCTTGGAGGTGAAAGCTTTAGCCAGAGGTGCTTCTTCTCCAATCATATTATACGGGAGCATTCCAGTAATCACTAAGCAGACCCCCACATACAGTACAACACAGGCCATGAGACTACCTATTATGCCTAGTGGCAAGTCCCTCTGGAGATGAAATTCAGAAATTGAGTAATTCGGGTGAAAATGTGATCCTTTCTTTTAAATGCCAGTAAAATGTCTGCACATGAATAACAAGTAAAACCATGTGGTGTGAAATGAAATCGCTTTGCTTTTGACATACCTGTGGTCTCTTGGATTCTTCAGCAGAATTAGCAACGGCATCGAATCCTACATATGCAAAAAAGACCACTGTTGCTCCAGTCAATATTGACTTAAAACCATGTGGGGCGAATGGAGACCAATTTGAGACATCCACCTCAAAGGCCCCAGCAATTATGACAAATAGAACGATGAGAACCTGCAGAAAGATTTCTTTGTTCTGTCAAACATAGAGACCGTAGTATAGCTATTACAAGTTCAATGTTGACATTCTCTGTCAAATAGGAAACATGCCAAAAACTATCCGGACTACTTGTTCAGAAGAAGGTAATGCAAATATATAAAGCAAGAACACTTGGTGGCACATTATTTACTATTGGTGCGTCCATTTTTTTCTGCTCTTCTTGCAATAGTATCTTTACACTGTATCTGATAAACTGAGTTCAATAGTTAGCAACTAGCAAGTTACTGGTCAACTCTAGTATCAAATACAACACCTCAGTGTTGTCCTTTTGTTTCATATTTGTAAGTTCAAAACTTCGGGAGGGAATTAGTTTGGTTGGACAGAAATAACAAACCTTTGTCACAGTCATTATCGCATTCAATATTGAAGATGCTCCTACTCCTCGGCATAGGACCAGAGTCAGAATGATTAAAATAATGGGAGCTAATATGTTAATAGATAATGGCCCCAGTACTTGTTCGCCATGCCCGATCCAGTTAGGAAAGACACCCTTGAGAGCAGGAATCAGCTCCAGCACATTAATCAAGTAGCCCGCCAAGCTACGTGCTATGCTGGCAGCACCAATGTGGTAATCGAGCATCAACTGGGTAAACACCAGAAAAGCAGTGAGCTCATTGAAAGCAGAGTAGGTGTAGAGGTAAGCTCCCCCAACCACGGCCGGAAAACGAGAAGATAGTTCAGCATAACAGAGAGCGTTCAGGACACAAGATGCACCAGAAATAACGAAGCTAATCGTGACTCCTGCAGCAAGACCAGACGAGAGTTCATTTCTCACAAAGATATATTCAAATGACATAAACAAAAGACGATATATGTTCTGAAGAGAAATCATTAATGTGGCTATTCTGAAAGGTTTGTTAAATGACCACAAGTACACCCTTACAATAATGTTAAGGCATTAAACTTAAATAGATCAAACACCCATTAGATATTTCAAACTCCACAGACTCGTTACTGTTTAGTGAAGGCACAGTAACCATCATAATGAAATGCATGTTTGCTCACCAAAAACAAGAGAAATGGTCATGCTAACAAATGGTCCTCGTGAATATTATTATTTTACAAAAATCTATGATATTTAATTTCACACATCAAATGTAATTATAAATTAAAAGATAGCGCCATACTGACTACTGATAAAACAATTGAGATCTAATACACTTTCAACACACATTTTTCAGATTTTGATAAGATAGCATAAACAAAAGGCAAAACCAAAAGAGTCAAGTCTGGAGAACAGAGAATTGTGGCCACATTGAAGCAACACGGCAGAAGCATTCCGTTTACACAAACCAAATTCAAACGGGAAAGCACAACAAAAGCCAAACGCCACACGCATTTCACAGGTTGAAGGGCGCTAACTCACCTGGGCCGGCGTCATGAGCGACGGTGCCTGTGACAACGAATATTCCGGCGCCGATGGACGCGCCGACGCCGATCAGGATGAGATCAAATAGCCCCAACCGCCGGACGAGGCCCTCTCCAGAGGCGGCGACGGCGGCCCCCGCGGAGGAAACCGGCTTCGTCCTCAGCGCCGAGGACCAGAAGCGGGAGCCGCCGCACGGCGGCTTGGAAGGCGAGGAGGGTGGTGGGGCCATGGCGGGAGGGGGGCTCAGCTGGATTCTCGTGCTTTTTGGAGTCCCACCTGAGAGAAAAGTGGGGACATAAATAGGAGTGAGAGAGAGAAGATGAGGTGTGGTGTGCAACAGAGAATGTATCTGGACGTATTTGTCTGATTTGCTATTGAACGGTGCGTTTGGGAATGTACAAGTGGCGGCGCGTGAATGGCGGGTCCAGTGGGCGTTTGGGGTGGTGGGGTGCAGTCAAATACTATGATAGAAAAGGGGAAATTCCGTTGAAAATTTGTTGGGTCTGGGCAATTATGTCGCTTAACGAGTGCCGGATTGTCTCATCGTATTTTATTAATCAAATTTTATATTTTATATACTCGCAAAAAATAAATATATATTTTGTATTATAAAATATTATGATTGTTTTGTTATTTTTATTTAAAGCATGCTATTTTAGTTTGAGAGTATTGGATATTTTTTTAAAAAATATGATTTGATATAGCATCCACTAACATGTCGCTTGGACCGCTATAAGGTATTAGCTCGGTGGTGGTCGGTGTCAGACCAAATAGTTCAAGTTAACTTGGCCGTGAAGACATATCCAAAAAGACCGATTTCGGGAGGCTTGATGAATGAGTGACCTCTGGGCGATTTAGTCATTAGTAATCTTCGTCCGACTTCAGGGGGTTCGAAGTTGTGACATCAAGGGCATATGGTTTGAGCAGAGGGAGACCTCATCAGATGAGTTAGATAACCGACCTGGCGACAGTAAGGACGGACGCCGACTTCGGTACGCTTGGACGGGAGTTCGATCTCTTGTATATCTTAGTTGGAAAGATTGGCCTTGGGATAAAGTAGGATAGCGCAAAAGAAATTTAGAGACCTTAGGAGAGTACAACTGGCACGAGTAAAATCCTCTATTGAATGGAGGTGTATATCTTCAAGGACACTACGAGATATGGGAAGATCTAGTTAGTTAAGAATAAAGATACAAGAAGACTTCTTACCATACCAGAAGTTTATTGGCCAACACACAGCCCTAGCTATAAAAGGGTGTACATGTTCTTAGTTTTATACAACACATGCTTACTCACAAATTCATATAGTGTCACTTTATCGTTGGACACAAACTGATTTGAGCATCATAGTATTTTTCGCTAAGACCCCCTTTTGCAGGTCATTGGAGGCGACGAGACGGTTCGAGTCAACGTGCAGTTCAGATCGGATCGTGGGACAATTTGCGGAACATGATTGTTTTGTTATATTTGTCTAACAACAACCGTATAATTTTTGAATTGGATGTATCTCTAATCTCGTTATCTAACTCATAAATTAAAAAATGCATTTTTTATTTATTTCATTTTTATGTTTTCCACCATATTATTTAATATAATTTTAAAATATATATATAAAAAATCAATCAATATTGTTGTTGTTATATGAATTCCTAACAAATGATGTTAATAACAATTTAAAAGTTAGGAAATGAATTTTTATAATAATGTATCGAATTGTTTTGAAGTTCTATTATTTTTTCTCCTTCTTTTTATTATCTTGGTAAAAGATCCTTTTTCAAGTGGCTTTTTTCGGCCTATTTATATACTTGGTGTTGGAATGTCCACTTGTGAGTTGTCCCACATTGATTTGATAGGGTAAATGAGCCTAGTTTATAAGCCTAGTGGGTTACTCATCCCATCACCAATTGGTTTTGGGATGGAATCTCACTTGGACTTCATTTGGCGAACCCTCTTATGGTGCGCTTCACCTGTGTGGGACCGCACTCGTTTTGTCCCGTTTGACATGATATCAGTGCGGGTCTACTTTGGGACCTGCGATAAAAAAAATAATAAAATAAAAAAAAATTACCCGGCTTGGTTGGAGGCGTGAGTTGATGAAGGACTCACAAGTGAGGGGGCGTGTTGGAATGTCATTTGTGAGTTGTCCCACATTGATTTGATAGGGTAAATGAGCTTAGTTTATAAGCCAAGTGGGCTACTCCTCCAATCACCAATTAGTTTTGGAATGTAACCTCACTTGGGCTTCATTTGAGCTAACCCTCTTATGGTGCGCTTCACTTGTGTGGGACCGCACTCGTTTTGCCCCCGTTTGACACTTGGTACGATCGATTACTGTTCGTATGCATAGTACAACTGTATGCAGTACATATATTAAGTGGTGACACGTACGTCTGACAGCCTATAGGTTGGTGGTCTTGTCAGTTATTAATGCATAGACAAGTTGCAGCTAATCAGCCAAACATCTGTTCAGACTTCTCCGAATATCTTTGTCGCGGTCTTTGAACTATTTCTTGTTCGGCAGTTTGGGGTTTAACTCTGCAACTTTAACTCCACCGTTGACTATTGACACGTGTTATGCTTAGGTTGGGCGGCAAGTTCGAATGTCGAACAATTTTACTTTTACCAGCAAAATTGTGTTAGCCATTTTTAAGAAAAATATTAATTCAACCAAAATTTAATTCATACCCATTTGAGTATAAAAATATATAAGTTTGGTGATAGCAAAAAAGAAAGAAGAATATAAGTGAAGTGGTAGAAAATGCAGTTTTTAAGTCTTTAAGACAGACATTAGTGGTGTGGAGAATGGGATAATTGGTGAGGTTTTGTCACATTCTCATGAGTATTGACTCTCTTTTGGCATTTACTTCTACACATTGATGACCCTATTCTAGGCTCTAAAGAAAGGAGAAGAAAAATGTCAACGACTTGCATTCGAAAAATGAAACAGTAATATTGAGGCCTATATCAACAATGATTTCACACTGAATCAAATTTTGACCTATGTTTATAAGAGATAGAGTCTGTAAAATATTTTGTGAAATTTTAAAATTATAGTTGATTTAAGATGGAAATTATATTTCTATATAATATGTATTTATACATTTACGGAATGTGACTATTATGGCCAGATTTAAGGTCCGAATAATAATTATATGTTCAATCTCCTAATAAGCGAACCACATGAAGTGTATTTTATACGCAGTTGCGTTGGGCCTATAGACACGACAATCACACATGCTGAACATGTTGGAACCAGGCTCACTCACTACGCCATTATGGGCCCTTGTCTCAAGCCTTAAGCCCAAGCAAAATTTATGTAAATTGCTATGGAATTTATGTGAGTTGTGTGCTCATGACACAATAGTAAAGTTTCATACTATTAAAAAAAAATCTTTACATTCTAAATAGGGAAAAGAAAAGTTATTCTAAGAAATGGGATTCACCAATCAAAATACTCCACAATTTCTTACATTTTATGGATACTAATATTTGACTTGTGCATTTGCACAAATATAAATAAATTATTCCGAGTCTGTATGCATATAATGATTAATTATTTTTCTTTCACTTTTTTGCAGACCAAATTTACAATTAAAAGAGTTGGAATATTTTTTTTTAAATTGCGTTTATCTGATTGGATGTAATGTATATTTTGGTACGTCTTTTATTTGTGAATTATTTATTATTTATTTAGGAATTTCAAATATATTTTTTATTTTCAAAAATAAAAAATTAAATGTAACAACAATAATAACATCTAATCACATTATACGGTCAACACATTATATGGTCAACTGTCATTAATCAAAAGTTAAAATAATTTTCGTAATTTTGAAGTGATGAATATTAATTATTTAATGATTAAATGAAAGATTAAGTACATCAAAATGTAACGGTTTTTGGAGGAAAAATTGTTAAATTTGCCACATAGGTAAAATTAAATAGGTTTTATTAAATGTTTTGAGCTAGTAATTATATATATATAGATTGCATAATTTACATTAGTAGTCTCATTTTCCTTTTCATTTCTTACTAGCAATTTCAAATCAAATAGTTAGGAGATTATTGAATTTTCCAACCCCCACAACTTCACCATCTCAATGTAACTGCAAGAAGTTACACTGCTGTAAAAAAAAAAAAAAAATTCTTTCATACCCTTGCCACGATTTATTCTGAATTTCATCAGTCCAAGGAGATTTATCTCATAAAATTTATCCCAACCCATCCAAGATTAGGACTGTGATTGAGGTATATAGTAACGAGCTCATTAGTCATGTGTTTGTGTAATTGTGACTGAGATATAGAAAGAGTGGACAAGTCACAAGCGGTTTCTTTATAGGCTTTGGCCTTCGCTCTGACATTTCTCTCTGATATTTATACCCTTGCCTGAGTTCTCTCCGACGCCTCCCCTTTATCATCTCTATATAGCTCTCTCTTGATGTTACTGTCATAAAGTGAAGAAAAGGGTCATCACATACATAGGATAGCGTGTGTTTCTCCCCTTTTTCCCTTTATCCCACCTGTGTATTTCTGGGGTTCTGCGGATGTATTAGAACTCCTTTTTTCCCATTAAAGACGATAGATTTAATGCCTGGAATGGAGATATAGAGGTTTGCCAAGAGGCCCACAAGGCTAGCTAAACGAAAACAACACTCTTGCCCCGTTAGCCCGTAATATGACCCTAATCACTCTCTCATGCATCTGATGCTCGTGGATGTATCCTATCTGAAGTCCAGATTCTTGGGCCGTTAGTGAATCCTGATTTGAGGTCTTGTCACACAAAATTAGGGTGTTCGCTTAAGCATTTTTTCTTGCTATTCCAGCGATTAGGACTTTTCGAGGTTGTAGGGCATTTTCGTTTATGCTCATTATTCGGAGCTCTGCTCGTTTGTAGGATTTGGGCTTGTTTTGGAATCACAAGCGTCTATCTGAATTCCGGCTTTCTGTTTGTTAACCAATGGCCTCGGAGAAAACCTAGTCATTTTGTTTCAGCTGGGATTTTTATGCATCTCTTTTCCACATTTCAAGGTGATCGAGTAAGAAAAGAGCCGGCTTTCTGTAAAGTCTCTATCTGAAAGGAAATAGCTTTCGGTTCTAGCAGTGAGTGATAAGGGTTCTTCATTTCGGACTGTAAAATTCGCATTTTCATCGCGATTTAGTGCTCAAATTCATCCTATCATGAGCAGGAGAGTAAAGAGGAGGTATGCCAAAAAGGGTAGAGACAGAGTGGGCATTCATGAGATTGATGATGACAAACTTGGTTCGGATGATGGAGGTTTGCTTGACTGGACTAGGTTGCCCGATGACACAGTAATTCAGCTCTTCTCATGCCTCAACTATCGGGACCGTGCCAGCCTGTCATCCACGTGCCGCGCTTGGCGGGCCCTCGGTAAATCTCCGTGCTTGTGGCAGGCCCTTGATATCCGGGCCCAAAAATTCGATGCTTCGGTCGCCACTTCCCTCTCTTCCCGGTGTGAAAGCCTCCACAAAATCCGATTCCGTGGGCCAGAATCGGCCAATGCCATCATCAACCTTCGGGCCCGGAACTTGCGTGAGATCATTGGTGACAGCTGTGGTAGATTGAATGATGCATCTCTCTCCATGCTAGCAGCCCGGCACGAGGCCCTCGAGTGCATCACCCTCGGGCCCGATTATTGTGATTGGATCACGAGCGAAGCCATAAGAGTGATTGCCATTTGCTGCCCAAGGCTCAAGAAGCTCCGGGTGTCAGGGCTCCGTAACGTGAATGCAGTGGCAATCAATGCCCTTGCGAACAACTGCAGCCTCTTGACGGATGTCGGGTTCATTGACTGCACGAAATTGGACGAATATGCCCTTGGGAATCTCAGGTCCGTCCGATTCCTCTCGGTGGCAGGAACAGATAATATTTTGTGGGACTTAGTCTTGCAGCACTGGACGAGCCTTCCGAACCTGACTGCCCTTGATGTTTCGGACACGGATATTGATCCGTCGACTGTCACTCGTTTTATTTCATCCTCGGCCAGTATGAAAGTCATGTGCGCCCTGAATTGCCCGTCGCTCGAGGAGGACACGAGCTTTGCCTCGAACAAGAATCTGAAGGGAAAAGTTCTGTTGTCTGTCTTCACAGATATTCTCAAAGCAGTGGCTGCACTGGTCACTGATACCCCAAAGGGTGGTGATGGAAATCGTTTCTTGGACTTGAGGAGAAACTCGAAAGTCGAGGATAAAAGGGTCGACGAGATTTTGAATTGGCTTGAGTTTATGATTTCTGTTTCACTTCCTCGTGTTTGCGAGAGTAAGTTTGCTGGTTTAGAGAATTTCTGGCTCAACCAGGGGATATCCTTGTTACTCGATTTCGTGCAGAGCCAGCAGGAGGAAGTTCAAGAGAAGGCGGCCATGGCCCTTGCAACTTTTGTAGTGATTGATGATGAGAACGCAAGCATTGACACTGTAAAGGCTGAGGCCGTTATGAAAGATGGCGGAATACGCCATCTCCTGAATCTTGCCTGCTCGTGGAGGGAGGGGCTGCAATCGGCTGCGGCTAAGGTGAGGCTTCTGGGTTTTGTGCTTCATTGGTTCTGTTTTATGTGGTGTTTTGCTGCTTGAGTTGAACTGGATTTCTAAAGTTTAGATGATTTTATGTTCTTGTACCTGTACGGTAACTCTTGTTCTTTGGAATGTATGAGGAAATAATGCAGTCTGTTTAATCAAGGGAAAAAAAAATGTCTTTCTCAGTTTTTCCCAATTTACTAATTGATGTTATACAGACTGTTTACTCTTTGTTTTGTGCATTGTTAACATTGTGGTTTATGCTCAATCTCTATGTATCCAATGATCTGGTCAAAGTTTTGCTTTATTTGTTGGTTCTTGAATCTTTACTAATTATATTAAGGACCTTAAGAATTTGATATTAAATTTCCTATTGTATGCAGGCTATAGCGACCTTGTCGGTGAATGCGAATGTTGCTAAAGCTGTTGCAGAAGAAGGGGGCATCAAGATTCTTGTAAATCTTGCTAGGTCAGTGAATAGGTTGGTTGCTGAAGAGGCTGCTGGAGGACTTTGGAACCTTTCTGTTGGTGAAGATCACAAGGTTGTGCCCTTTTATTATTATTATTATTATTATTATTATTAAACTCTGGTTTATATAGACTTTCATGCTTTAATTCTTCAAATTTTGACAAAGAAAATTTCATTTATAGGGTGCTATTGCAGTAGCTGGTGGAGTGAAAGCTCTGGTTGACCTTATTTTAAAGTGGTCAGTTTCCAGTGGAGGTGAAGGAGTTTTGGTATGTTGTTATCTATAATATGATAACTGTTTTGTCATGTTATATGGTATTATTATGAATGAAATTCTGGACTAAGTTGATAATATCTTGGTTGACTTTTCAGGAACGCGCTGCTGGGGCATTAGCAAATTTGGCTGCGGATGATAAATGCAGCACAGAAGTTGCTTCAGCTGGTGGTGTGCATGCCTTAGTGAAGCTGGCGAGGAATTGCAAATTCGAGGGAGTGCAAGAACAGGTGGTTAATTGTTTCATTAGGATGTTAGAGAATATATATTGCATATTTGTTTTGCAGCGACATTTTTGCTTGATTAAATAGTGTAGTACCTTTCTTGCAAAAGGGCCCTATCATATGAATTTGTGTTGCTTTGAAATTTTTGTAGTTTTTCCGAATTAATTTGTTGAGAGATTCATCAAGAACTTGCTCGGTGACCAATATCTCTTCCCTGTATTTAATATTTTATCATTTTTTGTTTTCTGTTTCTCTTGGTGAAATATCCTGTAGTTACTTTGTTTTATTAGTCTGAAGGTGATCCTTGAGTGGATTTTGTATTATCAGATGCTGATTAATTGCTTCATCTATCTTTGGCCCATCATTTGATCTGGTAAAGAGCTCTGTGTTTAACCAGTTTCTGACCGATGTTTTTTGACTTTATTGTCCAGGCAGCTCGAGCATTGGCTAATTTGGTTGCCCATGGGGATAGTAATAATAATAATGCTGTTGTTGGACAAGAAGCAGGAGCAGTTGAAGCCCTTGTGCAACTTACTCATTCCCTTCATGATGGTGTCAGGTTGTTATTAATTATTAGTAATAGTAATAATACTTTGGTTTGTATATTTGTACGTAAATTTATGATGTTTCTCACGGTATTTGCATAGTAATGCGTGAGAATAAAATATGCCCATGTTGGTTATTTTGCAGGCAAGAAGCTGCTGGTGCATTATGGAATTTATCCTTTGATGACCGGAATCGAGAAGCAATTGCAGCAGCTGGTGGAGTTGAGGCTTTGGTATGGCATTCTATTATTAAATAATTTCAAGAGAGTTCCTGTTATACTCAAAAATTATTTTCACTTGGTTCAATGTTAAGTTTTAAGATAGCCATTTTTTGAACAGTGTCGAATTAGGCATTAATTTGCTATTAAGTTATTTCATCTGGGCAACTACCATAAATAAATATTATGCTAGAAAAACATTGATCCTTGATTGAAATTTCTGTAAGTCGTGATGTCTTTGTGCTTGCTAAGCTTGCTTTATGGTTAGTGCTACTGGTGGGTGTTGATTAATTAAGCTATCTTGTATTGGAATATCTTGTTAATTGAGAAATCCCAATCACTTATTTCAGTTTTTTACTTTTAGCTCACGTTTATTTAATCTCCCGACATCTTTATGGATTTTTGACAGTCACTTTTTGCATCTCTTGGTAATCAAATAAACACATTTTGGTGACTGTGAAGAAATTATTATTTTTTCTCCTTTCTATTATTGCAAAGCTAATGGTGATCAGATTGACTTAGATGAATGAGAGTATGGAGACTATGTTTTGGTGACACTTTCATTCCCTTTGCCTTTAGTCAGGTGTTCATCTTGATGGTTATCATGAGAGGGATATTATTTATTTATTTAGTTATTTTTTAAAATTTTGTACAAGATACTTCCAGTTCAATCATGTTTATCTATTTATTGATATTTGTTGGTCGATGTTAGGTTTCACTAGCACATTCCTGTGCAAATTCGTCTCATGGGCTTCAGGAAAGAGTTGCAGGTGCTCTCTGGGGATTATCTGTCTCTGAAGCAAATAGGTAAGTTTTGCAGATTTCGTTTCTTTCTTTTTTGTTTTCCTTATCATTTTTCCTTTTTTTTGAAATGATGCATAAATAAATGTAAGTTTTGCAATGTATATATATTTTCTCACCAAGGAGAAGAAAATAGTTATAGAAGTTATTCACTTATTTGAAAAAAGAATAATTAAATCATTTATTGGCAAAGGCTTACAAGTATCCGTTTTAAGTAAGTTGATTGTTCCCTACTTTAATAATAGCATCGCAATTGGACAACAAGGAGGCGTGGCACCACTGACAGCACTGGCGAAATCTGATGCCGAGGTAAGTTTTAGTAGTAAATATTAAATACAGCCTTTTATTTGTCATCTGAATTCATTTTTCTTCTTACTTCCCTAATTAGTTATGATTTACGATAATTAATTATAAATAATTATGGCTTAATCAATTTTTGCATTTAAAATTCCAGGACGTTCATGAGACTGCAGCTGGGGCCCTTTGGAATCTTTCTTTCAACCCGGGCAATGCTCTTCGTATCGTAGAAGAAGAAGGCGTGCCTGCCTTAGTTCATCTTTGTTCCTCATCTGTATCAAAAATGGCACGTTTCATGTCTGCCTTGGCACTTGCCTACATGTTTGACGGAAGGTGCTTTTTCCAAACTAAAAGAAATAACATTTTAAATTATCATTATTATTATTTTTCTTGGAAAAAATCCCTTTTGTTTTTTGTTTTAATAATAGTGGTTATATATTATTTACAATATTAATATTTTTCAAGAATGGACGAAATTGCACTTGCGGGAACATCGACTGAGGGCGATTCCAAAGGCGTGAACTTAGATGGGCTTAGAAAATTAGCTATGAAAAACATAGATGCGTTCATGATGAGCTTTTCGGACCCTCAAGCGTTTGCTGCTGCTGCAGCCTCGTCGGCACCTGCACCGTTGGTGCAAGTAATCGAGTCGGCCCGCATTCAAGAAGCGGGCCATCTCAGATGCAGGTTAATCTTTCTCGAACTTTCTTGTTTGTATATGAGTTAAGCGTACTTTTTCTAGTATATAATGAAATTCTGTCAAGTCAGATATGAAAGGTGGCTATCTGATATTTGCGCTTCAAGAAAAAAAAAACAAAAAAAAGAAAGAAAACTCGGCTTCCAGGAGGAAAATTTTGTTTCTTTTTGTTCCTGTTTTCTTTTTGTAGAATATTTATCCTCAATCACGAATATTTATATATTTTTTTTTTCTGGGTTTTTGTCCAGTGGGTCCGAAATTGGAAGATTTGTTACTATGCTGCGTAACCCTTCCCCTACGCTGAAAGGATGTGCTGCATTTGCTCTTCTTCAGGCAAATAATCTCTCTCTCTCTCTCTCTCTCTCTCTCCCTCATATATCCATTTTTCGTGTTTTTCAATTCATGATTAATGTTTTCACCATGGCAAAAAAAAGGTATAATAGTTATCTCCAATTCCACATTTGGATTCTTGCTCCTTTCTATCGAACCATATACGGTACATCCAAGTTCAAAACTTGAACCACCAAATTGTATTTAACGTATCTTTTTTATGATTATTAATTTTTTGTACTTTTCGAAATGTAGTTTACTGTTCCTGGTGGGAGGCATGCCGGGCTCCACGTACAGTTACTCCAGAATTCGGGTGCCACGCGTGTGCTGCGTGCAGCAGCAGCTTCTGCAAGTGCTCCTATTGAAGCCAAAATATTTGCTCGAGTTGTGCTTCGCAACTTGGAGCATCATCACCAAGCCGAATGTTCTGTCTGAACAAAGAAAAAAAGGATGTGAAATGTTGAAGAGTTCATGTGGGAACTATTTTCTGGTTAAAACTACATCTCATTGGTGGTTCTGCTGTGGATTATGTTTGAACTATTTTTGTTTTTTCTGGTTTTAGACAAAGATGTTTTGCTGTAAAAAAAGTTGTTGATGAAGTCTGTTTATTTTTTTGTTTTTCTCTTGAAGAAAGAAAGCCTCATAGGTGGTTGTGTGCATCTCTTTCTGATATATATAATTTAATTTAGGCGATTGTTTTGATAGATATCTACATGCTGTTTTTGGTGATGTTATAATTTTGTGAGCTGACAAGTAATGTAATGTGGACTTTTGTAGCTGCATGTGATAAGTTTGTCCATGAGAATATACATTGCATTGTTATTAGGTCCATATGTAATCTCCAAATATAAGCTGTGATTCTTTTTGAGTTGCAAATTTCTTGATTAAGTAATTTTATACAAAAAACTTCAAAAGAATGGTCATAGCAAACTTAAATTTGTTTGATTAAATGCCTCTCTCTCTCTCTCTCTCTCTGCTTTTAGAATTTAATATGATGTTTATACAAGTTTAACAAACTATGTTTCAGATTTACAAAATTATCTTGAGATTTTCATAAATAATCCTATTGAGGTTAAACCAAACCTAGACCACCTATCAAAATACATATATTCAACAATAAGGCCATAGCACAAAAACTGATATCACAAACAAGTTACTAAGAGAAACACCATTTTTCATTAAATTTTCCAATCACAACCCTCTACTGAAGGATATAACCAGGCTCTAAAAAATCATGCAATTTGAAAAAAAAAAACATTATTCAATAGCTTCTACGATACTTTTTATAATTAAAGCGCGCGTCTTTTTCAGGCATCTTCATGCATTCTGGACCAGCTCCTCTGTGTGTGCATACACCAGCCGATTACCCTTCCACAGAAGCAGATTAGTCCTGCATTTATTTATTATAAAATAAGGATAAATATATTTCATATATAAGCTTATTACTCTAGATTGCTATTTTTATTTTTTTGCAAAATTAAGAAACAAGAATAGGCAGAGTGAAAGAAGCTTGCATGTCAATCATGAATCTTCCAGCTTTAATAGCAGGAGTCTCAAACTTCAAAGTAATCTGGAAAAGAAAGAAGAAAATTAGAAAAAAAGGAAGAAAATAAGTATAAGAAGAGAAGCCGTACATCGGTTTTTAAGAGTGCAGAAATTATTTTAAGGTTGTAAGGACATTTTTTTTTCTTACAAATTTGGCTCCAAAGTTTGAGTTACAGTTGATGCAGGAAGCACTAGCTGTAATTTGATCAGTTATGACCGAGTAGTTTTGGCCCAGAGCCACATTGACCCTATAAAATCGTAATCGAATTTACAGTAATAACTAACATTGTAATAATGTTACGTTTAAGAAGATTGTTCAAGATTTAACATATGCGATTATTAGTTATACACAAAGAGTAGCTTTAACAGAAATAGTGATATATCATTGTAAGGTTCTCNGAGAATGATTGAGAGGTAATAAGATGAAAAGATAAAAAATTGGAATGGCAATTATGTCGCCTCATATTCACAGTATTTTCCAACATTTAGTGTATGCTTATAACACACAGATAAACGACATCAAAATCAGATTACCTTGTGGAGCAATTCTTGCTGCAAAGCAACATGAGTTTTGCATTGACGGCACAAGTAGAAGCTCGCATCCTCGTTTTGGTCAAAACGAACAAGAGTAGGAGTTTCCATTTTCAGATTCTAAGCCATGCAAAGCAAAACAAAGAAAAAAAAATGTTTGAGAAAAAAAGAAAACCAAAGAACTAACAATATAATAAAGAGATAAATACCGATGAATAATGCTAGAGTTAATTGGCTTTCTTGCAGTCTCCAAAGAGTTGTTTTATTTATAGTGGTGAAAGGAGGGGGCGTATAATTACGTTGGACCCGTTTGGATATACTCGTATTTACAAGCTTGTTGAGAGTCCGGCTAGTAAGTTTAGAAAATGCCTCTTTGTTGAGATAAATTCAAATTAACATTATGAAATGTCATGACAAAATTTAACATAGAGTATTAATTCGCGATAATAATGTACGATTTCTTTTGACGTCACATTTCACCACGCGATAACATCACAATTAATGCCTGCTAAATAAAGAAAAAAATATTTTTAATAACATAAATGAGATTTTTATCTCTAACTTTCCGAGCAAAGTTGTTAAACAGTATAGAAAGTCGCCATGCAGAGATATTCCACGTATTTCAAGTATAGACGTTACACGATAGCCAGAAGCACGTCATTTTATAAACAACGAGGGGTAATTTTTTATTTCATTTTTCATATTTTCTCCTCTCATTCATGTGATATTGCTATATCTGTAAGTCGAAAAGTAATATACAATATTACACAAATAGTATTATGTGCCGTTCTAAAATTCACTAAAATCAACAGCACAGCAAGGTAAAAATACAGCGAATCAGATTGCAATGGGGATACTTTAACTTACAAATTGTGATGACTTGATATATGCACCCAAGTTGTATCCATTTAAGGCTCGACCGACATAGGCCCGTTTTCTGTCCAGTCTAGGGTTTGTAACTGCCAAAGATGATACATATCATTTAGTAGAAAGCCCACAAGAAACAAGACATAAGTCGAAAGCATATGGAAAGTGAGCTTATAACGGCTCGAAAGAAAATGTTAGAAAGATTGTGTGGTTGTGTTGAAACATAGTTAATCATGAGTTGAAGATAAGATGTCTTGTCTGTTAGAAAACACACAACATTTATCTTTTCTAATTTCTAATAAAAAGAGTAAAGAAAAAAAGAATGAATAAGAGGAAGATTTGTTGTATAAGGGGAAAACTACCTCTAAAGTGCATATCATTAGTAAAACTAATTTGTATGACTTGAAAATTTTGAAAGAGAGAGAGAGAGAGAGAGAGAGAGAGAGAGAGAGAGAGTACCTTGTATTAATGATGTAAACCAACTGCAGTTAGGATCAACAGAAGCAAAAAGTGCAGTCTCATGAAGTTTGAGTCAACCTAATTATTTCCAACATAGCAAGTATACAATTTTGCTACATGTATCACTCTCCATAAATTGTGTACAAAGTAGAAGTTACTAGCCTGACTTAGATTTGCCCAATCCAGTTCAGCTCCAAGCTCGAACAATTTCAATAATAAATTCAGATACCGATCATAATAAGAACAGAGAGTGTGCTCATGATGCCTCCTTTCACATGCATATTCAAATATTTCAGAAATAGACAACATTTTGTACCTTATTATGGGAATATGACTCAAAGTCATGTTTTCCATACAGTCCAATTTGCACAAGTAATAGAGCATTGCATATTTGAGTATGCGTACAGAAATCACTACAATTATAGATAAACACATGTTACGATTCGTGTATAAGCTTGGAGCCGTAAAACCACCGATTGAACGATTATGACATGGTACAGAGACTTAATTGTAGTTATTTATTCCTCAACTCGTATATCTAAGATTTCGTATATATCCCATTCAATATGAAGCAAATAGCTTAAGAATCTTTTCCTCATGGCCAGACCAAGTATGAAATTGTTGGAGCACTGTTTGTTGTGTGGTCGAGTTATCCACCAAATATGGAACTATATATTTCTTCATTTCGCCATATGAAATGTCGAGATGTCCCCCAGACACGTTTACGAACTTCACTTTCCCAGCTTCGTCCAATGTTTTCAGACCAATCCAATCTTCTGTATAGAGAGTTGTCTGAGACATTATCAACACATGCTGTTAGAAACTAATAAGTCATATGTACCAATATACTGCTCTTGTGTATTGGAAGTACAAAACTGAAGGACCTGTTGTGCAGGCAAAATTGTTTCCCACGAATCATCTGGGAAATATCCAAACCAAGAAGTCTCTCTCGGCACCAAAATGTTGTCCTTCTCGAACTAAAGAGTGAGGAAGAAATTTGAGCTTTGTTCATAATAAAAATAAAAAATAAAAAATAAAATAAAATCAAGCACCGAGATAAGATGTCAGGAAATGTGACTGAAAAACCTGAAATCCAGACTTACCATGATAAGAACCAAGTTTTCCAAGCTAGAAAATCGCTCCTTGTAAGTAGAATTCTTATATATTTCGTTATTAAGCTTAGGCAGGAAGCTGCATCCTTCTTTGTAGTCATTCAGGTCCTATTAAACAGAACACGATAAGAAAGGTTTCATAAATAAAGCTCTCGAATAAGTTCGTTATGAAAACATTGAAGACTAGATCATCAACTAGCAAACAATATAACTTCATTATTTGCACCTTCAATTGAGTTGCCAAGTTCTTTTCACATTATTTAATTAGAGAATCACATATAAAACATTACATATTCAGAAAAAAAATATTTTTCTAGAGAAGGTAATATATGTCTACGCACATTTTCCATGCTTTTGGTATCATGAGGGACCTGATCCTTGTAGAGGAAAAGTCATTATTTGTATTTGAAGAGTTAAAGCCTCGAAATGCCATTAGAATTGAGATTATAAATTATGAAGTTAAAGGGCAGACTAACATGGAACTAGATTTATCGGTAGGCTACATTTGTAAAAAGAATCAGATTACTCACCGTTGGGATTTTGATAAAACTGGCAGGTGCCAAATGTTCCTGAAATTACATAAAATCTGTGGAAATTCATATGGTATCACAAGAAGGAAATTTAAGGCAATAGTTTAATTTATTTAAAAAAAAAAAAGAAAAAAGGAAAGAGTAACATATAAATTCAAAAGTAACTTGCATCACGAAATAAGTAAAAAAATCTGAATGATATTCCTAAACTTGAGTGAGTGCAGAACTTGAATGACAACAACATAAAAAAATGAATGGAGAAAATTTGGACCTGAACAAAGTCGCTGTAAATTGCAAACTTGATCAGAAAGTCCACAAAAATGCAAACCAAAGCCGACTGCAAAACCAAGACAATATTTTCAAAAACGACCAATAAACAGAACTCTAGCATATATTTTCAAAAATCAACTAATCTATTGATTTACTATTTCACTCGACCATTCGCAACTGAAGAAATAACATGATGATGCAAAACACTTAATACAGCTAGAAAGGAATACTCACTCCACATAAGGGAACAGCTGCTATTCCAGCATGCGGACCTGCCAAAGATATTAGACTTCTCACCTGTGTGCCAATTTGGAAATATTTCAGGTGTGCTGCTAAAAGTAGTAAAGTCATAAGAACACTAATGTGATAAGACCCATGAGAAATAATTATAAATCGATGAATCTAAAAAGATTCTTTTGTTCTAATTATTACTATCTTTTTTCGATTTATTTAAGATAGAACTTACTGGAGGTCCACCATCACATAACTCAATGACCCCTCTGCCAACCAGATTACCCTGGAAAGTACAAAATTAGATATCATATATGATACAACAGAAAATATTGAATTTTTTCAAAATGTTGGATCCTGGTTATTTTTTATTTCCATGCACATCAGAAAGAATATGAAAACTACTGCAATGAAATAAGAAGATTCTGCACTGGATGCCTAAGATACCAAGCTCGTGATGGGTGGGGATATGATTTTATTTTTTGTTTTTTCACCTGGGAAAGTCCAATAATGTTGTAACCTTCTTTGAGTTCTTCCATTTCCTTCACCTGTAAGTTGAAAGGTTCTGACTGAGATGGAATTTATTTTCATGTCCACTAAAACGAACACTTCATACAAAGCTATAATAATACCTTTTCACAAGCAATGGCTGTCTGCATCATAGAATCAAAAGAAAAATAATGTTAATTGATATATTTACGTGCACCGAGAGCCATATTTAACCGTCAAAATTCACAAGGAATCGACTAACTTGTTTTAGGAAGGGCATTGTCCATGAATCCCAAGCACCATTTCCGATTTCACTGAAGAGAAACATAAGAAAATGTCATGATAACATTAAGAAAAGTCCAACATGTATCAATATGCAAAATCATATTAAGTGAAACAGTTTGCATCTATAAGCCCATGGCTTAACTTCAGTTAGGCGTGAATATATACGCATATGAGCCAAAAGTTGGGTTAATTATTTTTTCCTGAAATAGTAAAAATTCAACCTTTTTGCATAAAAGAATCATCAACTGCTGCTTTCTTGGATTAAAAATCAAGTTTGAACTCCCACAAATCATAATGGTCTGATTGGTACCTTCCAATTACTAATCTACCAGCAAATATTAGATATATGTCCAAGTTTAAAGCACATATTAAATCCATTTTCTAAATGAGATACAAAAGGCAAGAAGAAACAGAAGTACTTTTAATTATGGTAGTCATTGCAAGAGCTTACATGCAATATCCTTGTGAACCTGACCAGTCACTTAGAAGAGTGGTGAAATGTGTTATTCCTTTGTTTTTGCAATTGTCAGATATTCCTGCAAAATGTAGTTTAGTTTTTTCAGAAGACACAACTAATGGCTCGGTCAGGCTTCATAGGATGACCTAAACTGTGCCGCCACTCGCAAGACAATAAACACTATAATTCGGCTGTAGGTTCAATAAAATTTATTTTAAATAAATATATACTAAAAATTGATGTGGAGTAAGAAAGGGAATGGTTTGTAGAGTGTGGACATGCCCCATCAAGACATAAATATGAACCGGAACAAGAGTAAAGATATCGTCTTTTTCATTCTTCCAGAATGAAAGATAACCCGTATGAATGTACAAACTAACAAGAAAAAAGACACTAAATTGATCTCCAACAAACCACGACGCAGTGCAAACAAAACAGCATTGTACAATATTATGCTAAACTAACAATTACAGCAAAAGAAGCAATAACTAACTGGGCCAAGAACAGAGCTTTATACAGTAACATAATACTCACTCCAATAAAAACAATCAGTACTTACCACCATAGGAAAACAAAAGAAAAGGCAACAAACAGCATATTTGAAACTCACAATATGACCAAATAACAGCTCAAAAGCTAACGTAGCATATAAATTTACCGTGAAAAACGACAAAGGGCACAGAAAGAACAGTTCTTGGAACCAAAACCAGTGCAAAAATTGAAAATATTCTGTATATTATCAAGACATACTTAAAAGAGGCCATTTTTTTTTTTTGTTGAAGGTAATCTCAGTGGCCTATTTTACTTCAAGTTTGGGGTGTTATCTAGCTTGTGTGTGTGTGGAAATATCAAATATGTGGACTGGTTTGCTGTGAAACCCCAGAAATGTGGACATAGCTAAAACTAACAGGTGAACATTCAAGATTGGGTTTTTTTATCTGCAGACCCGCAGTTATTGTTACTTTTTGTTTTCCCTTTTTTTCAGTGTACATACATGATCTATTGCTGATTTGAACTAAGAAAATTCTTTGGTGACTTTACTGTATGTAATTTTATTTATTGTGAAATAATAAAATGTAACTTTTTAGATTTTCTTTTCCTTTTACATAATAAAAGAGTTGATAAAGTTTTGAGGCACGTGGGAGATAATTTGTTGTAATTGACTTCTTTTGCACATATTTTGACTTTTTAGTAGATAGGAATAGAATCCTGTTGGGCTCGGGATAGGAAAGACATAAATATATGTGGACTAAGGTTTAATATGAACAAAAAAAGGCGTTTGCTTTATTTATTTAATAAAATAAATAGAGAAAAAAAAATTGTGTTCAATAGGCCAATTGTAAATATATTTTAACCATTGTTAATTAATATGATTATACTAATGTGCTATATCTTACACGTGTAATTCAATCATATATAAGAAAGAAATAATCGTTTTTTTTATAATCATATTTGTCTTGTATCCAATTGCAATAAAATATATCATTCCAAAGAACATTTTACTAAATATAACCTTTCAAGATGTAAAACAATTAACAAAAAATTATTAGAGACTGATTCGATTAATTGACAACGAATAGCCAATCAAATAATCAATTTTATAATTAAATTAGGAAATTATGTAACATGGTTGATACATAATTAATTGTTTGATATGTAAAAATATAATTTTTAATCCAATAAAGTTATTATTTGAGCTTTTCCGAAATACAAAAAAAAAAAAACTAATTATAAAACAATTAAAATTAGAATTTTTACCGGGATAAAATTTCTACCGTAAAAACCTCTAATTTAATCCTAAAACAACCAAACAAAGGCTACCAATCCTCCCAATAAATAACCAATTCTAAAAATTATATACTGAAAAAAAAAAGCATCAAATTCAGATTCAAATCACCAGATAAATTGACTATATAATGATAAAGTTCCCAAAATACTAAATACATATAAAATTGAGTAAATAAACAGGTGGCAATTGGTCGGCCTTGACCAATAGGCCAGCTCAGACAGCAGAAAAAGAGCTATTTATGAGGTTCACTCGCTACAAAAAAGCCCCTACCGTACAAAAAACCCAGAGAGATTTTGGCCCCCCAAACCCATCCCAAGCGAGAGCTTTGTTTTGCTCCGGTTGACCGTTAACAGTGGCGACCGGCAGAAGCAGTGCCGAATTCCGGTAGAGGTACTCTTTTATCGATTTTCGTGGCTATTTTCTTTTGTAGGCGTTTAATTGTTTTTTGAAACCCAGTTTCCTGATTGAGGAGTTTTTATCACTGTTTATGTTAATGGGATTTGTTTTATGCGTAGAGATGATGTTTTGTTGAACTGGGTTTGTCGAGGAGATTTGATTTGTGAATCAAGATTTTTTTTTTTCGATTTCCTTAATTTTTCAGCTGTATTTTAGTGATCGACCTGGTTGAAGTTTTAAACTTTGACTGTTCCTCTCTCTCTCTCTCTCCCATACCCCTCCCCCCACCACCACCACTAGCGTTTGTTTGAAAAAAAAACTCAATTTCAGAACTTTTCCCCAAAAAATAATTGACTTGTATTTATGTGCATATATTGAATTTGAATAATGTATCAAAACAATAGGACTGGATGATGTCAATTAAAAGATTCCAACTTTTTGATCTTATATATTGAGAAGACCTTAAGAACTTGACAGAAAAGTGGGACATCAACTAATTATGGTATGGGTTTGCATAAAAATGTAAACAAGCAAATGACAGGGTTCATTGTTTCGTTACCATAATCACCTTTTATAACTCTTGGCCGTTCATTCAAGCCATGCCGGAAAACAAATTGTACTTGATGGTGCCATGGTTTCGTTGAACTTGGCCTCTAACAGTTGAAGTAGTATACATGTATAGTGTGAGAGTGTTTTGCTTGGGATATTGATCTAAGTTTCGATTTTAAATTGAGGATATTAATAGAATTTTGATGCTTTTGGTTAAGACTTCAAAATAAAACTGAAATTATGAGAAGATTCGGTGGATGTCGTCGGTGTTAATAGAATTACACAAATGTGGTTTGACAATCTTTATCAGATTCTACAGACATAGATAGATAAGCTTGATCGTGTATCTAACCAGATTTTATTGCATGAATTTAGTTCTTATAAGTGCAAGTAGCTGGCCTTGATTGGTGATAATATCAATTGTCATACATAAATGCATTTTCATATGCTTACGCAACTCATATATGTCTACTCTATGTACGCATTCATGTGTCAATGCTGTGTCCTGCGTGTCTCAGAGGGCGACTCGCTTCTTGGACCAGAATAATAGTTGATCGTATATCATCAACTTTGTAGTTGGGTGTATTAAGGGGCTTTGTGTGGGATATTATTAGGACTAGGCAGACTAACCTAGAATACAAGCCTTCTGTCCAATTGTTTGGTTCTTTCTTATATTGAATCGGTCAATATATTTATTTTGTGTTTCTTTTTATCCAGTGCCACCAGTGTAAGTTCATGTTCTGTGTGAGACATGGAAATGATGTTTGAGAATATCTCATTTTTGTTCTAGTGAACTTTTATTTAAAACTTATTTTATGTTCAGTTATCTGAACGTATCTTTTCCGAGTTGTTTTTTTTTTAACATATGTTAAGTTTGCAGTCCTCTTGTTAAGATGCTTTATCTTTCAACATAATTCTTGATATCCCCAGAAGCTGATATCAAGGTATTATCTTATTGAATAAGAAGCATGCCTTTACCATTTAGGGTTCACTGCTAAGAAATTAGTGGACGAATTTGCTTTAGCTGAAAATTTTATCATATCAGTTGTTAATCTTTGTGAATTCTGTGCAATCCATTTGTGAGCATTAAAATTTCAACCTCATTGCACTTCATTAAAATGCTATAGGCCCCGATGCTAAAGACTAGTTAGAAGCTAAGAATGGAGGTTTCAGCATACAAGGCGGATGGGATTTTCGCCAAAGAACTTGAAGACGAGCTCATGAAGTTTACTGTGAAATCTGAGGACAATGGCGGAGTTGAAGAACCACCCTTGGTTAATCAGACTGATCAGAAAAACAATGAAGTTGAGGTCAACATAACAGAATGTACAAAATCTATGGGCAATAAGGCTTTTATACCACAACACCAGGACTCGACTGAGAGTGAGGGCTCGAGTTCATTTGATGACAGTGATTCGGATTTCGAGAATTTTGATAGCTTGGGTAACTCTGAAGCTTTGTCCGGTTTTTGCGGTGACATAGATGGATTTGGTGATAACTTTAGGTATTTAATTATATTCTGTTTACTTTATTTCTTATGGTGGTGTTTTGGATCCCATGATATGTGTTTTCAGAGTTACTTTCTGTTAGTTGAATGCAAACCCCACATGAGTATTTGTAATACTCCAGTACAAGTGGAGATTTTGTTTAGGCTGACTCTCGCGGCAGTTTCTGTTGTTAAACCTAAAAATTTAGTCTGTGTTGCACTGAATTATACTTTATATGATATTTTGATTACACTTGCTTATAGCTTATATGTTGTTCTACGGCATGTGATCTTTTCGAGTATCGTTAATTCTTTGGATTCGTTTGATAGGGTTGAACTGGTTTATATTCCCCAGTAAGAGGCATCAAACTCTATTTCTGCTTGCTGATAGTTTAGTTTGATACATGAGGGCATCTCATTTTTCTTCATTTGACTTACAAAATGTAGTTAATAACATGTTTTAAGTACTTTAACGAATTTTCATTGTATCTTCTTTTCATGTTTATTATCATGCATTGCCACTTCTGGTCATTAGGAAGAAAAAACTGACAGCTCACTGGAGATCCTTTATCCAACCAATCATGTGGCGCTGTAAATGGACTGAATTGCAAATCAAGAAGTTGCAGTCCCTAGCCCAAAAATATGACAGAGAACTTGAAGCCCACAATAAGCGAAAGCAGATTCAGTTAGAAGACACGTCATTGGAAGATGGCGTGAAGTCAGTCCCATTTTCGCGGACGACTGCCACAGATGACTTGTTCAAGAGGAAGAAAAGAAGAATGAAAGAGGCAACTACAGATGTAGCAGAATATATGTCCCGTCATAACCTTTTTTCGTATTATGGTAGAAATGTTTTCTCTAATGCTAATCAAGGGTTATCTTTGGTTTACCTGATTAGCTAAAAATAATTTACATGGCATGTTGCAGAGAACAAGAAGAGTTCTATTGATGGTGCCTCAATGAGTAACTTGTCAAAAAGTTCAGGTGAGAACTGAACTTTTGTTCTTTTCGGTCTTTTACCTGCCTTGGTGTGCATGTTGAGCTAATATTAAGGTTTAGTAATCATGATTAACTACTTACTGTTGAAATTACGGCATGACTTCTTATTGAATTGGGATAATTACGAGACACCCCTCAGGCTTCGAGTATTTGCAGAAGAATATAGAGAAGTTTTTAAAATTACATAAAATACTCTTTTAAGGTTTTCTCGAATCCTAATTTTGAGGGTTTAACTTACTTCTATAAATGTAAAGGGGGTTCTGAAACATTTTATGAACGGGAAAATTATAAAACATAATCATTATCAAGGCACAGGGGTTTTTCTGTAATTTGGATTTTTTTGTGTACCTATCCTAAACCTCGAGGACACATTTTGCTATAATCCCTCTTCTTTGATTTTGTAGAGTTAAGATGCATGTGATTTATGCTTTTAGAATATCGACCCACTTTCCCAGAATCTTTCTAGAGAAATCATTTATGCTTTACATGAATTTTCTCTTTCTTTTATGTTGTAAAAAAAAAAAAAGCTGCCCAGAAAGCAAACATAGATGAAGAGGTTTGGACAAATGACGACCTATCGACTTTTGTGGCTGGAGATGGTGATAATTCTTTAGAAGAAATACTTAGAAAGATCGAGCTTTTACAGTCGCAAGCTGGCCAGCTGAGGAGCAGGGTCAATAGAGTTATTCAAGGAAATGCCGAAAAGTTCCATTTTGTCGATGAACTCTTGCCCATGCCTTTTGAAGCTCCAACTGCAAGCAATGGTGATGGTATGGCTGTAGGAACATACATTGCATCTCAGCTTATGTCCGAGTATAACATGGGCGATTTACATGCCTCTGAAAGTGAAGTTACGAATCACGGTGAAGGTGTTCACAATGCTAATGCAAGTACAGATCATGCTCCTTTTGCAGATTCGTACAGAAACGTGAGTTTTTTTTTCTTTTCCTTTACTTTTTGTTATTATGTTTATTATTTATTCCATTCTTGGTGTGCATATTTTCACCGGAAAGCAATGAATCTTTACTTTGAGAGCATGTGTGTGTGTGTGTGTATAATTTCCCTTTAAATGCAGTATAACCTGCTGACGCCTTTCATGCATAGTGTGTTTCCTTAAAACGATAAAAGAAAAGCTTAGAATCTTCCAAATTTCAAAATTACTATAATAGACGTGTTTCTACTCTTACAAAATTGCTCGAATTGAGGGTTTAGTTGTAACACACATCTCAAGAGGATGTTTTTAATTTGTAATGAAGTGCTTCCTCTCTCTCTCTCTCTCTCTGTGTTTTTTCTTCTTCTTTTGTCTGTAACTATCTGTTGTATATTCATACTCAAAATTCTGGCCTCATAAAATGAATAATGGATTCAGGTTGAAGATGGAGCGCTAATCGACAACCAGAGGGTCAAAGAAGAGATTAATTTTGAGGAAGTGATTATTAACCCAAGCCAAAAGCCTCCACTGAAAACCATTGTGCCCGTTAATACCATCAGTCCCCAACTCGCAAGTGAGCCGAATTTGCCGGCAAACAATCGATCATCTCCAAAAGTACGGTCTGTTTCAAAAACAACTGCCCCAAGAACAAAACGAAAGAGGGGCTGGAAAAAGGGCGTTCGTCGCAAGCCTCGAAGGTCCACAGGTAGTTAGTTAGCCTGAGGTTCAAGCAAACTCATGAGGATCAAGAAAGTGAATAAACATAAAATCTGGCTGGCAATATGAACTACATGTGTGTTTTTGTTGGGGAGAAAAATGTTGATCTAACCTTTTATTTTTTTCTTTTTCCGGTTTTCCTTTTTTTTTTCGAGTTTTATTTTCTGAATATGTTTCTATTCTTTAGTACATATTTATGTCACATGTTTGATTTATGTGAGAATTGAAAATTCTGTCTTGTGAGTGGTTTTGCTGAATCTATTTTATGTAAATCTAATTAGCTATTGTTATTTTTATCGACATCTTTTTTTCCTTGTTTGCTGGTTATCATTTTTGATCATGATGTGGATGTGAGTAAGGTTCTTTAAGCTATAGTAATGGACTTTTGGAGAAAATGGCACATATTCAAATTTCAGACTGAATTTTATGTATGGTGAAATTCTTGATACAGACCAAAATATTGGCTGTTATTAGGCTCATGATGCTATATTACCAATAAACAACTTCCTAGACAATTTTACAAAAACAAGAGCCATTATTGTGGCTGAAGGCACAAAAATAACATCCGGGATTGCTTTGATCAGCTTGAGCTGTGGCAGGCTCTCGCCGGCTCTCTTGGCGGCCATGGCTGCCGGAGGAGTGACTATTCCGGTGACAAGGGTAGAATCGTCTAATTTGCTTAGGTTCACTTTTTTCTTCATGAAGTCGATGAAAATTCTCTTCTTTTCCGGCTCGTTGGCAGCTTTCCACTCATTGAAACAAGCCTGTTGTTATTCGATCCGAGTTATAGAAAGACCAAG
>BKCP01004439.1:31143-51316 GCA_008636005.1 Striga asiatica | reverse complement strand
AAAGGCACGGTTTTTTTCGTGAAATCATGAGTGCGAATATCAGATAAGAACCTCGACTTCCTTTGGTGAGGGAACATCATAGTGTTTTCCAGGTAGTGCTGAGTTGACAGTGCTGAAAACACACTCAAGAGCATATTTTTTTTAGGAGAATTAAAGTAAAAGATAAAAGATGATCTCTTGTTAGTCTTATTTTACCTGAAGATATCAAGAATTGCAATGTGGAATTCCTCAAAGCTCTTGATATCTTTTTCTATGAACTGTCTGTGAAGTGTTCCCATCACCAGGCTCAGCATCTGGGTTGTAGGCAAGCCTGACATTTTCCAAATAAAAGTGAATAATGTATTGATTTTGTCAAATGGAACAAATAAATTAAATTTGATCACTTATGAAACATGAAATGATCGAGGATTTTTTCTTTCTTTTATTTCACCTTTTCCCATGAAACTCATGAACATGCCCATCTTGGGAATTTTATATCTATAATGTAATAAGAGCAACAATTTTCTTTCTACATATATATATGTATATATAGAGATATTGAGGAAAAAGAAACAAGCAAGTACATTTGGAATGGCTTTGTTGGTGTTAAGTAATTACAACAAGCAAGGAATAGAAAGACACGGCTTAAGCCTTAAACAGAAAGGCAACTATATTCTTAGCAATGCTTTTGTACAGAAAAGGCTTGTAGACAACCATAATATCATATAGTTTTTTGCACTTTATCCCGTTCATAACTTGAATATATAGGATAACCTTGAACTTCATATAAAAAAAAAAAATATATATCAGTAAGAAATTTTAACATAAACACAAGGGCAATATAGGTANTAAATAAATTTACAAAAAAAAAAAAAAAATGTAAATCATAATCAGTGATTCAGTATCTCTTTTCTATTTTCCTGCACCAACAATTCCTACATTATTTCATCACATTTTCATGCCAAAACAACAAAGATCAACAACCTACATTCATAACTTCTTCCAACAAGACAACATCAAGCCAAAACCCAAAACATCACACTTCAAGTCAACTCACATCAATAAAGTCAATAATCTCGAAATGCATCTGTAAATCGGGAAGCCTATGTGGAAAGTACAGCCTCTCTCGAAATTTCAGTTTCCCAAACACGTCCTTACTAGCGGCTCCCTTAAGGAGCCGAAGCAAGGCATCTTTCTCTTTACGGATCCAAATCCTTCTCTCGTCACGCCATTGTCTTGGGGTCCCGTGCAAGACGAACCTGATTCCAAAATTCCTTTTCGAAACACGTTCAGAAATTCTGTCAATCACGTCTTTACTGTCGAGATAAGCTCCTTTAGTGTTTAATCCGACATCAACATAGTGTATTTCTGATATGCTGTTTAAAAGGTGTTCCTTTGATGTGGGTATAATGTGTTGAGACTCCTTATTAGGAAGTTCCATGGGTAATTGTGAGAAGGCAAATTCAGTTATGAGCTGATTGAGTATGATGCCGCCTTTGCTAAAACCGAGAAGTGTGGTTTTTGGTTTGAGTGAATGTGATGTAGAGGTCTCGGCTTGGTATGGCTCTTTCTGTTTGCCTAGAATGACGTTTTTCGCCTGTTGAAGAAGCACACAAGTCAAAAAAATGCGCACCCAATAAAAAGTAATAAAATGGATCAAAATTAGGGACTTTTATATTAGTCGTGGAAAAAATTCAATACGAACGACTTATCCAGACAGGATCACCATTAATACAAGAAGTTTGTGAAGTTATTTATCAAGGAAGGATGGTTTGAATTTAGGTCATACTCGAGCACAGACACAAAAGCAAACCAATCCAAAAATAAGATGATCTATACAAACAGGAGCAAGAAACAAAAAAATGTCGACTATGATAAACTACAGACCTGGTGTGAAGCCTAATTATCACATTCCATGATTTCAACTTTGGTTTGATCAAATCATAGAAAGTATATATGGGTACAAGCAAAGATACCCATGGGAATTGTACATTAACTAAGCCCATAACTTCTATATTCAGATAATTACCAAACAATTTGGCATAGTATCAAAAGCTTCTCAAGATCATTCAACTCAAGCAATCAGATCTTCCATTATCTTTCTTAGCCCTATTAATTAATCTGAAAATTGGTTAGAACCCGTGACTTACTAAAATATATAAGCTGCCGGGAAAATGTTACCTCTGCAAGAAACTTCGACAATAGCAGGACTAATGAGGTCGAGGCTGGGAAGCCAGTAGCATCATAAGATTCCGGCTCCCCATGATCATTCACAGACGGCACAAAATTCTTGTAAACAGCAAAAGGTCCGTTGAAAACAGAAGCTTCCACAACAAAAGCATTAACAGCTCCACCGAATTTCGACACCAATACTTCGGCAATCGTCTTAAGATCGGATAATCTCTCGATCACTGGATTGCCCGTCCCCTCCACCCGATCGCCACTGAAAAATATAGCGTTTCTTGAGGGTACCTAACAAATAGAGCACAGTTAACTGCTCCATTATTCATTTCTCATTTTTTTTTTTTTAAAGGAAAGCCCGTGAGCGAACTACACTTACGGCAAGGTTTTTGGGAGATGAAGAGAGACCAAGGGATGCCGCAACTCGGTAGAAACTACCACTGTTTGGATTAAGCTGGATTTTCAAAACCCCACTCCAACGATCCATGATTCATTTGAACTACAGCAAAAGCAATAAAAAGAATCATTCATTTGAACTACAAAATTGGGAAAACAACTTCCAGCAGCATTATCAGGTAAAAAAGACTCATTTTTTATGCATCGATTAAAGATGTGCGTAGAAAATAAAGAACAACTACAAACATGCCACATGCATTGAATCAAATCCAAGAGCTGGCATCGTGGTATGATCTACAAATTTGAGCAGAAATTTCCCCCCGACTACAAATTACAAGAAGAAATTGATAAAACGGGTTTAAGGATTCATCGTGTTAAACTAAACGAATGATTACACTAACCTCAGAAGCTCAAAATATGTCTGGAAGCTACCTCACAGCTCATCACTGAAATCGCTTCTGGTGACACGATTAGGCCAAGTGCTGCTCAAAGAGGAGGATTGGGCATTTGAAGGTCCGTTTGGTAAAGGACCTAAACGGGCCGGCCCATCCTGCATCTTTGTCAGATAGTAGGCTTCGATGACCTGTGGATGGTCCATTATTTAGGCTCGTCGATTTGATTACGTCCGATTTATGTAACCCAAGTGTGAACAAAATTCGCTTAATCGAGTCGAATCAATCGAAATCTAAAAGTCGATTTAGACAGAAACTAAACTGAGTGTGTATGTATGTGTGTGTGTTATTTTTCTTTATTTATACATATAAGTTATAAAAACATGATTTGTTTCAATAATTGATGATTCTCGAGTTTCAATGGCTTCTAAAATGGCTCAATCATTAATTTGTACTTAGAATCGACTTCGTCGTAGTCCAAGACATGGTTCGAGTTTAAGATCTTATTTATATGAGAATTTGAAATTTATTGAGAATACTAAACAAGTTTGTTGATATAACATCTAGAACAGCAATGGTGAACCGCTAAGAGGCGTTAGCTCAGAATTGAACGATTCAGAGAGCTCAGACTGATGCGTTGGTCTAGAGTGTTCAAGGATTGACTTCATATGGTATGGTGATTAGAAGGACACGTAGCCCGGACGCGGAGAGACCTCTGACCTCGACCTCATAGTGTCGAAGTCAGGAAGTTGACCTCGACATACCTGGACCGAAAGTCTGCCTCGACATACTTTGGGTCGATCTCGACCTGAGGTAGGAAGGTATCAAAATCAAGAAAGAGTGATCTGGAGACTTAGAAGTCATACAACTTGCACAAACAGAATCCCTTATAGATGGGAAGTGTATATCCTCAAGGACACTAAAGGATATATAATGATCTAGTTAGTTAACATGGAAGATACATTAGGACTTCTTATCATACCAAAAGTCTCTTGACCAGCAAGCAACCCTAACTATAAAAAGGTGTCGAGTTTTTGATTTGTACGCAACACACATACGCATAGACTTATACACTACTGTTTTTATTATTTATTGCATACAGGCTGAATTGAGCGTCGAAGCCTTTGCTGTCGGGACCCCTTTCAGGGTTTTGCAAGTCATCGGAGACGACGAGTCGATCTGAGCTAGTGGATTGTAGTTCAAATCGAATCTTGGAATAATTTGCATAATGTGATAAATTTTTTTTTTTTTTTTGTTTCGATAAATCTTTTTTGTTCGGTTAAAAATTCAGAATTTATCGAGAAGATTAATTATTTACTGCAATTAATCGATAACAAAACCGATCGCTGGATTTTTGGTTAAAAATCGAACTGAACCATAAACTTCAATTCGATTTTCGGTTCTTATAATCGATCAACTGAATATTCAATTAACCAAAATTTTGATAAGCTCAGTTTGATTTTGACCAAACGAGCAGCCCTTATGTAACATGTATGGTTAACAAAACACTAGTAACATATCAACCAATATCATTCAAATTAGATTACATGTAATTGAATGTTGAGAGCATTTTTAACTAGTGCTACTATAAAAAATTATTAATTATCCAACTCCTAATTTTGTAATCACTATGTATTAACTCTGCTTTTAAATTTATTACAAACTTCCATTTTAATTATCGATTTTAGATTGAAATTTTATAATATGAAATGGCAATCTTGGTACTTAAATCGATTTAGTAGGAAAATCAAATTTAATTGAATGAGAAGGTAAATATTAATACTAAAATTGATTGAGCTGAACACAAATACTAATAAAATTGAAATTTTAATATAAGGTGAACTGCATTAGGTATGATAATTATCACTCATCATTTATTTTATTCCCAAGCAAATGATCATAGAATTGTTGGGCAAATTTTGTATAGTTTAGCTAATAGGATTCCTAATTTAAAGTAGAACAATACCATGCCCGAGTTACACGCTTTCTCCCACCAAACTCTGTAAAACGTTAATAACATGAAAGAAAACCGAATAAAAGAAGAAAAACAAAAGGAAAATGAATATCCTAGAAGGATCGAGAAACCCTAAAAGCATACAGCCTATATAAACTGAGATCTCCCATCACAGCATCCCAACTCATTCAAACCCTACATTTCGCCTCTTTGAAATTGCGAATCACGAAAGAAAAAATCTGAAGAGATGGCGGATACAGAGACGTTTGCTTTCCAGGCTGAGATCAATCAGTTGCTGAGTCTCATCATCAACACGTTTTACAGCAACAAGGAGATCTTTCTCCGTGAATTGATCAGCAATTCATCTGACGTGAGTTTCTATTTTGTCTCATCTCTAGTTAGCTTTTACCATGTGTAGTTCTGATTGCTGTTGGTTAGTACGTGTAATGTATGCTTTTTTGATGTTTGATGTGTGGCTTTGGGTTGCTAGCTTCGTTTTAATGCATTTTTATGCAAGTATGCTTATGTTGAAGCTGCTTCTGAGTGTTCAATAGGGTGATGTGTACATTGATTTGTGACTTTTAGCTTCTGGGCTCAATTGATAATGATGCTAGAATATCTATAGGAACTGGTTGATGGTTTGTTGATGGAAACTAGAAATGATGCTTTCAGAGCGCATACTTGCTAATTATATACTTTGATTTGTGATTTTAGCTTCTGGACACAGTTGATATGATGTTAGAACGTCTATAGGAATTTAGCCGATGGTTTGTTGATGGAATGTGATGGAGGACTATAAATGATGACTTTCATCTATGGTTTATAGCGTATGGGCACAGCTGATATGATGCTAGAAAGTAGAATGTCTATAGGGATTATCATGATGGTTTGTTGATGAAATGTGGCGGAGGACTATAAATGGTTCTCATAGAGTGGTGGTTTTTAGATGCACTTGTCTGTGTTCATGGTGGTCATGGGACTCCTAAGTATGGTAATTCTGGACCTGGGTTGATGTGCATGCGTGTTTTTCTTTGTGTTTGTGACTGTCTATTGGCCTCTGATACCTAATACATACACATCCTGTTCTGTGTTTTCTAATATTGTTTGTCCCTGCTGTTTCTTGAGTAGCTCTATGAATTATCTTACTGATTATGGAATGATGTGTTCAGGCTCTAGACAAGATCCGCTTTGAGAGCTTGACAGACAAGAGCAAGCTTGATGCACAACCAGAGCTTTTCATCCACATCATCCCCGACAAGACCAACAACACCCTGACCATTGTTGACAGTGGCATCGGCATGACCAAGGCTGGTTAGTATCCAATATTCCACTAAATTACCTTTTCACCTACTATTATAGTTCATTCTGGGGACTCATGAGTTATCTTGTTGCAGACCTTGTGAACAACCTCGGCACAATTGCGCGGTCCGGGACCAAGGAGTTTATGGAGGCCCTTGCTGCTGGTGCTGATGTCAGCATGATTGGTCAATTTGGCGTCGGTTTCTACTCTGCGTACCTTGTAGCTGAAAAGGTGATTGTCACCACCAAGCACAATGATGATGAGCAGTACGTTTGGGAGTCTCAGGCTGGAGGCTCGTTCACCGTCACAAGGGACACCTCTGGCGAGCCCCTTGGCCGAGGCACAAAGATCACCCTCCACCTCAAGGAGGACCAGCTCGAGTACCTTGAGGAGCGCCGTCTCAAGGACCTCGTCAAGAAGCATTCCGAGTTCATCAGCTATCCCATCTCCCTCTGGATTGAGAAGACTACTGAGAAGGAAATATCAGATGACGAGGATGAGGATGAGGAAAAGAAGGATGAGGAGGGAAAGGTAGAGGAGGTGGATGAGGACAAGGAGAAGGCTGAGAAGAAGAAGAAGAAGATCAAGGAGGTGTCCCATGAGTGGGATTTGGTGAACAAGCAGAAGCCCATTTGGATGAGGAAGCCTGAGGAGATCTCCAAGGAGGAGTACTCGGCCTTCTACAAGTCCCTGACCAATGACTGGGAGGAGCACTTGGCTGTGAAACATTTTTCAGTTGAGGGCCAACTTGAGTTCAAGGCCATTCTGTTTGTCCCTAAGCGGGCCCCATTTGACCTCTTTGATGGCCGAAAGAAGCCCAACAACATCAAGCTGTACGTCCGCCGGGTTTTCATTATGGACAACTGTGAGGAGCTCATCCCTGAGTATCTTGGCTTTGTCAAGGGTATAGTTGACTCTGAGGATCTTCCCCTCAACATTTCCCGTGAGATGCTCCAGCAGAACAAGATTTTGAAGGTGATCCGCAAGAACCTGGTCAAGAAGTGCATCGAGCTCTTTTTCGAGATTGCTGAGAACAAGGAGGACTACAACAAGTTCTACGAAGCTTTCTCCAAGAACCTGAAGCTCGGCATCCACGAGGACTCACAGAACAAGTCGAAGATTGCTGAGCTGCTGAGGTACCACTCGACCAAGAGTGGCGATGAGTTGACGAGCCTCAAGGATTACGTGACGAGGATGAAGGAGGGTCAGAATGACATTTACTATATTACTGGTGAGAGCAAGAAGGCAGTCGAGAACTCTCCCTTCCTTGAGCGTCTTAAGAAGAAGGGCTATGAGGTCCTGTTCATGGTGGATGCCATTGATGAGTACGCTGTGGGCCAGCTCAAGGAGTTTGAGGGGAAGAAGCTCGTGTCAGCCACTAAGGAGGGTCTGAAGCTCGACGAGAGTGAGGATGAGAAGAAGAAAAAGGAGGAATTGAAGGAGAAGTTTGAGGGTCTGTGCAAGGTGATTAAGGATGTTCTTGGAGATAAGGTCGAGAAGGTTGTTGTGTCTGACCGAGTTGTCGACTCGCCTTGCTGTCTGGTTACTGGAGAGTACGGGTGGACTGCCAACATGGAGAGGATCATGAAGGCTCAAGCTTTGAGAGACTCAAGCATGGCTGGCTACATGTCGAGCAAGAAGACTATGGAGATCAATCCTGAGAATCCTATCATGGAGGAGCTGAGGAAGAGGGCTGATGCTGATAAAAACGACAAGTCTGTTAAGGATTTGGTGCTGTTGCTGTTTGAGACTGCCCTACTTACTTCGGGCTTTAGCCTGGATGAGCCTAGCACGTTTGGCAACAGAATTCATAGGATGTTGAAGCTTGGACTGAGCATTGATGATGATGCCGGTGAGGGTGATGCTGACATGCCGGCGCTGGAGGAAGCTGATGCTGATGCTGAGGGCAGCAAGATGGAGGAAGTTGATTAAACTTGATTGATGATAGTCTTCTTTTGGTCGGGGTTTTTGTTTTGTGGGACTAAGAATTATGTTCTCTAGTGATGAGACAGACCCCCTGGTGGGTTTATTATCTATTTCGTTTTTATGATTTTTTTTTTTACTTATTAGGAGTGAAACCGATTTTATTTTATATGATGTGATATTAATTCACAATTTGGAAGTTTGAGGCATGTTATTATCTTGAGGATCTCTTCTTTGTTCAACAGCCTAGCTTATAGTAGTTGGTACATGTCTGAGTATTTGCCAGTGGAAAGGTTCGTTTCAGAATTTTATTTTTTGAACAAAATTTTCCAGGTAAAACAAAGACTTGATGGGTATTCCTTCATACATTGACATCTAGTTACATATTTTTGATTTTTTTCTTCCAAGTTCCCTTATTGAAATTTATTATTATACTGTGGCGAAAATGTCCCGAAGTTAATTGCAAACAGAGAGCTCCCAAAGTTGAATCTTAAAACTACAAACCCCATCTTGACAATATGTGTGTCAAAATTGGTAATTCTGCAACTACTCATTGCCTTTACCCCTTTAATGTGACAATTACAGAACATAGTTTCGTATTTAACAAGGGTGAATTTATATAGTAATTGGTAATACTACTGTTGATGTTGAAAATAACCGATTTGTTGGAAACTTAGGCCAAGTATGAGAAGTTTTATGATCATACCTTGCACAATACTCAATCTGGGAAAAAGGAAAAAAAGCTGTCAAGTGATAACAACAGTTACATCCTTTCTATCTCAAGCAATGTAGCACACATCACAAAAGAAAAAAACAGCCAAAATACCAAAACAGAAAGCCCATATCCCCTATACCCTATAAATACGCACCCCAGAACCCATTGGAACAAGCACCAAAACATATTACTTAAAAAGATATATACTTAAAAGAATAAAAAGAGTACATTTTGCACTTCAAAATTCAATTCCAAGCAGCTCCCACTAAGTCCAATTCTTCATAAAAAGAAAATGAAGCGCGTTTTGCCCGTTATCGTCATTCTTGCTGTCTTGTCATTGGCAGTGCAACCTGGCTGGGCCGTGACCTGTGGCCAGGTGGACGCTGCCCTGGCCCCATGCATCAGTTTTCTGACTGGACATGCAGACAGCCCGCCACCGGGGTGCTGTGCTGGCGTGAAGACCGTCAAGGGTTTGGCCCAAACAACGGCTGATAAACGGGCCTGTTGCAGCTGTGTTAAGACAGCCGCAATTCGGATTGATGACCTCAAGGACTCGGCTGCCCAGAGTTTGCCGACTAGTTGTGGGGTCCAGCTGGATATTCCCGTGTCGCGTACCGTTGATTGTGACAAGTGAGTTTATTAATAAACTAATCAGTATTCTCATTTTTTTTTTAAAAAAAAAAGAAAATAAAATTCGAGACGAGTTGATACATATGAAAAACTATGAAAGATCTTGTTAGATTTGATTCTTGTTTTTCTTCTCATGGCAGGATCAACTAAGAAGCACAAGGAAAGCCACAAACAACAAAATGGAGTGATGATGATAATCTACAGATATATTGTCATCTTTGTTTGAATAAATTATTACATTGAGGAATAAAGTACACATGTTCTTGACAAAACTACTTTTTGTCATGGTGTTTAATGAAATATATAATGATGATATTCTAGCTGCTTTTCTACCCTACTTTTCCAGATTGATGTTTTGTTAGTTACCGACTTCTCAAGCCGTCGATTACAAGTTACGGATATACTTAAAGGATAACAGTAATGACTACACGAGTGAACGATAAAGAAAAGATGAGCTTGATAAGTTGATAAAGCATTCTTCACATCACATAAAAATTTGAACAATTTGCACAACACAGAGAAAAATGTAGCTGCAAATAAATACAACAACAGCCATAAACAGAGCCAATAGTTCTGCAAGTACAAATGGTAACTTAGTTGGTAACACAATCAACATTAACTTGTAAAATAAAGTACATTGTCATTGAATTTATAATAAAGTGTACACAAATATAACAAGCTGATAAAGTGGGATCTTCACAGATAGAAAAAAGATTGCAGCCCGTTTGAGAATGATCGAGTTACATTGCTTCTTCGACTCCCAGCTTTTTTGTCAACAAAAGAATCATTTTTTTCACCAAACATGTGAAAACATTATATTTTGAAAATCAAATTAAGAATGCTTATACATATTATTGTTAGAAATATTTTATTGGACAACATATGTAAATTAAATGTGTATAGTTGTCATAATATTATTCAATTAAAGTGATCTATTAATTTGTAATTTTGAATAAAGAGAGTATCAAATTGTTATGGATTTAAAAGTGTAGATACCATTATGTGATTTCTGTTTGTTGAGGGACCGAACTGAAAATCAATATTTCTTATTTAGTTGGTTATGGCCCCAAACGACGAAAAGACACGAGCAGATTTATGAAGGGGTGCTTTCTCCCTTTAAAAGCACTCACCTTCTCACTTCAGAATAAGGATATATAACAAAATCATATATCCAATACAAACACTACAGATCAAAATCTGCTATAAGGTTCGATCGTTTGGAAGACCATACCAGTCCAACAAGATCGTTTGGAAGAACACAACACACGAGAATTATCAAGCAAATGACTTCATGAAGTACGGTACGCTTCCGTTTTTATTCGGTTTGATTCTCAATTATTCGATATGAATGCTCCTGGGTAAAGCGGTTTTCGCATAAAGTTAAAATTTCCAACAATTATTTTATTCAAGAACTTCTGGTGTGTGAATGAGAATTTTTTTAGTAGATCACTAGATTTCCTAATGAGTACAATTAGGCTTCTAAACAAATCAAATTTTTTTATTCGATTCGAGTTCGAATTCGATATTCGTGATTCGAATTCGAAATATTTGAATTCGAATTCGAATACGAATAACATTTTATATTCGAAAGTTAAACGAATCTGAATTTGAATTTATAGATATTCGATTCGAAATTCGAATATTCGATTCGTTAACAATAATTATATAAATTTTATAAATTATATAAAGTATACATTTTGTTTATAATATATATGTATATATACATTGTCATATTCCTAATATTTTTATGACATAAAAAGTAAAAATATCCTTAATTAACAATTTTCTCTAAAAATATATGGAAAAATAAAAATTATAATTTTTTTTTAATTATAATATTTTTCTGAAAACGAATTTCGAATCGAATCAAACATATTCAAATATTCTAAACGAATCGAATACGAATAAAAAAATGAGTTCGTTAACTAATCGAATACGAATTCGAAGCCTCGAATATTTTAACGAATCCGAATCGAGTATCTTAGTATTCGCTTTGATTCGATTCGTTTACAACCCTAAGTACAATAATCAAGAAGCAAAGGCTATAATTTATTGCTAACTAAAACGTGTGATTAGTTTATTCATTCTGTGTCCATTTTAATATATATGGTTATACTAATAAATTACTAATGATCTTGTCTTAAATACATTTCAAAACACAAAACAATATTATTACCTAACCATTTTATATTCTCTCAACTCACATCCCAGCCGCAAAACACTCGTAGCATAATTGACATAACCCATATTTGACCCTTAAAAGTCCTTAGTGCATGCAAAACAACATAAATTCAACAAATGTAAAAAAAAAAAAATGGACTTTCATTTTTCTCATGCACACATTTATAATTTATAATTAGTCCATGCATATTTTGTGAGGGAAAATTCATTAACTCTAAAAAATAAAATAAATTAAATTTTGACATTTTATATTAATATATTTTGACATTTTATAGTATTAATATGCATTTTATTCGAAAAAGTTGACGGGTCGACCCGCCTAACAGTTAGTCCGACTCATACAAGAATTTGTGCAAAAAAGAATAATCGGAATGCATATATCACCTGTTTGTTTAAAATGAATGTAAGCCCATGCTACAGTTATTACAATTGATCATCACAAGCTTCCATTTTTAGAAGCAGCCAAAACGGTGAAACAAACTACTGCAAAGTGCTTATTTGATTATTTCACACGCACAAAGAAATAAAAAATAAATAAAAAAAATGAAAAAACCATATCAACTAAATTAGCTCCATTTTTATTTACTTGATTTCTCCCTTAATTTGGTTTTCATATATAAACTAACTTTAGAATTGATTTTTCTAAGGCATCTAATCAATTACTCGTACAAATATTACAAGTACTTCTCATCCATTTGTCAATAGTTTTAACACAAATGCTGTATTAAGGTGTCCAAACATTCATTTCTAATAAAAATGTAATTATATTATGAAATGTTGAACTTTTATTTATATATATATATTTTTAAATATGATATTTCAAATTTAAAATATATAAATTTATTGGAAAAATGTGCATGCGTAACAATTAGGTAGCCTTCCTACAACTTGCCCTATTCTAGTGAATTGAATGTTTGTAATTACAATTTCGAAACCCTGTAGCAACAAAGTGGATGATATAAAATTACTATAATCAATTCTTGCATTATACAGTGAACATAAAAGGCGCCTACCGACCAATCTGATGACTATCAATAATATAATATTTTGAAATAAAATGCCAAAAAAGGGTTGACTATTTAAATTAACCTTCTGAATTTGTTCAAATTAAACTGCTTTCAGTATATAATAATTCGTTGTCGGGGCTACTAATCTCTTTGTAAGCAGTTACCTCCGAGCATTATGTTTTAGCCTTTAGGAGTACACCTAATCTTATATAGAAAATCAATTTTTTGTAATCCAATTTTAGACATATTTAAGAAACTCCGCAGGTGTCTTCCTTTAGTGTCACGTTTATCAAATCCAACAAAATATAATTTATTCCTCATGCAATACTTTAAGAAATATTTTCATGAATGTACCTACAAATCTACAATGCATAACATAATTGATCAACAAACTCATAAAATATTGATCAACTGAGACTAAAAATTTGAACTTTTAACTATATATAAAATGTTCATTTCTGGATTCCCACTTGAACATTAATGAATCTTCACAGAAATATCATGGCTACAAATTCTTGCACTTATCCTTGCCGACTATAAAAAAAACAGGGCAAGAAAAACACTGCATCACAAATTGTTCAACAACTAATCGAATTCAATTTTGCATCAATTTCCCCCCTACATTTTTACTTTTTTATTAACAATTAATGGAATCACAAAATCCATCAGAATTTGATTTCTCCTTGCTACAATCTGTAGAAAATTATCTTCTCAGCGACACCTATATTTTCCCGCCGGATTTTACGTTGGATCAAAAAACCGTATCTAATGAAGTAGATCGATCGTCGCTGCAAATGGTGGAGGAGTTGCTAATGTGTAGCGACGAGTACCATTCCGCCGGATGGCCAGAAATTCCGGCAACATCTGCCGGAACACGGCCGGTGGAGTGGCGGCGGTACAGAGGAGTGAGGCGGCGGCCGTGGGGGAAATTTGCAGCCGAGATAAGGGACCCGGAAAAGAAGGGGTCGAGAATGTGGCTCGGGACTTATGAGACGCCTGAGGATGCGGCTCTGGCTTACGATCGAGCCGCGTTCCAGCTTCATGGCACGCGGGCCCGGGTCAACTTTCCCCACCTGGTCGGGTCAGGTGTTCCTGGGCCAACCCGGGTGACTAAGCGAGGCCGTGGTTCGTCTTGATCATATGTATATGTTAAATGTTGGATCTTCAAAATAAGGTGTGGATGAATTATTATTTTTTTTTTTAGTGAGATATATAATTGGATCTTGGATTGTGGTATATATTGACTGTTGTCACATGCATTTGATTATTTGATCGACTCTGGTTTAATTTTAGATAAGAGATATTAGGGACTACTACATTAAGCTCTCCTTATTAAGTGATTATACCATAATACACAAGTTGCTCAACCCATAAAAGAATGAGATAAAAGCAGGTTATAAAAACCTCACCTAATTTGTTATTTTGTGGCATAAGAAGTGACATTTGCAAAGCCCAAAAGATGAAAAAGAAGATGATGTTAGTAGCACACAATGGCAAAAATGGTGCACGATATTTTTTTATTTTTTTTTTCGAGATGTCTGTCAGAAGGTTAATATGGTATCGATAGTCAGTATTAGCTTCAGCCAGAAGCAAAAGGTGTCAATTCAGCAATTAAAAAGAAAATTTACAGAGGCCATATGAGCAACTGTTTGTCACGTTTTAAGGTCTAACTAAAAATGTATGTACGATGTAGTTGGACACCTTCTATTGGATAGAAATCGACCATCTTCAAAAGCAGCTATCTCCATCTTTGTTGATCAAAAAACTACGAGTTAAACTTTCCCAGTAGCTCTTTGACAGCAACTCCTCAACCCATGGGGTGACGTCTCCTGCATATTAATATTATTCGGCTCACTCAGAATTTAGGGATGATTACAAAAGCTACACCGTGGATTTGACATGAAATATGTTCTTATTTATTTCATAATAAAACAGAAAACATAGGGAAAATCAAATAAGAAACTCAAACACAAATACAAAATGACCAATAATATTTTGAAACTACAAGTAAAGCCCTTCAAGTATGACAGCCACGTTTTTCTTTAAGAAACTAAAATGTTAGTTTACCTCTATTAATTACAGTTGAAATTTCTGGTAGTAAGACTCGACTGCAATCTTTCCTCAATTCATTAAGAAAAAGAACATGTAGTACATGCTTATAGTAAACGAAAGATGCCTAAAATGAAAATAATGGCAGATCACACCAGCACCCACATTATAGCACATCAAAATTTTAAAACAGCAGAGAGAATAGAAGGAGAAAAGTCGAGTGCTACCTTTTGTATCGGATACTACGGTTTTCCTCAGAGCCCATCACTCTGTCATGCTCAAAATAGAGTTCCTCATAGTACCCTCTGTACTTGGCATTGGCCTGCTAATTTGTAAACTTTGCCACAATGTAAGACACATCTAGCAATATATATATCCAAAACATCTATATATTTGCTCTTGTGAACCAGAAATAAAGGGAATCAAGGCAATAAAGTCCAACATAAACCAAAATCTAATATATGGATTCTATGTAATAAACAATTTACATTTCATGTGTCAAAGATACATCCAACTATTTGGTCTATTGAGAAATCTACTGGAATTGGAAAGAGGCAAAAGGTAGTAAAATCAACAAGAAAATCCTCCACAACTGACCGCATGAACACATGCAAGGAAAATAAACTGACCTTCAAAGATAGTGTTTTCTTCACTTCATCCACTTTTTCCTCAACTTCCTTCTTGTGCTTCTTGTCAATTTCATTCATAGTATCTGCCAATTTTATCTTCTCTTGGATTGAGCCAAGGAGGCTTTCTGATGTAGATAGCCTGCAAAGGTATGGTTAAGACCAAGTATACACAATTTAGGAGAAGTACATGTGGCTCAATGAACAAGCAAAGATAGGAATGAATACCAAAATCAATTAAGTAACAAAAACATAAAGCGTGCAGTGTTTTTTATTTTCTCTTTTTCTTTTTCTTTAAAAACTTGTGCCACTTTTCTCTCAGTGCTTATTGTCTGGTTGAATTTTAGGACCTCCATAGGAAAAAATAAAGTCCCTTGATATTAGGATATTAGAAAAATGTCAATTGAAAGGTTAAGAACCTAGTAACAATAAAATGAACATGATTCAATTCTACTAGGCAAGAGATGATTTACCAGTTTGCTAGAGTTTGAATCATGCTAACTAAATGTCTTGGCTTAAGATCCCTTCCTGCAGCAAAGTGCACCTACAAGTTAATCGGAAAACAATTAAATTAGCTCTCAACTGAAGGTATGATCATAAGCAACTAGGTAGCCAGAAGACAAAAACTAGTCAAAATAAGTATAAGGTAGACCTCAAGGCATCTGCGGAACTGGTCCAGCTTTCCTCTGATAATCCCCTGTTCACAATATCAGTAATAAACCAAAGCACTAATTGTCAGAATTTCTTCAGTAAGCACCCTTATGAACTTTACGCTGAATATTTATTCAATGATTTAGAAAAAAAAAAAAAAGATCAGAGAATGAGCAACACATTCAATACTATTTTCTCATAGTGCAAGTTCAGCGGAAAGAAAAACAGCACTGGGCTTTATTTATTTGGGTAGGAACAAATTGCGGAAACTTACCACATATATGCAGTCGTTAATCAGAAAATCTTCCAATTCACGTACATTGTTAACATCTATCTCCTTCATCAGTGTATCATATGGCAATACCTAGTGAAGGCCATATAATCGCCAACAGTCAAGTCTCAAGACATTTGCAAATTTTGTGAGGAGAGATGGAAAAGAGAAATAAGTAGTTCTATGGACTCTTAAAAAAATCGTGATTAAAAAAAAAAGAAATGCAGAAATACGACAATAAGCAACGAATATAGACCAGATCCAAAGGTATATTGAAACAGAGAACCTGATATGTTCCATAGAAAAATTCACAATTGTCTTATAATATAAGTAACAGTTAAACACATAAGGGACAAATTAGACCAATTACGCATCTTTTTTCCAACATAAGTATCATTCACTGTTGCAGTATGTAACTATACATCTTTATAGAAAAATTTGAAAAAAGCATTTCAACTAATCCAAGTCAATTTACAAAGATACATAAAAAAACTACCTTGTTTGTCTCAGCCAGAGTGAGCACAGTCAGCTGCTTCAATTTGAGAACTTGATCGGGAATCAATTGTGGAAGATGACTCGCAACACCTGCATCACAGCACAAATCATCAGGTTGCTTTACTCATAAACTGAAAACAGTGAATTTCATAAAGGGGCACTCGACATTATACAGGCCACATTCTCATGCTCTATGATTCTACCTACAATTTGATGTCAAATGCGTTGTTACTGCTCTTCTTCAATCTATAATTCAGTCTCCAGTCGATTTATCTGAAGTTCCAAATCAAGATAAAATATCAACGCAAAATATGACAATTTTCTCTCCACTCAGAAATTTCTAATATCAAAATTTAATGACGAGGTATGGCTCCTTGGTTTCTAAAACTAGACTCTGTATAGAAAGAAATCCAAGTCAACAAAGGACAGTGATAATTTTGCGGATGCAAACTAGCACCCCCAACAATGAAATGCATAAAAAGCTGATAAATTATACTATCATTATATATCTCTGTTCGAATGAAATCCATGAGAAGCTCATTGATTATTGAAAATGATGCAAATGCAATAAGAATTTATGATCTAACCTCTAATACAAACAAACCTAGAGCAATGTAGTATTTTCAAGGAAAAGTAACAAGTCACAAAGGTGCATAATAAATATAGCATGAAGCCGAGAAGATCAACAAAAAAACAAAACCATAACAGGTATAAAAAACTACTGAGTAGATGAATGCTTACTCTTATATTCACTCCATGTTCCATGTGCAAATATGCGAAGCAACTCAAGTAATGAACTGTTCTCAGTTCCTTCAAGCTGCAATCAATTCCAAAATTTAAGACAATGCGGGGAAAAAAAGATGGTTACAAGCAATGACTCAAGTTTACTGTAAATCAAACATAAGCACAAATCAGTAGTGGTGAGCAACAGTATGAAAATCACACCTACAAAACCACACCTCAACACATAAACAGACAAAACCAGAACCGAACCAAAATTACCTACACTAAAAATAACCAAAACGAATTTTACTGTTCAGTTTTTCGATTTTGCTATGCATTTGGGTTGTGTTCGTGCCAAACAGGACCAAACCGGAACTTGTAAAAAAATACATGCACCTCACCGTATAAAAAATCAGACCAAAACCAAACCAAAAATTTCCTCGACTAAAATAATCAAACTAAACCACACCAAATTGCACGGTTTCAGCTCAGTTTTGCTCATTGCGACGAATCAGAAATATTAAGGCTGAAACCCTCAAAACGAGACGGCGACCAGATAAAAAAAAATCCAAAGAAATAAAAATGCAAACCTAATTACAGGCTACAGCACACCTCGAGTACGTTAGGAACGGATAGAATCTCGGAGAAAGCGAATAAGAAAGGGTGGAAAGTGGCCTCAACGACGACGTTTGACAGAGCTGAGCCCTTGAGGCTCGACGCCTTCTTCACGAAGTAGTGTATATGCTCCGCTTGCTTCTGCTCAATGTCCATGTTTCAGAATTTCAAAGTTCCTTCGATTGATTCGCAAAAGACAACAATGGCGAAGAGTAGACACATGAAAATAATGCGTATCAAATCAATTACAGTCTTATAGGTATGAATTTGTGCGCGTAGGGTTTTAGAGATCGCGCGAAATTTTCTCTTTATAATATATGGACTGAAATTAGAATTTTTGAGAACATATGGGCTGATTTTGACGTCCCCTAGAGTTACAGGACCTGTTTTTGCAAATTCGCCGGCAAAAGCTACACCAACTCGCCGCCGAGGCGGAGGAGTCACGTCAAGCCAGGAACGACGCCGCACCGCCAGTAAGCTATCATATTCACAAATTCTCGGCATTAAAGTGCATATTCTTAGCATTAACAGTAGCTTTACTGATCATATTTGTGCTGTGGAAATAGTTTCCGATTGAAAATGTATTAAGTTTTTCAAGTGCTCAGTCGAGTTTTCTGTTAATAAGATTGTCCTAATTGATAGGCCTGAGACGATGGAAACATATAAGCGCTAGCTTTGTCAAGTTGCAGAAGTTATGTTAATGTTGATGACTGTCATTGTACTTGTATGTGACTGATCCGACAAAGGCCAATTGCAGGTACTTAGAAATATGTTCACAAACCAGAAAAGGGAAAACTGATTTCAGCTTCTGGATGAAGAATTTGCTGTTGGTGAAAATTAGCTGCTACTGAAACTTTCATATACTACCTTGACCAGTAATGAAGAAATAAACAATTGAAATAAATTTATGGATGACTAAAAGATTCTGGGTTGTTCTATATATGAAAGAAGGGATGAGGGCACTCTCCTCTGTATTGTATGATATATGCATACATATATATCATATATGTGTACATATGTTATAGAAATTAATGTAAGTGGCACTGATTTCTGCAAATGGTTACAGTGAGATTTCATTTGTGTAGTGTTGTGGACTTAGTTCTCTTGACTTGTGTGGAAATGAGTGATGAAGAGCATTTGAAGTGGTTTCCATGCATTGACTAAATGAAAAAATATTGTTGGGTGCACCTTTTTTCGAAATCTACTCATGGCTTTTCTTTTCTTCTGCTGAATTGTAAATCTTGTTTTAATACTCCTAATAGTTCAGAGGCTGGTGGCCTGGACATGCTCGTAACTATAGCATAACAGGGAATGATATTAGGTGGGGACAAAATCATAAGGGACCTTTTTCCACATGCATGCACCGCCTCTCTCAGTTTCAGTCTCCATCAACGGGCAAATTCGGAATTAATGTACACTGATTGCAGAGGTACTGAAAGTGTAATATGACAAATTTAAATATTACTGTCTATGTTTTTGGTTTCTGGTTCAGGCTTTGATGTAAAATAAAAGAATCTGAGTAGTCTGATAATTAATTGAACTGCTGTTATATAGAAAATATCGGATAATTAATCACAAACGTCGTCGGTAAGCTGAGTTTAACTAAAATAATTACATTTGGGTCTTTCTACAAAAATTTCTTACTATATTCCTGAACCCGGAACTATAAATGACATAACCGATCCGAATCTCACTCTTATCTTGTATATCATTTGGGACTGCAAAGAAAGATGACGAGTGCAAGGGGAAAAGGTAGATGGACCAATCAGGTCTTGGAATAAATGAATGCAGATTGCAGGCAAAGGAATTTAATTTTTTTGTGCGGGCTGGGAGCAACATCAGCTTTTTAGGTGGAAAATGAAAGAAAAATAAAAGATTGTTCCATCATTTTCTATGGTTTGCCGCCTGTATTATCTTCCCTTTGTGCTTAACAATGCCTATTGCCTATTGGCATATTGCCCTTTAAATCAGGGGAAGTAAATGAATATATGAGACTTCTTGCAGCTTTTATTTTTTTTTATGTCAGAAAATCTTTGGACCCTGGGAGGTGGGGCTTGTAGTATTCTGGTTATAATTCCTGCTTCT
>BKCP01004439.1:0-14324 GCA_008636005.1 Striga asiatica | reverse complement strand
ATATATATATATATATATATATATATGGGGTGGATCCAATGAGACCACTCCTGAAAATGAGTACGTAAGACTGAATCTTAGTCACTCATTTTGTCTAGATCAAGGACTTATGTTAATCAATTAAAATATACATTAATTAAATAATAAAAATAATTATTAGTTGACTCCAGCGTTGACCGTTGACTTCCGGCTAAAATAGTTGACTTCCAGCGTTGACTGTTGACTTTCGGTGTTGACCCATTGACCATTATATGTATTGTGTATGAAGTAAATATGGTGAGGCAAAAGTTAGTGTAAATATGTTGCAAAGTTATTGTAAAAATGTTGCAGAGTTTGTTGTTTTTATTTGCAATGTTAGTTGTCTGTAGTTGCAAGGTTAGTTGTCTTTAGTTGCAATGTTAGTTCTGTCTAATGCAATGTTAGTTTTCTCTAGCTGCAAGGTTAGTTGTCTGTAGTTGCAAAGTTAGTTCTATCTTGCTGTAGGGTTAGTTGTTTTTATTTTCAATGTTTAGTTGTATTCAGTTTGCAAGGTTAGTTGTCTGTAGTTGCAAGGTTAGTTGTCTTTAGTTGCAAGGTTAGTTGTCTTTGGTTATTGTCTTTAGTTGCAAGATTAGTTGTCTTTGGTTGCAAAGTTAGTTGTCTTTGGTTGCAAGGTTAGTTGTCTTTGGTTGCAAGGTTAGTTGTCTTTAGTTGCGAGGTTAGTTCTGTCTAGTTGCAATGTTAGTTTTTTCTAGTTGCAAGGTTAGTTGTCTGTAGTTGCAAAGTTAGTTCTATCATGTTGCAGGGTTAGTTGTTTTTATTTGCAATGTTTAGTTGTATTCAGTTTGTAAGGTTAGTTGTCTGTAGTTGCAAGGTTAGTTGACTTTAATTATTCTTTCATACATGATGCTACTAAGGTCAACGGGTCAACGCCAGAGTTCACGCCGGAAGTCAACAGTCAACGCCGGAGTCAACGGTCAACGTCGAAGTCAACGGTCAATGGTCATAATAATATTTAAATAATTAAAAATAAAGAATTAGATAATAAAAATAAAAAATTATTATTTAAATCAAGATCTAAATCTTGTGGCTAGGAATGAGTCTCACGTCTGCACTTTAAATAATCGGATGCATTGGAACCAATCCCTATATATATATATATGTATATTTATATTTAATATACAATAATTACATTGCAGCTGGTTTCATCCTCTCAATCAAATTCTAACTTAAGTTTCAGAGAGTTTTGCGTGGGAGCTAGGAACTCCGGCACCCTTTTGTAGGTATTTGGCTCAACTCCCAGTCTAATCGGAGGCTGGAGAGGAAGGATTCAATCTCCGAACCAATGGTCATTGTCGGATCGGAGTCACCTGCACAAAACCTTATCAGACCGGAGTCACTTGTGTCATACCTTATCAATATTAACATTATTGATTTTCAAATAAAAAAATCGCCACCCGAACTAAAAAAAAAAAAAATAATAATTAAAAATCGTGCATGTTTCAGTATATCCATCTCCAACAAGTGAAATAATAAAATATACATATTTTTCGTAAAAGGCAGACTAACCATTATGCGGATCGATAGATTCATTTCATTTTTTTTTTTACAAAATTCTGTACTTATACTATAAAATGTTTTTCTTTTGTTTATTCTGTTTTTTGTTAGAATACATCATTTTAACTTGAAAATATGCATATTTATTAAAAGAATATAATTGCCTAACACCGATAGCCTAGTTAAGAGTAGCCTGTTGATAAAATAAATGTTGCTAGTTTATGTCATGAACTAGATGATCAAATAAAAAACAAAATAATATTTTAAATAAGAAGCTCAATTCTTTTCATTTCTAACTTAATTACAAGTTGGAAACTATACTAGCTGCTATGAGTCCTAATTAATTTGGCTCAAATTTTCAAAACACACACACTCAACGTCAAATTTTCAACACACACACACACACACACTCAACATAAATTGGTAGATTTATTCTGAAATTTGTGATAAATACTGTATGATTACAGCCTGATTAAAATAAATAAAGTACATGTCAATTCCTGTAAAAGTAATCTACCAAACTAATGTATATTCTACGTGGCAAGTTAATTATTTTGAGTTTTACTAGTTATTTTTTGGTTAAACAAGAAAAACGTGGTGCTATGGCCTTATTTGTCGTATACGCGGATGACACTTTTTGTTAAAAAAAAAAAAAGAATAAAAAAAGAAAGAAAGAAATGAAAAATACCTTCGATCTGAAGTATATTTTTAATATCCTGTTCTTTTGGTAGCCAAATTGCTTATTAATTAATTAATCTCTTCAGAATATTTGGTTGAGAGGAAAGAAAAATCTAGCTAAGCAAACATACTGCTAGTTAACTATTTTCGGATTATATTTTGTATTTCGTCATATTTAGATCTCATTCTTGAGAAAAAATTTACTACTATTAGAATATTACTTGTGAGTTGTCCCACATCATTCATACATAAAAAATAGACCTCCCTTATAAGATTATGAGTTATTCCTTCTTCCACCAATTGATTTTGGGATGAAATCCCACTTTGAGCTTCATACGAGCTTTCCTCGTTCATAGTGCGCTTCATGTTTAGTGGGACCGCGCTCGTTTTTTTCCCAGTTTCTGTCATGGTATCCGAGTCGGTTTTATTGGTGACCGTACGATGACATATCAGTCACTTAGCCAGTTGGACTTGGGGTTTCGAAGGGCTCACAAATGAGGGGGCGTGTGTGCGATGACGTACCCGTCACCCAAGCCAGTTGGACTTGGGCTTTCGAAAGACTCACAAGTGAGGGGGCGTGTTAGAATATTACTTGTGAGTTGTCACACATCGTTCATACATGGAAAATAGACCCACTTTATAAGACTAATGGACTACTCCTCCTTCCACCAATTGGTTTTGGGATGGAACTCCACTTTGAGCTTCATATGGGCTTTCCCCGTTCATGGTGCGCTTCATGTTTAGTGGGACCGCACCCGTTTTTTCCCCAGTTTCTGTCAATTACGTTCTACTTAATTCGACGGAGAGCTATTAAACAAAAAGTCCTTTTACTTAACGAGCCGAACCAAGCTCCTGTCATTGAGGCTCGAGAATAAAAACATTATTGTAGTTGTCTATAGCTCGATTCGTAAAAACTCTAATCTGACTCGTTAAGACTATAATCCGATTTGTTAATATTGATAAATGAATTAAGTTCCAACTACTTTATTGACCCATTCATTGCTGGATAAAAAATTGAGGCCGAGCTCAAAATATCTTGAGTTTGAGCTTGACTCGGTTCTTTCATACCCCTAGTTAGACGTTGTACTTCATTCGATGTTCACTACTACAATATTCACAAACTTTTCTACTTTGGTCACAGAAAATTATGTTCACATAATATTCTTGTGCATTATTAATTAATTAATTTATGTACAAAAAAAGATGTTGAGATAGGCTTTAGTTATTTTAGTAAGATATCTTTAGTTTGATATGATCTTGATTTGGTAGTAGTTATTTTAGTAATTAAATATTTCATTTGATTTTATCTTGATTTGTTTTTTTATCTCTTACAACCGCTCTATATATTAGATGTAATCTCACTATTACAAGCAATGGAAAATACACATTTTTCTCTCTCTACTCTATGCATTCTCTCTTAGTTTTAGTCAATAGAAAATACACATCTTTCTCTCTCTACACTATGCATTCTCTCTTAGTTTTAGTTTTAGCAAAAGAAATAAGAAGAAAAAGATAAAAGAGCCTAAAAGTGATTGAAACTTATTACGAAAAGTGAACAAATGGGTCGAAGAGAATGAAGTGACCTTTGTTTTTGTACCTTATACAATCTTAGAAGTTTGTGGCTTCAGCCTTCAAATTCATCAATACAATTATAGCTAAAGATCTTACATTTTTCATCAAGTGCAATTATAACCAACTGAAAATTTGAAATGATAGTGCCAGGTTAACAGCATTTGATGCATATACCAGGTTTCACCATTTTCTTTTTTCATCCTTTAATTTGCCCTGCCCCATATTTTTGAATCTCACGAATTTGCTTTTGAAATTGGAACCCCAAAAAGGGCCCAGCCGTCCAATGCCATGTAGATTTGGCACAACAATGGGATGTCATTCTTTAATGTATTTTCAAAACTAATGTAAAATTATTCTGTAGTTTAATTATTTAGAAAATTAAATTTTCTTTCTTTTTACTATATAGATTACGCACTCAGTTTGATATTAAGGCCTCTGGCCTTCTTTCATTGTACCAAAAAAAAAAAGTTAGGCGGATTGTGTTAGTATGATTTTGTGAATATTGTATTTTTGATAAAAATAAGTTTTTATATTTTAAAGATTTGGTGTATATTAAAGAGAGCTTTGCCGCCCTTGTGGTCCTACCCGGCTCGATTCCGGATTAGTCGGTCCCCTAAGGGATTCGAAAACCGGAAGGTTCATTGTACCAAAAAAAAAAAAGATTTGGTGTATATTTTTGCGCTTCTTTTGTATCTATTTATTCAGCCTTTGTGAAACTCTGTTGGTCAAGTTGGACAATAAATCAGTTTTCACATGTTTGACAGATTGAACTTTATTTAAATATTTAACACGTTAAATTCACTAATAACTTGTTTAGTAAAGGTCTTATTCGATTGGTCTGGCCAAAAACAACAGTTCTTGAAAAACTCAATAAAACAACATTTTGAATAGAGAGAAATTATAACATAACACGACAGCATAAGATAAAAAAAAATGGCTACGGATAATTCAGTATTAATATTCATTAATACAATCATTAATCAGCTTATAAGTCAATAGATAGATCTATATTTTAGTATAATTAGATATTTTGTTGATATCTGGCAGCGAATAAAGTAGCGCCCATTCTAAGAATATCCAATGTTTATTCATTCCCTCAATCAGTTATCTAAGTCAGTTTTCGAGTTATCTTGCTACAAAAATTAAATGGTTATCCAATCACAATCTTAAACAGTGTGATGTGTGACATGCCACCTTTGAAAAAGATAATATACTCCCAAGATTTTATATGCTCAAGTAATAATTTCGTGCAAATATAGATATATAGGATAAGATACCTTCAAATATATCTGTTATCAAATCTAAAGTTAACATTCGTATAAATAACTAATGACGTATTTTGATGACACGAAGCCTCTATCTTTAAATTAATCTATTAATTATAAATATTACCAGAAAAATAGGTAATTTTTAGTCGTCTAGTGACTTTTTATTAGAATTTTTATTGTATTTTGATAATTTTACCAACATTATTTTAAATTCTCAAAATTCGCGAAATGTATGGAAGATCATTGTCCTCAAACGTCCCACACGTATCTCGCTTAATTAAAAGATGTCATAGAATTGGGGACTGAACTTATCGCTTAATTAACAACCGACCATGATATGAAAGATTATACAAAATATATGAATCATACATAACAACACGTGTTATTAGTTAATTTTAGTAATTTAATTTATGTTAAAAAATAATTATCTAGTATGAAAAGCCATTAAAAAAAATTGAGTGATCAGTCATCAATGTAACTTTTTTATTTACACCAAGACACTTCTGCAGGTTTAAACATTTATATAATGCAAGTCTATTCATGAACTATCTTCAAACCACCAAAAGTATCCAACTAGTACCTGAGATCGGATAATATCACGTTCATTTTCTAAATAATAAGAATTAACATCTTCCTTGCTCAGGAACAATGGTTTGGCAGCTACCAAGTGCATAGCAATTTCTGATCCAACACGCTGGACTGCATCCAGGGAAACATTCTTATCCTCCACCTCAAGTGATAAAAGTCCAGCAATACGTCCTATACCTGGATTTCGAATTGAAAGCATGAGCCACATTAAAAAATTTCAACATTATCTCATATCCATAAAATGGCACATTTACAAGTTCCTCATGTGTAAGAGAACAAGCATGTAAAAACGTAAACCAGTCCTTTGCAATGGAATATTAAGTTCTTGGTTACCTGGTTGGGGACTAGTATGGAGATATGTAGACAAAACACCATGTGAAGGCGCGGGTAGTGTGATCACACTTCTAAGTTTGACATTCTCTCCCATCATTGCAGCAACCTCTACAATTGCATTCTGTACAGTTCTCTCTCCAGTTAGCTTAGGATGGTCGAAATTCACCTTCAAATCCTGAAAAATAAAAAATGTAAAGGGAACTGTCAAAATTAACCGTAAGGAGGCCAAAAGAACATCTCCATTGTTATCCTGCCAGATCGAAGCACAACTTCAGAAGTTCATGATATTGAGAACTACTCGTGAAACCTTGGAAAATCATGATGGTGGCCGACTCAAAGACAATTATGACAATACAATCGACATTAAACTGGAAAACAATAATATATATTACTGTATAAAAATAAACACTGACCAATCTGTTTCAGGCAAGAATAAGAAAAAGTTACTCACCCACAGGTACTCGGGAGCAACTGAAATATTTATTTGAGCATAGACAGCAGCCACAGAACGTTCAAGCTGCAAAGCAGTCTTTGCCAGAGATAAGGCCTACAGCATTTGCAGTGTGCACAAGGCTAACCTCAGTCCTCCTTTTGTAAATTGTAAGGCCGAACATCACCTACAACTAACTACTAGCTAGATTACACATTCAAAGAACGCAACACAAAATCCAGTAATAATAAAGAGAAATCTGCATTCTAAAGCATCTACACATACAACTACTTTCAACACAGCTTAACAAACATGGTTGTCTTGCCCCTCAGGAGGGATCGTCTGTGCTAGACCTCACGGCAAAAGCCTTCTCGTATCTCAACCTTTCGATCTCACTCTCCAGAAAATCGAGAATCGTGTCTGTCACATGATTCGGAGCACACCCGGCATCCAACATCATCCGCAAAACCTTGTACGCATCCTTAACCCGACCCGCCTTCGCATGCACCTCAATGAGCGTGTTATAAGTAACCACGTCCGGATTTATTCCGCCCGCCTTCATCTGCCCGAACAACTCGTCCGCTTCGTCAACCCGGCCCGCTTTCCCGAGCGCATTAATCAACGTGTTGTACATCACGACATCTAAATACCCTCCCTCATTCGTCAATTTTTCGAGAATGGCACTCGCAAGGTCAGCACGGCCCATTTTCCCCAAGCCTTGGATGATAATGTTGTACGTGGCTATGTCTGCTGGGTTAAGGGTCTCCCCCATGGCATCGAGCACGGCCCAAGCCTCCCTAAAGTAGCCCTTCTTCACGAACGAGCTCATGATCGAGTTGTACGTGTAGCTAACGGGGTCCACCCCCATGGATGTGAAAACCTCAAACAATTTGCAAGCGAGGCTCAACTTCCCTTTGGACAAGAAAATCGATAAATAGGTGTTCACCATGTCGATGTCGAAAGAGTCCTCGCCTTTGGCCATGACTCGTACCCCTCTCGACATTGTGAAACCCTTTACGGGACTTTGATCGCAAGACGTGAATTTATTCGCTAGCATGTCCATGTAAGGAGATGATGACCACTCGTCAATTTCAATATTACCCGGCTGCTCGAAATCTTTGATTTTGCCACCTTCTAATTTTGACAAACTCAAGAAGTCGGCAATATCGTTTGTTGAAGGGAAAATTGGCATGAGGTCCTTATCCTTACTCTGTGGGCTCTTCAGCGAGCCTTCCATTGCCGATTTCCACTTGAGAATAGAAAGGACCAAATTCCCATCCCTTATATGTTTCCGCATAAGCTTCTCGGTCAAATCCCATAGACCTCGCCTGTAAAGCGCAGTTAACAACGAAGTTATCGTGACTAAATCAACCACAAAACCCCTAGCCTCCATTTCCTCCACCAATTTCAATGCTTCCTCGATCTTTCCCTCCCGGCAAACATGCAAAATCACAATACTATATGAGACATTGTCCACGAAATTATTACCTTTTTTCTTTAAATCAGAAAACAAGGTATAAGCAGCCGCAGGCCTCCCGTTTTTTAACAGCCCGTCTATGAGTATGTTGTACGTCCAGCACGAGGCTCGAACCCCGTCATCATCCACCATTTTCTCAAAAAGATTGCAGGCTTCGTTCAATTTCCTTGACTTTAACAAGCCATCGAGAAGGGAGTTATAAACAACATTCTCTGCACGTACTCCGTTATACTGCATCTCACTAAATATTTGCAGGGCGTCATTAATTCTGTAGGATTTACAACAGCCCTGAATGAGAATTCGGTAAGTATACGAATCGGGTTCGTGACCTGACGAGCTTTTCAGCTCTTCCCACACAGTGAGGGCATCTTTAACCTTACCAAGCGAGCAAAACACGTGTATCAAGCTATTGTACGTGCACAAATCCGGATCGAACGAACCACTTTTCCCCTTCATCTCCTTAAACAGACTCAATGCAATGCTCAAATCACCCCAGCATCCTAGCGTGTGGATGCATATGTTATAACCCCATCTATCAAGCGGGTACAGTTTCGTGGCACGAAGCTTACCGAAAACCTCCATGAATTCGTCTTTCATGCCTGATTTCTTCAAGCTGACGAGCAGCTCGTTACAGGCAATAGCATCGGGAATGACTAAACTGTCCCCAACAGTGGATGAATTCAGAAGCTTGAGAAAAATAGACAAAGCTAACGAAACCTGGTTTTTTCTCACAAGAGCAACTACAATTGGGCCATACGCATCAGGGCTCAAACGCCTCTTATCGATCAATTCCCTCTCGACGTAATCCAATACTTCCAAGGCAGAATCATACTTACCGGACCTGATAAATCCGTCGAGGATCAACTTCAGAGTCGATGAATCCAGCGTTAATCCATCGCGCCTCATTGAGGCAAGCAGCTCGAGGATATCGTTGTAATGGCGGTTGGGCAAAAAGCAGATGGACCTGAACATCTGAGAGTATGTGCCCGTCGAGTGTTTGTAATTATGCCTGAGGGAACACCACCGGAAGAAATCCAGTTTCCTGGAGGCGTCGAGGGAGCCACGGCGGAGGATCTGGAGGACAAGCTCCTCGGAGAGGGGGATCGAGTCGCCATCTCTGTCCAGAGTGTGAATTCCTCCGGGCTTGGACAGGGTTTTGGCTATGGAAGCGACTAGCAAGAGGTCGCCGAGTGAGCTCGCCGGAGATTTTGCGGCAGTTGTGAACCTATATTCCGAGCAGAAAGGTACAATGAGAAAGGCGANCAGAGAGGTTTTAAAATTCATGATCTCTTGCTTTTGGAATTTTTGAGATGTTGGCAAAATAAAAAATTTCATCTTTGGCAATTTGAAAAACTTATAATTCACTTTTCTGCATGAAAAAAATCCAGGCAGCACATGAGATTAATACACAGCAAGTCGTAAAAATCATTTGTGATGAGCACGGCTGGTAATATCCATATTCAAGAATGAGTATATAATGGCAGCAAAACCTCGTTTTTGCATCAGCAAAGCCTTGTTTTTGCATCATCCATGGACCATAACTGGGTACAAAAATAGTTTAGTTATCTTGAACTAATTTATGCGGGAACTTCGCGGCTATATAGATGCAACAAAACCAATTATTCTAGTTCTGATTATGACCCGGAGCAATTTGCAACATGGTAAAGTTTTATAACAAAACATTCACAAAGTTTGTAGTCTCAAAAGTCCAATAAAATACTGATCTTGTCAGGTAAAGAGTTGCTGGAGTCCTTACGCAACCTGAGATACAGGCTCTGTTCCACTAGCTGCTTCAATCCTTCGGAGAAAAAAAGGCAACTAAAAATTAAATTGCACGAGAACCAAAAGCATGCGATAGTTTATAAGATCTTTCAAAAGATTAATGGGAATACTAAAGTGGCAAAACTAATTTAATAAACCAGGAATGCTTCAGGATTTTAGGTTAATAAAGTTAAAAAACTGCAAACGTAAAATAAGTTTTTACCTATGGCCTTCTCCAACTTCTACTCTGAGAAAGTTACCGATTTTCACGGTGGATCCAACTTCCTTGGACAACTTATTCAACAGTGTCTGCAATAATGGGTATAAAATGTTGAAATCGCTCATAAAAAACTGCACAGGGCTACCACAAAACTAATCTGAATCTAGCACAATAGGTACTTATGGGACTCAGTTAAAAAATTCACATTCTGTCTGAACTACCAACTGTTATTTGCAGTTTGACATAAAATAAAAAAGCACTATTCTCACTGGATTTAAAGAATATTGTCTGAGAATGTGGAGATTAACATGAGAGAAATGTGATGTCGACATATGCTCTTCATAAGTATATGCCTTTTCAGATAACAAAATAATGGCAGAGATAAAACCAAAAGTGAGAAAAGTGAACCAATAAAGAGACAACTGGAATAGTAGACCTTAATGTTAATTGTGTCATCTACGATAAACTTTTGCTCCAGAAGAACAACTTCCTCGAAATACTTTCTTAGACGACCTTCAACCATCTTATCTATGGCCATCTGAGACTTCCCTGTACGCTCTGCCTAATAAGAATGGAAAAAAGCAGTTATAGTTGCAGCATAGATATGCGAAAATTTCAACCAAGATGTTTGAAAAAAAAAAGGAATTATAGGATAAACAAAAAAAAAAGGAAAAAAAAAATTGTATCCTGATAAATCAACTATAGCTACTCACCCTCGAGAAAAGCATAGGATTTTCTTGGACAATATTGTTTACAACAACAACAACAACATACCCAGTATATTCCCAACAAATTGGGGTCTGGAGGGTCAGTTGTACGCAGACCTTACCCTTGTAATTATACAAGGAGGCTGTTTCAGTAGCGACCCAAGGTGCATTGCGCCGTTTGATATTTTTTTTTTTTCTAGAAACTTCACTAATAGAAGAAGCACTAGAATTTAATTGAGCCATTTTGATCTAGTCCATTATTAGCACTATGCCAAGAGAATTGTCAACAATGACTCTTCTAGCTCCATTTGCAATGGACAATTGGACAATATTGTTTAATGGAGTAAAATGTAAATGAATTTTAGTAACTAAGCACAGATATGCATATAAGATACCAACAATGTCTATTGTAATTATTGCGAAAAATCCCAAAGATGGAAGAGGAAGTAGCATTAAGATTAGGATTGATGTTTAAGCATCTATAATTCTGGATTCCGCATCTTAAGCAAGTTATTTAATTCGGGTTTGAACAAAGTAATGCACATGGCTTTTGATTTGGAACCCTAATATCAGTAGCTATTGAAGTAGTAGGGTTCATTCTCTAAAGACATGGAAGAAGAACAGCAAAGCCTGATTAGGCAAGAGAAATTCTGATCAGCATTTGCACTTGGGCAGCCTCGCCTGCAGTTACTTTGTTTTCTTCTCGTTCCTTTAAATCAGTTTCACAATTTCTTCCTTTAATTCACCATCAACTCTATCAACCTACAGCTCTGTGGCTAGAGAAATTGTCAAAAATGCCATATTTAAAACTTGAATCTGCCAGTTTCACCAAACCATAAATAGTGTACCAACACAATTGTATTGTTATTGATGTCAAGTTCAGTCAGTACCCATTTTGGAAACATATAAGAATGTATCAAGTTCCCTCAAACAGGATGATGCTCATTGTAGAGACACATAACAAGAAAGAATAAGGAGAATATAAGCAGTTACTAGAGAAAAATGATTATCATGATTTTATGATCTTGGATTAGCTATACTACTTTCTTAATTCAAGACTTGGTTATCTATTACAAATAACAACTTATTGTTATAAGGGCACACATAATTTTGTAATCAATCTAGTTTGGATAACTTTAGCCTGCTTCTTGTTACACTTGCTTGCTTTTAGAATTAACAGAGGAATTGTTCTAAATATCTTCTTCCTTCAGATTATTTACACCAAGACACTTCTGCAGGTTTAAACATTTATATAATGCAAGTCTATTCATGAACTGTCTTCAAACCACCAAAAGTATCCAAGTAGTACCTGGGATCGGATAATATCACGTTCATTTTCTAAATAATAAGAATTAACATCTTCCTTGCTTAGGAACAATGGTTTGGCAGCTACCAAGTGCATAGCAATTTCTGATCCAACACGCTGGACTGCATCCAGGGAAACATTCTTATCCTCCACCTCAAGTGATAAAAGTCCAGCAATACGTCCTATACCTGGATTTCGAATTGAAAGCATGAGCCACATTAAAAAATTTCAACATTATCTCATATCCATAAAATGGCACATTTACAAGTTCCTCATGTGTAAGAGAACAAGCATGTAAAAACGTAAACCAGTCCTTTGCAATGGAATATTAAGTTCTTGGTTACCTGGTTGGGGACTAGTATGGAGATATGTAGACAAAACACCATGTGAAGGCGCGGGTAGTGTGATCACACTTCTAAGTTTGACATTCTCTCCCATCATTGCAGCAACCTCTACAATTGCATTCTGTACAGTTCTCTCTCCAGTTAGCTTAGGATGGTCGAAATTCACCTTCAAATCCTGAAAAATAAAAAATGTAAAGGGAACTGTCAAAATTAACCGTAAGGAGGCCAAAAGAACATCTCCATTGTTATCCTGCCAGATCGAAGCACAACTTCAGAAGTTCATGATATTGAGAACTACTCGTGAAACCTTGGAAAAATCATGATGGTGGCCGACTCAAAGACAATTATGACAATACAATCGACATTAAACTGAGAAACAATAATATATATTACTGTATAAAAATAAACACTGACCAATCTGTTTCAGGCAAGAATAAGAAAAAGTTACTCACCCACAGGTACTCGGGAGCAACTGAAATATTTATTTGAGCATAGACAGCAGCCGCAGAACGTTCAAGCTGCAAAGCAGTCTTTGCCAGAGATAAGGCCTACAGCATTTGCAGTGTGCACAAAAAAGTTATATCAGTAATAATCAAGAAAGAATGCTGACTATTAGAAAAAAAAATCCCCAAGGGTATGATTATTGAATGTCGTTTATGAAAATGGCTACTCAAACAAAAGCTTAAGCTGCTATTGAACACATACAACAACAAAGTAAAACCAGAAAGCTAAAGGCCTAAGGAAGTACCCAATAGCTGGAGAATGAAAGTCAATTGAGCAGAGGAAGAAACTAATTCTCATACTAACCAAATATTGGAAAATGTCATTTCTGGCAACAAAGTCCGTTTCGCAGTTGAGTTCAATCACCACAGCCTTCTCTTCATCCTGAGCCACTGCAACCAATCCCTCGGCCGCAGTTCGAGAAGACTTCTTTGATGCAAGAACAACTCCTTTTTTTCTCAACTCCTTCTGTGCAGCCTCTGCAGTAGGCATCAATTAAAAATCCTCATTAGTATGATTGCAGGCAAGCACAAACTTCAAATGCAGAAATTCAAGGAAAATTGACGTGCACACCAATATCCCAGTGGCAAGCAACAAGAGCAGACTTGACTTCCTTGATTGGCGCACTTGTCCTCTCCCTCAGCTGTTTAATGAGATTCATTTGTTCGGATGCAGAGATTTGAGAAGAGTATGTCCGAATGAAGCAAATCCCGGAATTATTGATTGAACGAGAATAGTTTAAGAAACCAGAAGCATTAATTTCCGAAAACCTAGACACTGAGGAGGAGACTCCCTTGCTCGTTGTATAAGTAGAATAAGCATGGCCACACTTCACAGGACTGCTCAATCTTTTGTATATAATTTCAATGGGTCGCTTCATGCCTCTAGTAAAAGCCATTTCAATATTTAATGCGGGTAACTCTCGTCGGCGCGAGCTGGATGAAGGAGAACGGGCGGGCGTGAAGTGAACAGTGGTGGGGGAGTGAAGAAAGAAAAACCCTCTGCTACTTTACTAATTATATATAATAAATCGGGCCGAGGGTTTGAGGCCCGGATCTGGGCCGGCCCGTTTTGGAAATTGCTTGTATAATTTTGAAAACAAAAGTAAATTTGTACTTTTAACCCCATAAATGTGACGTTGCATTCGCATTTGTAATCGTCAAAATCGTGTTCCCCCATAAATGTGACATTGCATTTGCATTCGTAATCATCAGTCGTGATCCCAAGTTCCAACTAACATAACAGGATCCTTCCATTAAGTATCAAACATTTTAAGTATATTTTCAGCTTACATGGTGCACAAAACAGACACGGTTTATTTATTTCTTTTAGATATGCCTTTTTGTATCTTTCTCACGTATTTTCTTCTTTGTTCATGTATTTCAAGAGGGCCGGCCTTGGCCCAGGGCCCAACTCAAAAAGGGGCACCCATCAATATTTTGTCTTACAATTAAATTGGGCCGCTATCAAAGCCCAATTTCTCATCATTCACAAGTTTCAATTTACTCTGTCACGCAATTAATGCATTACAAATCGCGAATAGGCTATGCTCTTAAAATTCTTATTAAAATGTATTAATTGCTAAAGTAAGACAACCAATATT
>BKCP01004428.1:933738-952835 GCA_008636005.1 Striga asiatica | reverse complement strand
AAAGTTCCAAAAAAAAAAAAAAGACCGAACCCGATCGAAATAAAATTTCTGATTTGGTAATTTTGGTTAATTTAGTCAACAGACAGAATACAACGGTCATTTTTGTTCGATTTTATTTGATTTGGGACAAAAGTTCAGTCAGTTCATTTTTTCGAATGTTCGACTCAGTTAACGTTGCGTCGGTCGTTTCAACCGAACCAACCGATAAACAACACTAAACAAGGTGACATTGTGATAAATTTGTGAATTTTTAAATGTGTAGGCGGTGTCGATTCTTTAATTACGTAAAAATATGACGGTTTTTTTAATGTGAATTTCCTCACACAAGAATGTGCTTTTTATTTATCATTATTGTTCATATATTGAACTTTCATTAAATTATAGATTAGCCTCAAGTACTATCGTGCAATATGTACTAAAAGTTTTGAAATTGCAAATAAGTCTCTGGGACTTATAAAATTTTCAAAAAAATGACCCCCAGCCTAAAGGAAATTCAGCCCGTCTGTCGATATCTCGTCGGGCCATCGTGGCAGAGTCAGTGACGTTGGTGTGCTAGTAACGTTGCTAGCAATGGATGGGGATGGGAGTCTGTCGAGCGGGTGGTTCCACAGATTGACGATTTGTGGAAATTATTAACACATGCGACTGTAAATTTGACAAATGCTTCCAAGGCGAAGGAGGAAAGTGTAGTCGGCTGCGAGAACTCTATCAATGATTTCTCTCTCACTCATTACAATCACAGAACTAGGTCTGCCATTATTGTTAGGATCTCTTTGATGGTGGTTTCGTCCTCAGATCGGTAGATATGTGAGTTAGAGATAGGGTGAAGGAGTGGGACAAATGGGTGGGAGAGAGAGAGAGGGAGAGAGAGAGAATGGTAGGTGGTTTGAGTGGGCCCCACCATATGGCTGGGTAAGTGGTTTTTATATAATGTCTGTTTTGTCCTTACTAAGTGGTCGAATCTATACGTTTGTCCATAAAATGTACACTATTACGATATTGCCACAGCATGGTTGGCTGCCATATACTAATATTTGACTTGATCGTTGACTTGATGGATCTAATGGTACTTATTTCTTTCATTATGCCTCACTCTAATATGTCTGCTATAAGAAATGATCACAGTGTCAGAAATAAGAATGAATTCTGACTGTTGGATGTGATATATCGTCGCTCCAGGCACAATAAAAGGGTCTAGGTTTGATCAAATGGACGGTGGCATTCTTGTAAATATGTGGACTTTTGATTTCCATGGGGAGGTATTTTACTCATTGCGCAAAATACACTGTTACGCTAGTGTGCAATCTAATAGGTACTAATATACAGTTTGCCTGACACTATTATGTAGTCTTTATAGCGGATATTTTAATATGCATATCTAAATTCATGTTTTGCATTGCACTGAAAATTATTGTACAATTTGTTTATGAATTATAAATTTAACAGATTAACTAAATTGCAATATAGGTAAAATTCCAGAAATTGTCGATAAGTCCCTGCCACTCATCAAATTTTCAAAGGGAAGTCTACTTTCCTTGTCAAACTTGTCGGCCGATTCTCTGGTGGTCTGGCCCTCTCCTTCGAAGGACGTGCATCTGCTCGTCGATGACGCATTCAAGTCTATCTATAGATTTGTTGAAAACACCGTGCGAGTGGCAGAAGCAAATCAGAGTGACGAGAAATTTGAGTTTGCTCTGTTTCCAGAACTCGTCGATCTCAGACGTTGATCTCGGCTTCATTTTTCCAGTGTTCGATCGAGATATATTACAAGCCGACGGCGGTGCTAGAGACAAAATCGGGTCGAAATAGTGAAGCGAATTTGCCTGAATCGAGTGAGCAATTTCGACGACAGCGATGGAGACAAAATGGGACATCATGCTCGTTGTCGGAGGGGCCGACGAGCTGAAGAGCGTGCCGGAATGAGGTCCGACTGTCATGGGGGACACCAACAAACTCGATTTGTCACGTCATCGAGTTTGTGTTTGTGTGTGTGTGTGTGCGTCAGTGCATGTGTGTACTGTGTGTGAGAGAGAGGGTGGGTGGGGTGGGGACCACTAGTTGTTGTGATTGTGGGTAATGTTCAATTTACCCTTAATTAGTGTAAATGTTTGACTTTTTTTAGTCTTGGATTGTTCGATCTGATGATCTTATTCTTTCACTGAAAATTATTTTCACCAGAACTCATCCCTATATACATATATAAAAGATGCATAATAGAATTTACATGGACTAATTAGATAGTGGATATTTAAGTGGCATATAATATATATCAAGTAAATAAAAATAGCAGCTTCGTTGTAGATCTACTTACGTAAATCTATTGCCACTAGTCAAGATTATCATTATTCATTTACCAAAACACACCAAACTAAAAAATCACCAATAATAATAATAATAATAAATTATTATTATTATTATTATTATTATTATATTATTTTTTTTGTAGTAACGCTACGATGTAACACGTATATATACATACTATTTTAAGAATTATTATTACAACACTCGTACAAGAGTGCTCGTTATAAAACTATATTTGAGTTCTAAAAAAATGAAAATATAATTTTTTATTTAAAATTTGAAATATTCGTAACAAATATTACATTATTATTTATATTTAAAATTACACTGGTCAATTCTACAATTTATATGTGATATTGTAATAATTTTTTAATCTATATATGATGACTGTATAGACAATTTTTATTAATTTATGTATAATTTTAAATATTTTTTACTAGTATTAATATATTTAATTTTTAAAATAAATATAATAAAATATATATTTTGTTTATTATATATGTGCAATATGAATAGTCAAATGGAAATTGTTAAGAACATATTAATTTGATATTTCATATTTAAAGCATATAGTAGACACAAAAGTTATTAACTTTTAAAATATATTTATAATTTAGTAGGGTGTTTGAAAATTTTAACAGTCTAATAGGCATGAATAGAAGTCAAAATCTACATGACTACTCCTCACTCAATCACCGCCGCCTCGCGGTCGAGAACATCCGCGACGAGGCCTGCCGCCACGCCTCGTCCCACGGATTCTCAGCCAAATACGTCCCCTTCAATGCCGCTGAAAAGAGGGAAAGTCGCGAGGAGGATGATCATGGTCCGAGAGAAGATTTTGGGAAAATGCTTCATGGTTTTGTCCTTTTTTTTTCTGAATCTTCATGGTTTATCTGTTTGGTTTTCATTTAATTCTGTATTTGATGGAAAATTGTAAATAACTTGAATTTTGTTTTTCTTTCGTGTCAGATGCGAGCATTATAGGAGACGGTGCAAAATCAGAGCCCCTTGTTGCGACGAGGGAGAAGAGGAATATCTTTCAGAGGATGATTTCCTCAATTATCACCGGCATACTCTAAAGAGTGTTTTGGCGTCGCCAGGATCGAGGGGAGATGATTGGTTCGTTGCAGGAAAATTGAATTTTGCTTCGATTTTTTTAGGGTATTTGGACTATGTGTAGATCATTTAGTACGTTGAAATTCGCAGACTTTGTATTGGAGTAAATGTACAGTATATCTACAGTATATGCACAGTATATGTTCACGACAGTATATGTGGTATATGCATGCAGTATATGTTGCGTGTATAGGCAAGCAGTAATGTGGTGTGTATAGAGAGTATATGTTCAGTATATTAGAAGATTTTTTGTAAATTGTTCAGTATATATTGTGTGTTAGAGAAGTATATGTTCAGTATATTAGAAATTTTTTTTGTATAGGGAATATAAGTAACCTGTTATAACATGTTTATAAACAACATATATATTTTTATGTATAAAAGAAAAAAAAGAAGACATAATTTTTGATAGAAGACATGTTTTTTATTGCAACATATACTGCATATATACTAACATAAACACAATATATACCCACATGGATAGTTGCATGAATTACAATACATGTTTTTCTCTCTCTATATTAAAAACTCACAAACTGCGCGAATTAAGGAATTAAAGGAGCTAGTTATTTATTATATGCATGGTTTTTATTTCCCTCTCTTAATCAAACTCATAAAAGGGGGGATGGAGGTTGAATAGATATGACAACTGACTTTAGACATTAATGTAGTTATATATTATCTATTAGGTAGAGATGTAATTATTTGTGTATGGATTGTATTTTTGCAATTTTTTTCAGAATCTTGTAGGATAGATGAAAATTTTCCTAATTTGTTTAATTTAATTTATTTTTAGTCGATATCATTTAATTCATTTAGCCTTAAATTTGAGGTCACATAAAAGTTTGTGACTAAACTATACACATTTTTATTTCTTTATTGATCCACGTTTGTGCAACTACAGTTTTTTATGAATAAATGGCATAATTTGCTAATGATTGTTAAGTTTTTGTTATTATTACACATTTAATTCTGCTACTAAATCGTTGCAATAGACAAAGTTTAATTCATCAACTACCTTTTTCTCATCATATATATTAAATGTTCGGTTTATCAAAATGAATTTTACTAATTTTATAACTTATATAACACAATTTAGATGTATTTTTTTGTTAATGAAAATCTTTAAAAATTATATTAAATTACATTTCGCATAAGTTACATGCAAAAGATAAGTATATTGTTGTTGACATGAACATTAACGATTAATGTGCCTACTTATAACTTTACAAAATGTGATCTATTTTGCACGTCTATCTGATCAACAAAGGACTTATTTTGCAAATAAATAAATTATTGAATTTATTTTGCCAACTAGAAGAAGCGAAAAATACGTGGATCGAAATTGATTCATTTTTGTATTTTGTTTCTTAAGTATTTAATTTATTTTCTTATTTTTATTGGCTCATATTTATATATTTTTATTTGAAATATTCTATACCAGTTTATATAGAATAGAAATAATGTCTTTATTCTTTCAAAATTGATGAAAATAATGTTATTATCGAGACATTTTTTAAAAAAGTTTCAAGAAGTGTCACTAATGTGACAAATACATTTTTTCGTCAAATATCACTAATAATTTTAAAGTTAGATTTATTTAATTTGAAAATTTTATGAAAATACATGGTATTTTGTAGTCACAATCAGTTATGTGTTGTTATTTCTAAAGTCACGGATATATGTTATTTGATGATTATTATTTATGAGAATAATGGTAATAATTCATCCAATACTAATATTATATTAACAAAAATATTTTAAAATATAATAAATAATATTTTCATCTACATCCAATACTAATATTTTTGTAAGAAAAAAATATTTTATAATATAATAAATAATATTTTTATCTACGTCATTTTTAACATCAAGTCGAATTTCTATAAACATTAAAAATTGTAGAACTATAGTTTTAGGTCCACCATAATTAAAAGTAACAGAGATTATAACCTAAAAAATAAATAAATAAATAAATAAATAACAAGAAAAACAATGATCAGAACAAAAACAAGAAAGAAAAGTATCACTCACAAATTATAGAGAAAGTGCCAAATACAGTAACCATATTCAGGTTCCCAAGAAAATTTGTAAATCATTGTCTTCTAGCAAATTCAAAAAGCAGAGACTACTAACATTCATAAAATAGCAGCAGCTCGCCAAACAAAATACAAATAAGATGTATATCTTATTTCTCGAATTTAAATCATAATATAAAATTAAAATAAATAATTTCGTCCCCACACAAAAACCACCATTTACATGGCGGCAGCCGTCGTCTTCAACCTCCTTTGCCTCCTTTCCGTCGCCGCCTCCGACGACCTCCAAACCCTCTTCCAAATCAAAGCCGCCTTCCAACACTCAAACCCCAAATCAGTACTCGATTCATGGGTACCCGACGCCATCGCCTGCGAATTCCCTGGAATCACCTGCTCTCCCGGCGGATTCGTCACCGGAATCGATCTCTCGAGGCAGAACCTCCGCGGCGGGGTCCCCTTAAACTCCATCTGCCAGCTCAAATCGCTCGAGAAGCTTTCCCTAGGATGGAACCAGCTCAGCGGCCGCGTCGCGGAGGATCTCAACAACTGCTCCTCCCTCAAGTACTTGGATTTGGGGAACAATTTCTTCTCCGGCCCTTTCCCGGACATATCCGCCGTGAACGGGCTGGTCTATCTGTACGCCAACGCCAGTGGATTCTCGGGGGTCTTCCCGTGGACATCCCTCAGTAACATGACCCATCTCCAGGTTTTGAGCCTCGGTGACAACCCGTTCGATCGGACCCCTTTCCCTCGCGTGGTCGTGAATCTCACCCACTTGAACCGGCTCTACCTGTCAAACTGTAGCATCGATGGCGAAATCCCAGAAGAAATCGGGAATCTCGCCGGGCTGATAGATCTGGAATTGTCGATGAATTACATCTCCGGCGAGATCCCCATAGGGATTACCAAACTCAGTAGCCTACGGCAGCTGGAGCTCTACTACAATAGCTTAACGGGGGAATTGCCTGCCGGAATGAAAAACCTGACCACTCTTGAGTTTCTCGATGCCTCGTCCAACAATCTGCAAGGCAATTTGTCCGAAATCCGGTTTCTGAACAAGCTCAAGAGCCTCGAGCTTTACGAGAACCAATTTTCCGGAGAAATTCCTGCCGAGCTAGGGGATTTAAAAAACCTGGTCAACTTATCCCTCTACACCAACAACCTAACGGGCCCCCTTCCTCAGAACCTCGGGTCGTGGGCCGAGTTCAACTACATCGACGTCACCGGAAATTTCCTGACGGGCCCAATACCTCCTGACATGTGCAGGATGGGCACCATGACGAAGCTCCTCGTGCTGCAGAACAACTTGACTGGCGAAATCCCGAGCAGCTACGCCAACTGCACAACCTTGATCCGGTTTCGAGTCAACGATAACAGTCTTTCCGGTCAGGTCCCTGACGGAATTTGGGGCTTGCCCAATGCCCAGATAATAGACGTGGCCGGTAATGACTTGGAAGGCTCGATTTCTTCAAATATAAAAAACGCAAAGTCTCTAGCACAGCTTTTCGTTGCTAACAACAGACTCTCGGACGAAGTTCCGCCCGAAATCTCGCAAGCCTCGTCTTTAGTCTCCATAGACTTGAGCAACAACAAATTCTCGGGCCCAATACCAGAAACGATCGGAAACTTAAAGCAGCTCACTAGCCTCCAACTGCAGGGGAACAACTTCTCAGGCCCAATACCAAACTCATTAGCCTCCTGCCGCTCGATCAACGACATCAATATCGCCTTCAACGAGCTGTCGGGCCCTATCCCGGGCTCCCTCGGCAACCTCCCAGCCCTCAATTTCTTGAACCTCTCGAGAAACGGGCTTTCTGGCCCAATCCCGGGTTCCCTGGCCTCTTTGAGGCTGAACTTGCTCGACTTATCCGAGAACCAGCTGTCTGGCCCTATACCGGTATCCCTTCTGATCGAGGCTAACAATGGCAGCTTCTCAGGCAACAATGGTTTGTGCAGCAGCCAGAGCATTAAAGGCTTCAGGTCTTGCTCGAACAAATCTGTCGGGCCCCACGTTCGAACACTCATGCTCTGTCTCCTTCTTGCCTGTGTTGTCCTTCTTGCTGCACTCGCGGGCATTTGCTACACAAGGAGGAGAAAGGAAGAAGATTTGGGCGGTGGATGGTCTCTGAAGAACGATACTTGGTACCTCAAGTCCTTCCACGCGTTGACTTTCACAGAGGACGAGATTCTCGACTCTGTTAAACCGGAAAATCTGATCGGAAAAGGCGGCTCGGGAAACGTGTACCGAGTCACTGTAGCAAACGGGAAAGAATTCGCAGTGAAGCACATTTGGCACTCGGATGCCAACCCAGGAAAAATTGGGGGCCCGAACCCAATCTTGGGGAGATTTGGGCCTGAAAAGTCCCGGGAGTTTGAGGCAGAGGTCCAGGCGTTGAGCTCGATAAGGCACATCAATGTGGTGAAGCTGTACTGCAGCATAAGCAGCGACTATTCCAGCTTGTTGGTGTATGAGTATATGGCGAACGGGAGTTTGTGGGATCGGTTGCATAACTGTAATAAATTGGGGCTCGATTGGGAGATGAGGTACGAGATTGCTGTTGGGGCTGCCAAAGGGTTGGAGTATTTGCATCATGGTTGTGATCGGCCCGTTATACACCGTGATGTGAAGTCGAGCAATATTCTTTTGGACGAGTGTTTGAAACCCAGGATTGCTGATTTTGGGCTTGCGAGGATAGTTCAGGGGAATTCCAATAAGGAATCGAGTTACGTCGTTGCTGGTACACATGGGTATATTGCCCCAGGTATGGAAAGAATATAGTTTCACAGTTAGNTGGTTCTAATTTAGTATAGAGAAATCTTCAATTCCAAGCAGGGCTGGTATTAAGGTTGGAAAATAAATTTTTGGCACAAATTGAAACTTTGTGTTTCATCTGGGCTTTTAGATTTATATCTAAAAATGTGTTTAAGAAAGACGAAAGTCAACTCAACTCATGTTTTATTTCCTTCTGGGTTGTGTTTTTGCAGAGTATGCATATACGAATAAGGTGAATGAAAAGAGCGATGTATACAGCTTTGGGGTCGTGCTAATGGAACTTGTGACGGGAAAAAGGCCAATGGAAGCCGAGTTTGGGGAGAACAAAGACATAGTCGACTGGGTTTGTCGCAATCTTGAAACCAAAGAGAGTATATTGAGGTTGGTGGACCCAGATTTTGAAGTGATTCACAGGGAAAGTGCTGTCGAGGTTTTGAAAGTGGCCATTCGCTGCACGGCCACTCTACAGTCTTTAAGGCCTACCATGAGAACTGTGGTCCATATGCTCAAGAAGGCTGATCCTTCACAATTTGTTAGCATTCTTGTTACTAAAGATGAAGGGGTTAAGTAAGGAGTTGGGTGGAGAATGGAGGAATTTACGATTTGACCCTCTTAATTCGGAAGTTCTTCGGTATTTCGTGTGCCCTGAGTTCGGTTGGGTGATGGAATAGCATGGATTGTAGATTATAGTAACTTTTTAGCTAATAAAATTTTGTCATTTTAGGGAGAAATTTTCATTGTTGACATTGTTGTAATATTGTTGTTAATTTGTGCAGTGAAGTTGTAAGCTTTGTCATGTATAGAATGAAACTGTTTTGGTGATTGTAAATGCAGTTTGTCTTATTGTGCAATTCTGTACAACTTGATTAGTAATGTCTGGTTACATTTTATGAACGGGCAAATGGGAAAATATGGCTTGGTCTAGTTTTAGTTCCTCGTGGACCATGGTTTTCTCGACAAGTTACTATTACATATTTCTTTTTATTGACGGAATAGCTCAATTCTGATGTAGCTCAATTCTGATGTAGGGAAGCGTACGAGTGGGAAGGATAAACGAGATACTCTCTCGATAAAACTAATCAAATCTTATTTCATTCAAAAATCAACCAACTAATAAAAGAATGAGTGTTTAAATAAGACTCTTAATGCCCTAAACCTATCTTGTCCACCAAGCTACTAAGTATTAAATAATAATATTAAATGCTAATAATAATAAGAAGAATAATACTAAACCTTAAACTAATGCCTATCCGCATCATTCTCCTCCGGTTCGATAGGCTTCGCCCTCGAAGTCGCACCAACCGTGTCGACCGGAGTCGTACCCAAGGAAACCATTGCCTGTTGTTCTCCCTATCGACCACGAAGGTTGAATGCCGTTCAACTATGTCATTGGTCATTAGAACAACAACGGCCCTGGGGTAGACTTCTTAAGCAACCCAGCAAAGTGCTTAACATACTTTTTCTCCTCTAGGTAGCAAAGATCCATCGACTTCCAGTCAACCTCAGGACCCTTGGTGTCAAGCATGATGGCGATAACGTTGTCTTTTGCCTGGGCATTATACTCTACCAAATCATTGATCATTTGGTGTGATGCATGGTCTCCTTGAGACATATTAAGACGAGCAGTATTTATTCCAGCCTCCGCCAACTTCCATATCATCTCCTCCCGCTCTTCATTCTCTTCAATTTCTTTTACTGCGAATTGAAATCCTATATTATGTTCCTCTGGCCCCGGAGGCTCCGCATCGTAAATCGGCGGACCGTCGTATAATGGCCTATCATCTTGTTCTGCGCCGAATTCAGGGATGTCAATACGAACACGAAACGGGCCCTCCCATTGACCCTATTCGCAATCAAGTCCCCAATCGCGTCGGGCACGATATCCGCTGGCAAAGACAGTCTCCTCGCGCCTGCCTATGTCGTCGCGTTGATCATCGCCGTCCACGAAGACCGAGCCCCATCGTCGCATGTCACGGCCGCCGTATGCAGCGAAGGGGTCAGCCTCGACGTGCGGGGTTAGAAAATCGTCGAAGGGATTCACCTCCGAGATTGTCTCCTCGCCGTCTTCGTCATCGGACGGTGGTTGTGGAGATCTCTGGCGGGTGCCTCGCTTGGACCACGGCCTCCACGTCCTCCGTGAATTCCCCCACGCACGCCCCGGTTGTAGGCGTCACCATACGTGCGCAAATCCCAGACCACGTTGTCAAGCGTCAAATGCAAATCCTCGATCCCCGTTGGAAGATCGGCAAACCAATCTGTGAACCGTACGTCTAACTGTTGAAATCGGTAGTCGATCTGTTGAAACCAATCGTTGTAGGTTGCGTCACGTCGTTCGTTTGCGGCATCTTGTCGTCCCAGCGGCATCGCAAATCGTACTGACTGCTGATATCAACTGATGTAGAACGTCATATGAACGGGAAGAACACGAGATACTCTCCCGTACAAACGGAAAGAACTCGAGATACTCTCTCGCAAGAAAAGACGATAGTCTGATAAATCTCAAATAATCTTATTATTACTATTAGCATTTAATATTATTATTTATTACTTAGTAGCTTGGTGGACAAGATAGGTTTAGGGCTTTAAGAGTCTTATTTAAAGACTCATTCTTCTTTGTTATTAGTTGGTTAATTTTTGAATGAAATAAGATTTGATTGGTTTTATCGAGAGAGTATCTCGTTTATCCTTCCCACTCGTCAAAATGAGGTCTGCCGTCATGAAACCCTAGACCAAAAGGCCGCCAATCGACGTCATCTTCCTCGTCTGACCGACCTCGCCTCAAAACGGCCGTCACGGAATCTGCTATCGCCGCTGCCAAAGCCGCGAGGATGACGCCCGTCGTCGTGGTCCCTCTGCCGGAAGACGTCGTCATCCGCCGAACGCCGCCACTATTCTCCAGCGAACGGATTAATCTTGCTGACGGTGTCTTTGTCTTCCTCGTCGCCGGACGGAGCCCCTGGTGAACGCTGGCGGGGCGCCCCGCCATAGTCGCGTCCCCACGAGTTGGAAGGATAAACGAGATACTCTCTCAATAAAACCAATTAAATCTTATTTCATTCAAAAATCAACCAACTAATAACAAAGAAGAATGAGTCTTTAAATAAGACTCTTAAAGCCCTAAACCTATCTTGTCCACCAAGCTACTAAGTATTAAATAATAATATTAAATGCTAATAATAATAATAAGAATAATACTAAACCTTAAACTAATGTCTATCCGCATCAAGTTCAATTATTGCGAGCATGGTTTTCTTGAGAAATTCCATGTTTTCATCTCATTAAACAGTAGCCATCACCCAATAATGTCTTTTAAATGGGATATAGCTCGATTCAATTATTGATACTGCAGACAATGACATTAAAATGGGCCAATCAAGAATCATAGTATAAAGTATAGCAATAATGCTAAGGAGTCAACTGTTGGAGTCACAACTCGCCACATTGGAGTCATGTGGGACAGCCCCACATGGAGCTGTCCCATTGACTGTTGGCTCCATAACAAAGCCAATGTGACTCCAACAATTGACTCCTTAGCGTTACTGTAAAGTATGGCGAGTTGTGTGCTTTGGTCTACGTCTAAATGGTTGGAAATGTTAATATACAAACAACTAATATATGCAGTTCTTTTGTCTGGCATTCACCTTGATCAGACTAGGAATAAAAAAGTGTTATTGTCACTAAATAGCCACATAAGTATACAAAACAAAAATTTTGACCATGTTTTGTAAAATCATCTCTTTAGCCATTTTGGCATGTGACATACCCCTAATTCAATTTTACCTTTATACTATTTTTTCCTTCCCCTAATACAATTCAATTCACACTGTTGTAATAATTTTTACCGGAGTAGAATCACAAGATTCGAACACCGGGTCGTGTCTCACGAGGAAGGTTAGCCGGAATACTTAGCACGTTTATTCAAGCACAGATAAAAGAGATAAAATTCCTGAACATTCTAATTCAAATGATTTGGTTTGATTATCAACTACGTAAAACTTAAAATTAAGCAAATAGAAATAGCAAAGCAAAGACGATGAACAAGCAATATTAAAGAAGCTAGGGAGTCGGGGATATCCGTTTTGGCTCGAATTGCAACTCTCGGGTCAGTTATCGTTCGGTTAAATGATTCGAATAATTCACTCGTTCAGAGATTTATCCTCAATAACTCTTCGTAACAAGAGGACAGACGTGAACGGCGAATTAACGGGTCATTTAACACCTAGGCAATACCGTTACGAACAAGCCTAGTTTATACGAGTCTATTTCTATCGACTCCTCCCTTTCGGTTCTAAAAGTCGATTGAATTGAACTAGAAGGTGTTTAACCAACTAGTCCGTTTAGCATTCACAACATCATGCAAGAACGAATCAAATTCAATCGAAATCAATTGGAAATTGAAGTGTCACCCTTCAACAATTCTCAACTTTCAAGTATGATAATTGAAACCCTATTTAAGAACAACTCGCACAAATTGAACGATCAATGAATCCCAACAATCACATACGAATCCAAAACATTAATCCCCTATCCCTAGCTTACGGATTTAGCTACTCATCATAGATCCAACATCAACATACACATCAATCCAAGCCATCATAATCATAGATAAAACAAAGAAAGAAAGCTTACGATTAAATATGAATCCAATGTCGAAAAGCAATGAACAATCCAAATCCTAAAGCTTACTCTTGGTGTTTTCACATTCCAAGATCAATTCCAAGCGAAAGATAAGAGAAAACTGAGTTCTGGGGTGAAAAAGTACGAGAGAATGATAAAACCTAGAAAGAACATCCTCAAAAACTGATCAAAAATCCGAAATAAAAATCTGCTCGTCGCAACTTCCGCGGCCGCGGTGAAGAAATCCCGCGGCCGCGACCATCTCCGAGGCCGCGAGCTCGACTGGCCAGAAATGGGACGTTCTAAGGCCTTTTGGGACTCTCCCGGCCGCGAGATTTCTTCACCGCGGCCGCGAGATTTCTTCACCGCGGCCGCGGTGAAGGATTTCCTGCACAACCAAAAAACGTTCTCGGGTTCGTTTGAGCTCATTTCAACTCGGAATTCGATTCTGCTTTTTCCTGTGTGTTCCCAACGAACACTTCTATATGATTAGGCTTGCCCAGCTAGTATTTTTTCGAACTCCTGTTCTCCCGAGACTTCCGACTAAACACCATAAGCAAACAAAAACCGAAAAAATACACGGAAAACACACGAAAGACTAAAATAGAGCGAACCACGAAATAAATTACAAAACGAACTAAAAGCCAACTAAAAGACCTAATATGGGGGAAACAAAAAGACAAAAAGACAACGAGAAACGGAACAAAAATGGGACAAACACACACAATTTCCCCCACTTACGCAGTGTTTGGTTCGGTGGAAATGGAGGGGAGGGGAGGGAGGTGAGGGAATTTTTTAACTTTCTCTGTTTGGTTCAATTTTTTGTAGGGAATGGGGTTAGGATTTTCCCTTCAAATCCCTTGTCCAGTAGAAAAAATGCTCCCCTCCAAAAGTGGAGGAATTTGGAGGGGAGGAAAAAAATTTAATAACAAAATTGCTCTTTTGACCTTATTCTGTGAATTATTTTATATTTTTGTTTCTTACATCATTAAAGGTATAACTGTCATTTTTACATTATTTTCTTTCCCTTCTATTTTTCTAACTAAACAAATTTTATCATTTTCTCTCCACTCACCTCCTACAAAATTCCTCCAAACAAGGTAAAATTATTTTACATCACCTCCCCTCCACTCACTTTCCTTCCATTAAAATCCCTCCCCTCCCTTTCCCTTCCTTGAACCAAACATACCCCCGTCCGGGAACATCTTGAGAAATTCATCGACCGTGATTTTTTTTGAGAAATTCATCTTCATCTTCAAATTTTCCGTCTGAACACCGTCCCGGAACCTCATTATAGGCCAGGTTGAGACTCCTCCATGGCAAGGCAACACCGTCCGAGCATCTCATCCCCCCGTTCGAATACCGTCCGGGAAGTTCCACCTCCGCCCTTCACTCTTCACGACCTCGCTCTCACGACCTCGCTCTCACGACCTCAACGACCTCGACCACGCCGTCATTTGTTTGCTCAACTCCTCATCGGAATCTGAAATCAGGTAGCGACTTTACGACTTCCCTTTATTGTTCAAATTAGGGGTTTTTTTTTTTATTTTGAATTAGGGNTCCGTTGTAAGATTTGAATCTGAGTTTTGTAAACCAAAAGATTGAACTTTTAGCTGCTTAAAAGTAAAAAGACGATAAAGAGAAAAAGATTGAACTTCTAGTTCTAGCCTTCAAAGGTGAATGGAAAGAGAAAAGATTGAACTTTGAAATTTGGGGATTTATCATTGACAAAAGATTGGACTTTTAGCTGCTTAAAAGTGAAAAAAGGATGAAGAGAAGAAGATTGAACTTCTAGTTCTAGCTGTCAATGGTGAAGGAAAAAAAGAAAAGTTTGATCTTTGAAATATGGGGATTTATGAAGGAATTAGGGTGATTTGTCTTTAACTGAGACTCGGTTGGTACGCGTTATGAAATAAAGTCGCTTAAATTAATTATAATAAAAAAAATCTAAGGGTTCAAAATAAAGAACAAATATATTAGGCCATGCTTGTTTATGAAATAATTCATTTTCCACTCAAAATCTAACTCAACTTTAACTCAACCCCACTATCATTTATGGCCATGCTTGTTTATGAAATAATTCATTTCCCACTCAAAATCTAACTCAACTTTAACTCAACCCCACTATCATTTATATTATTTATATAATTAAATATTATAAATCAATCATTCTTACATATAACATCAACTTTAATTCACTATTCATCCACTCACATAATTTTAACTACCTATCATTTCCAATCATTTCCAATCATTTATATCCTACTTTTACATCAAATCATTAATAATCATTTCCAATCATTTATATCCCACTAATAATTAACCATACTACCTTTTTCAAAATTAACTCTAGTTAACTAAAATAATTCATTTTGAATGAAATATTTCATAAACAAGCACGCCCTAAGCTTTTCCCCTTACCCATTACATACCCTTATTATTTTTTTCTCATTTTCATAAACAAAAAGTTCCGCCACTAGCTGTATTTTTTTTTTTTAATAAAACTAGTTGTAGACTTTCCACTTTTCAACATTCATAATTTAAATTTGGTTAAAATTAAANAAAAATAGCAGCTGAAAAATTGGAACAAATATTTTTTAAGGCGTGGTCATATCTTACGTTCGTGCTCATACCTTACGGAAAATTTCTTTCTATTATCACATGTACATAACAAGAACGATATCACGATAAATATTGGACACATCCCTATATATACAATTTCAGAATGCGCTGAGCTTAAGTGACAGGCTCACGCGCTTTAGAATCCTACTTGGCGAAAAATTATACTTCGTAATTTGGTTTGAATAAATATAATTTATGCTAAATCAATAATTTTATGTTCGGACATTCTATAAATATTGAAAAGCTAACTTGGGTATTTCCATTAACTAAATTAACCCTTAATTTATTTTGTATACTTACTTAGTGCTATTTACATGACTAATATGGTCCTAAAATTTGTTTTGAAATCTCTTACTTTTCCAAATTGAATGTTACGATCAAAATGATTAATATATCAAATTTTCATACACATATATTGAATTTTTATATATAATATATTAAATTAATCATGTCTTGATGACTTTGATTTGACGTGGCGGAAGTGCTAGTGTGAGACAATCGACCTCGACTCGTTTTTATAGTTTACATATTTTTGTATTACTGCTTCTTACTGTTGTATTTATGTTAATGCACTTCCCAATGATACGTCAACCGGGCATTTCTGGTCCACTATAGAGAAGATAACATATAAAATAATTAAATAATTTTATTTATATTTATAATTAAATTAAATTATCTATTAATAATCTTTTATTATTAACTCAAAAAATATAATTACCACGCCTTAAAAAAAAGTCCAGCTAGTGGCGGAAATTTTTTCGTTTACGAAAAAGAGAAAATAAGTAATAAGTGTATGTAATGAGGGAAGGAAAAAATCTAATATATTTGTTCTTAATTTGACCCTTAGATTTTATTTGATTAGTATCAATCTAAGGGCGGTAAATTAACAGCTAGGGCTGCTGTTAGTGGGTCACAGCATCCCACGGAACCCATTTATTTGGTGCCTAAATATGTTTTGGGGTAATCTTATAACGGTTTCTCTCGTTTTCTGATAGAAATTCATGTCTTTGATAGACAAGAAGAGGTAAATTTATCTCTATGCTTTTACAGTTTTACTAGCCACATTCGTTTGTGTTTCGAAAATACTGCTTGGGCACTTGGATGAAAAGAATAACATTAGAGAAAGTTTGAATCACTGGATAAGGTTTTGCATTATATGTCTCTGCTTTTTTTTCCCCTCTTTTATCTCCTTTGATTACTTAAACTAGTTTTTGTCCCGTGCATTTGCACGGAAAACTATATGATACATGAAAAAATAATAAAAATTATAAACAATAGTAAAAATCATAACAAAATCATTAAAAAATTTAAGAAAAAAAATATAAATATTCTTAATCACTTCTTTATAAAACAATGTCGTGGTTTTTCTATCGTCAAAATCTCCCTTAGCTCAAATCAAAATCTTCAAACCCCACTGACTCGTAACTCTAAAAAGCGCCACGTATAATTGCTCGTGACTAAATGCAGAGCTCTTCAGTAGTAAGCCGACGTGCGACAGAGATTGTCTTTGACTCTTATTAATCATGTCATAGCATAGGAAACACTTCTTTATATTGTTTGTCCTTGACTCTTATTGATTGATAGAGATTGTCCTTACTTCTTAATAAAAAAATACCATCTAAATATAAATGAGTAAATATAATATTAATTTTTTATATAAACAAAAAATTTAAAGTAATTGATAATGAGTATAGAATTACCCTTGCGGATATTGTTAACCAACATTCTCAGGTGCGCATTTTCATGGTTGTCCATTGTAAAATAAATCAAATGTACTTAACCGCTCGAGAAGCATTTATGATGTGACTTATGGAACTATTCTGAGACGAACCTTGAGAATTTGCGAATGGAATACCTAAAATAAAAAATTAATTCATAATCAACAAAATATATACAATAATAACAATCTTTCTTATAATGAGATAAACATTTAATAATGATACAAAAAGTACAACAATAAACAAAGTATATACCATATTCTTGGATAATATAATGCGAATTTTAAGTGACAACCGATCTTTAGAAGGAAGGTGTTGCAGTAGGCATATCAAATAACGTACTCACAATAATTAAATTGATAGAATTAAATTATAAGCTGCAATGTATTTTTTAAAGTTTTAGACACAACATATAAATTATATATATTATAAGATTTATTTTATAAAATATTGTGGCAATAATAAAATGAAACAATCATATTTTGTTGGACAACTTTTCGCCAATAATATTGCCAAAAAGTATGATTCATCGGTGATTTTATTATGTTTTTCAAACCAATATTAAAAAAAAAAACACCTGAGATTATTTTTTCGAGACAAAAGAGAGATGACAAAGTGAAATCGTCCCGATTATGAAGAACCAATTTACTGATTCAGTGTATTTCGGTTAAAATTGGGTGATTACATGATAGATCTTTGAAGATCTACAACATTTTTCTCTGGATTTTTTTTTGTTTTGCTTTTTGAACATTTTTTCAATTAAAATCGTTATGACATAATAGATCTGTAAAGATCTATATTTTTCTTTTGAGTTTTTTTTTTTTAAAAAAAACTCATATCATGAGCTTCCCATTAGGGTTAGCTTCCGACGGATTGGAACCGCACGCATCGTGATTTTAAGAGGCCGATTAAGGCCCTTTTGTTATATTTAATCACAGTCAGAAATTTTCTTATGTATGTTTAATTTTTTTTTGTGGATTCAAGTTATTTCAACGATGTTCTTTTTATATATCTAAGAGTTAATTTTTTTTTTCTGATTTATATGAATATAAACACATTTAACTAATTTTTATAAAATTTATTGAAAAAAGTCACTATTTTTTCGAAAAACTGATAAGATATTACGATAATACTGTACTTAACATAAATGTGGGATTAATTAAAAGAAANAATACTCGCTAGAGCCCGTTCGGACCTCAATATATGGTGTGATTTCTTGCATGAAAATACTGCCATACAAATCACTACTTGAGAAAAGTGCCAACAGGCAAGGAAGAAGAAGACCAACCTGCCTATAACTACCACAATTTGTGTTTTCTAAGGCTGAAAATAAAAGTATTCCATTTGAAATTGATGATACAAGACTTGACCTAGTTTCATTAAATATATAATTAATCTAGCTCTTGTTTAATCATATATGAATAGTTGATAGAACTGGACCAAATTAGATAATAATTATAAAAAAAAAAATATTGAATAAATCTCGATAATCACATCACGTATGTCTGATCCCTTCATTTGGTGTAACTAGCTACGAGTGATGGAGTTGCTTTGTAATTATCTGATGATATGTTTAAATTATGATTTTACACTTGTAGATCAAAATATGGTTTGAAAAGTGATAAAACCATCAATCTTGGTCCATTCCTGATACCTTATTATAACTACTAGATACTAGAGAAGAATGTTGATTTATCTCTGACCTTTTCTCTAATTTCATTTATGCACTGCCTGTGTTAGTTGATGTAGCATATTGTTTACACAAAAACAATTTCTTGTAGATGATTAATATTTTTGGATTTTATTTTCTATTTTTTATTTGTAGCTTGCATTTTAACATATACAGATTATTCATTTTTCCTTCCACAATCATAGAGTGCCATCATAATGACTTCTCCAACCAAGGTTAGT
>BKCP01004428.1:834451-933732 GCA_008636005.1 Striga asiatica | reverse complement strand
CCAAATTCACTAGTGTTCCATTTTTTTGGTTTACTTTGTTTGGTTAACAAATAAGGTTATACATTTCATTTTAAATTATATATTTAGTTTGTACTTGTATTAATCTTAATTATCTTGAACATTACAGGGCAATAACTGAAAATGTAGGTGGAATAGCGCTTGTAATTGAAGCAGTAAAATCAACCGCCATACGAAGCCTCAACTCATTCGCCATATCAATAAAATGTTATCTTGCAATCGTCTGGCAAGTTTGAGCGCTCTTGATTTGTTCACTTTTTGAAGTTCGTTTATCACAGTGGCAAATTACTCATGACACTGTTTTGGAGTGTAGTGCCCCATTAGAATATTAGGAATCATCGTATTTATTTTATTTCTTAATTGCATTGCTTTTTTTTTATTATTTTCTTTGTTCGACAAATTACTCTAATAAGCTTATTATGATTATCTAGATGTCCTATAAGTTAAACAATTTTCGTAGATGTCTTCATCTATTTAAATTATTTCTAATTTTATCGTATTATCTTCAATTGAAAAATCGTTCGATTTTGATCGCAAGTCATTTTGTGAATCCTTCTTAGCCATTTTTCCAAGCCTACTTCAAGATGTGCAAGACTTGTAATTTTAGTCTATTTTCACACCTAAAACGACCTCTTTATTGAAATTTCGGCCCAATTTTGTTTGAAAACGCCACTCCTTTAACTTGATCTTGTGACACCCACTTTACTTTTCAAATTTTTAAATCATTGGGCTTAGTTTTGGTAAGGTTTTAATAGACCTCAATTCCCATTTCACCGGCGTTAAGTGCCTCATTTTGATGCCAATTAAGAATTCAATTATGGGATGTTTTGTCCTAATTGATAACTTCTTTATTTCTCTCAATTTGGGGAGATTATCCCCTCCCTTAGGCTATCCTTATCGGTGACCCATTAGGTTGGGTCACCAGAAAAAATAAAAAAATAATAATAATAAAAAAATAAATAAAAAGGCAGTAATTTACGCGACTCAGGTCACATTTTTTTTTCTTTAATTTTTTAATTCAATTCTTGCTCGGATCGGATAAGGAATGGGACCATTCTGATTGGCCACCTTAATTTTAATGTGATAAGATAAGATAACTCAATTATTGTGTTTATTATATATTAAAAAAAAATCAAAATTCGTATTTTTTTTTCATTCTCTATAGATAGAGACCACTCTTGATATGTGTTGTAGCACAAATTGTTATTTTTACCGAGTACCGAATCAAGGATTCGTTTCCCGGGTCGATCTCTCGAGGAAGGCGGTTCGGAATTTAACTTCGGTATTGATTTCACACAAAAAGAAGATAAAAACCTAAACACTCTAATCAGAAATGAGGAATATATTATCAACTAAGAAATCAACAGCAAACAAAAACGAACCTAAAGTACGAACTAGAAAGCGATAAAGAAGCTAGGAAATCGGGGATAATTTATTCAAGTTCTAAGCAAAACCGGGCAATCAATTGTTCGGTTTGAGATTGACACTCTCGCTTAGACATCTAGCGGTTCGCTCCCAATAACTCTTCGTAACAAGGGATTGAACATAGACGAGCTAGCTCGAGCATACAACACATGTCAATTATCCCAGTCTCAATAACTTTTCGTAACAAGAGACGGGTCATCGGCAAGTATGTATTTCAATCCAAAACCTATAGACTATTCAGTTACGAAATCATCTATCTCATGCGAGCCTAGGTCTACGACTTCTCCCCTTTCGGTTCTAAAAGTCGCTAATTCAACTAGAAGGTGTTTAATCAACTAATCATATAGAACCAACAAACCCTAACTCGACAAATTAACATTCAATTGATACCAATTGCAAGATCGAAGTGTCACCCTTCGATTATATCAAGTTATCAAGTAAGAATTAATTAACCCTAATTAAAGCAACTCGCACAAGCAGGAACAAATTAAAGCCCAATAATAACGAAATTAATCAAGAACAATCATCCCCTATCCCTAGCAGAAGGAATTAGCTACATAAATCAAATTCAACAAATATAATCATTCTACTCAAGTCAACCATTATTCATGAATTAAACAAGAGAAAGAAATACTTACAATCAATCCAAGTTTAGATGTTGAATTCGAGTTACAAGCTTAATCCCTAACTAAGAAAAAGAAGAAGAAAAATGGAAAATAATGATTAAGAGAAGAAAAGGAACGAGGAAGAAGAAGAAAGAAAAGAGGAGAAAGAGATTTTGTGTTCTCTCGGGACCTAGGGTTTTCACCCCGGTCGAGAGGTGTTCAAACCTCGCCAAAAACTCCCTAAAAACGAATCTGAAAACTGCTTTTAAAACCCTGCTGTCGCGACCTCCGCGGCCGCGACCTGATCCCGCGGCCGCGACTTTTTGCTGCTGAAATTTGGGACCTGGCTGTTTTTGTTCGCCGCGGCCGCGGCGAAGAAAATCCCGCGGCCGCGGAGACCAAAATCTGCACTGCACCATCTTACGATTTTTGCTCGTTCGGGTTCGTTTTAACTCGGAATTGAGTTCCGTTTTTTCCTACGTGTCGCTAACGAACCCCTCTATCTAATGGTGTCAGCTTCCCCACAAGATTCTCGAAAACCTGTTCTCCCAAGGTCTTCAAACTACACACCAAAAACGAAAAGAGAACAGAAAAAGACCGGAAAACAAACGGAAAACATCGCAACACTCAAATGAACGCAAAACACATAATAAATGACAAAATGATCCTAAAACCATCTAAATGACTCAATATGAGGGACAAAATAACAACGAAAAACGCAACAAAAATGGGACAAACAATATGTTTTAGATCACAACTGAAATTTCTCTCTTTTCACCCTTTTATTATTCATACCTTATTAATTTTGTCATCTCTTTTATTGTTCCTAATTTCCAACAAATACCACATAGATCCAAATTTTGAGTATTACCTCAATTCTCAAAATTTGTCAAACTCTGAAAATTTTTAGAATTTCGAAAATTATTCACAAGGGCCATTTTCTTAGTCTTACCCAATTTCCAGTTTCTGTAAATGTCCAACCCCCACAAAACGTCTCTCGAAATCTATTTCAAAATGGGCAACAGACACGTACAAATCCTAAAAAAGGAAAGAAAAATGTTAGTTGGAGTGTGGCAGAAGATCTTGTTCTAATGTCAGCTTGGTGTTTCGTTCGTGAAGACAAAATGTGTGGCAAGAATCATAAGGGTTCTTCATTATGGGCACGCATAGCTCAAATGTTTGAGCAAGCTCGATTGGAAAATCCAAAAGAAATTGGTGAAAGAAACTTGGATTCAATGAAAGGTCATTATAAATGCCTTAGTGAAAATGTAAACAAGTGGAGAGGTGCTTACATGGATGCATAGAGAAATAAAAGGAGCGGAATGAGCATGAATGATGTTGAAAAGAAGCTCATATAATTTATGAAGCTAGTGGTAGCAAGTTTACAAACTTGCATGTGTTTGAAGAAGTCATGCGAAAGCATCCCAAATGGAAATTAAAATTAGATCATGATTCAACTCGTTCACTCCCTGAAGATGAAGCGAGTAATGAAGAAATCCATGGCAGTTCCAAAAGATCAAGGACTACTGAAGTTGGAGATTATTCCGTTTCCTCAAATCCAGAAACTCCAGTTAGTGATGGTTTTGCGATTCCCCGTCCCGAAGGTAGAGATATGGCGAAAAGGTAGCATCACAATCTTCTTCCATTCCTAATGCGTTCCAAGAAAGGGAAAAAGGTAGCATCACAATCTTCTTCCATTCCTAATGAGTTCACTGCAGAAATTCGTGCACTAAGACTTACAAGAAAGGACGAATGTGATTTAATGACCAAAATATCGAACGATAGGATGGAGTTGGAACGCAAAAAAGAAGAAAGGAAGATTAGGAAAATGAATATGATGGTGTTGAATACGTTGTTGGCAAAAGACCACTTATCGTCGGAGGATGAAGAGATGAAACGTCATTTCACAACAACTAGTACGTAGCCCGTGCGATGCACGGGTAAATAATATTAAATATAAATTATAGATGAGAATAAACAATACTATTATTAATAATTATAAATTAAGACGTGGATAAATAATATTAAATAATAATTATTTAATATACCGTATGTAGTTTATTGTAAACAATATAAAATTATCTTGTATTAAAGAACATAAAAAAATGTATGTTCAAAATATTAAAATGAGAGAAGATTTACATAATATTTATAAAATTCTACTCACAAAGTTTGTATTCAAGTAACTTCTGGTTGTTGGTACCAATATCAAGCATAATTAGCAATACCGGTACATATGATTAAGTAAATACAGATCTTAATATTTTAATTAGTAATATGAAGACACCGAATATAGTTTCTTATGACACCATTTTGATTTTATAACTTCTAAATGGTAACTTACCTCGTACGAATTGCTCAACATAAAGATCATGTGTATATGCGTGTATGTTCATTATATGTGTCGGTAACAAAAAAAAAAAAAATCCATTACAAAGGTTTTACATATGCATAATCATTGATTAATGTGTTTTTGATGGAGCTCAATACTTTCAGTTTACAAAAGCAATCACAACTGGAAGGTTCTTTTCGCTTTAAATTGATTCCCTTGCTCTCTTAGTCACTCATCAAGCGACAACACCTTCCGACCTCATCAATGTAAAATATTTCCACTAATTCAAACAAAATAGCATCAGTTTTTTCATTGTCTCGCATATATTCTCATATCCACACAGCTCCTACAATGAAAAATTGTAGCCTGATAGATTTAGTGCTCTGCTAAAGGTTACAGGAGCTACAGTCGAAGCTGAGTCTTGAACTTTAGTTCAAAGCGAATTCACTGAAATGAAGTCATAAGTACCATAATAGCTGTTATTTTAATGTGAAGTCACGCATCAACAAAGTGATGAATATCAGCAAATGAACATATCCAAACAATTGATTTAAACAAACTTGAGAACTCTAGACTTAAACCATCCTTCAAGTCCCACAAACAAAATAGTAAGTATCGTGAGTAAATAATATATTCCATAAATATTAGTAATGTATCCTTATTGTCATAGAAACAAACAGCTCTTAAATGCAATAAATTTTGGTGCAAGTCTGAATCTCAGTTCCAAATTCACCAAACCCATGAACAAACCAATGAATAGAGATGTGGATTTGTACCAAGTTTTCCCAAAACATAAGCTAATCAAATAAAATCTTAAAAATCTCAAACCGAAATCCCATAAAAGGATCCAAGAGAAATAGCATAAAACTTACGAAATTGGGGGTAGGACTTCTTCGATCTCTGCCTGATTTTCTTAAAGAGAATGGCGTTGAATTTTATGTCGTCCCATCTCGATCGTTGTTTGCGTCTCGTGGGGTTGAATTTTATATCTCGTCGATACTCGTTGTTTGTGTCTCGTGAAATTTTCGCTAGCCAGCTAAATTTTGTTCCAAGATAATTAACCATTGGGCAGTCGCGTCATGTGAACCCTAAATGCCTCGTCGCCTCTGCCGTCTTCCATTGCCGCCGCTTACAGGGCGTCGAACTCCTCGCATCCACCTAGATGTTCCCGTTGGCGTCAATCTTCTCGATCATCGCCCGCAACTTCTCCTCCGGCACGCAGATCCAGACTTTATCTAGCGACTCTTGAACTCCTTGCTTGAAAACCGTGAGCATTTATGGGAGATTAAGGCGTGATTTATGGAGATGCAACGCCTGCGGATCTCTTGGTGTTTGGGGATAGAGATATGGAGAACCTAATTTATGGGGATAAATACAGACGTGTGAACAGATTTCAACTACAACGCGTGAACAGATTTTCAGCCGCAGGAATCAAAATTTCAAATTGTACGGTTTTTAAAAGATTGTCATATTCAGTAAGTCAACTTGGTTGACTGCGATTTTTTTTAAACTTTCCCCATTTGATTTATTCACCTCTCTTTTTCAATATATATAGATTTTATTTGGAAAGTCGATGTAATTTATTATCATGTAGCTTTAATTTATGTCATTTTAGTTATTCTGATGTAAGTTTTTCAATTCCTATAATTCAAGTTATTCAATAAAAGTCTATTTATAAAGTTTTTTTATCTAATATTTTTCTGAAATCACATGTTACTTCCATGGTTGTCCTATCTACTAGTATAATAATCACATATAAAATGAATGATCAAGAGCTATTTGGAATATAGTTTATGAGTTATTACTATCAAATAGCAACTTTATTTTGTCTTCCAAAATTCACATGCATAGAATTCGAATCAAATTTATATTTTACTATCAAATAGCAACTTTATTCAATAAAATTCACATGCATTGAATTCACATGCAACTTTTATTTATTTTACTTTACTTTTTCTTTTACTTTACTTTACTTTACTTTTCTTTATATTTACTTTACTTTACTTTTCTTTTACATTTACTTTAATTTTATTTTGATATGGGATATTATATACCTAAAGAATATACCGGTTCACTAGGCCGGTCGTGCAAGCCTAATACTAGAAAGGCCACGTCGGTCGAGCAATAGTAAACGAAAAAGAAGTGGTCGAACATCGTAGCAGGTCTGGTCGAAGATCGACCTACTAAAGGAGAGCTCATCTGATCGACCACCTGGCGAGTGAAGAGCAATCGAGAGCGTAGTGAAGACGCGAGGAAGCGCGTGGTCTTCTTAAAAAAATTCCAAAGAATATTCAAGGAAATAATTACCCTATGCTCAGAGGGGCACGTGGCAAGAGTACATTTGTGCAGAGTGATAGTGGAGATAACTACCTCTGACACACACACACACTGTGTGTGTACGGACGGACAGATCCGAGCAGCGTTGGGCAGATAGCTCACCAAATCTGGGCAGCTCCTAGAGCAGGTATCTCACTCCTATATATATAGGAGTGGGACTTTCTTGTTAAGCACGATTTATCAATTTTTACTCTTAAGAATTGAGTGAAACACATACTGACTTAAGCATCGAAGTCTCTTCACTGGAAAAACCCCCCGGTGTGAGAGTTCTTTGCAGGTACGCTGTGTTCTACCGGCGAGGAGGATGAAGACGAGCCGATTTCAAGCCGGTCGAAATGTTTTGCGTTACCATATTTTATGTTAAATCTACACCAAACTCTTCATACCACATTCCTATATAATATGGTTGAATTCAGATCAAATTGATATCAAAATCATCTCATATGCATTTTCCTTATATCAATTACTTTGTTTTTCGTAAGACAATTCGTTCTTGTACAGAAATGTCTTCGAGTGAAAACTCATATGAAAATGCAAGTTCTAGTTCTGAAACTTCCAATTTCATCGAATTCGAAAAATGGGAAGAACGAGTGATTCAACAAAATCAACAACCTGATCGTATTGTGTGATTGTTCGTATTCCAAATATGGTCTTACAACCAACAAATCACGTTCGTAGAAGTAGAAGGCAAGTTATTGAGAGGCAGCGAGAGAGAGGAGAGGAGAATGTGTTCAATGACTACTTCTCCGGCAATCCAACCTATCCTGAAGATGAATACTTGCGAATAAGTGAAGTTGTAACGAAGGAATCTCATGAAATTCGTAGAAGGCGCCATTTCTAACTTCGGCGGCCAATACCTCAGAAGGCCTAATGAATAAGATTTGGCAAGAATACTTCATGCGGGGGAGCAACGTGGATTCCCAGGAATGATGGGAAGTATTGACTGCATGCATTGGGGATATTGTCTGACAGCATGGACTGGGCAATATGCAGGAAGAAGTGGAAAACCAACATTTATTTTGGAAGTTGTTGCATCATATGACTTATGGATATGATATGCGTTTTTTGGAACACCAGGTTCGTGCAACGATATCAATATACTTCACCAATCTCCTGTTTTTGATGATATTTTGGAAGGTCGTGCACCAGAAATTAGATACGTGTGAATGGTCAACAAAGAAATATGGGATATTACCTCACTGATGGTATAGATCCTTCATGGGCTACATTTATTAAATCAATTACTTCTCCACAACTTCGAAAGCACAAGTTGTTTGCTCAGCACCAAGAGGCGGCTAAAAAAAATGTTGAGCGCGCATTTGGTGTTCTACAAGCTCGTTTGCATTTATCAAACGACCATGTCTAGTATGGGATCGTTTTTTATCGGAAGAATTATGATGGCTTGTATCATCATGCACAATATGATAGTAGAAGATGAACGAGACGCCTACTTGAACTATTATGATCCTATAGAATTTATGAACGATAGGCCTACAAACGGACGGAGGCAACAACGAAGGAACAGAAGAAATGGAGTAGAAGAAGAGAAAGATGATATGTCTTTTCAATACTCGACTGAAAGAATCACAAACCTAACTACGTATATGACCAATAGGTCACAACTACGTAATAAAGAAGCTCACTTGTCTCTGAATAATGACTTGATTGAGCACATATGGAAAAATTTTGGCAATTATAGTTGGTGTGTAATTTCATTTGAAATGTTTTTAACTTGTTTAGTTTATTTCGTACTGAATTATGTAATTTTAATTTTTAATTATGTTCATAATCTTTTTTTTTAGTTGTATTTTAAAATATTAATTTTTTGAAATCAATATTTTTAATTATAGATTTTTTATTTAATTTATCACAACTAAAACAATAACAAAAAATCTATTGTCGATAATATATAATAAATAAAAGTAAAATAAATAATATGTTGGGTTGGATTGGGTGGGGATAAAGATATGTAGGTTGTTAAGTTGTGTAGGTAGAAGAAAGAGAAATACCTTTTTTTTTTTCTTATTGGGTTGGGTTGGGTTGTTGATAAGACTATCTTTATCCCCAACCCAATAATAAAAAATTATTTTTCTCTCCTTCACCTACACAACCCAACTTTTAACAACCTACATATCTTTATCCCTAACTCAACCCAATCCAACCCAACATACTATTTATTTTATTTTTATTTATTAAATATTATCTACAATCAATTTTTTGTTATTTTTTTAAGTTGTGATAAATTAATTAAAAAACTTATAATTAAAAATATTGATTTCAAAAAATTAATATTTTAAAATACAACTAAAAAAAATATTACAAACATAATTAAAAATTGAAATTGCATAATTCGGTACGAAATAAACTAAACAAGTTACAAACATTTCAAATGAAATTACACATCAACCACGATTGCCAAATTTTTCCCATATGTGCTCAATCAAGTCATTTTTCAAAGTCACGTGAGCTTCTCTATTACGGAGTTGTGACCTATTGGTCATATACGTAGATAGGTTTGTGATTCTTTCAGTCGAGTATTGAAAAGGCATATCATCTTCCTCTTCTTCTACGCCATTTCTTCTGTTCCTTCTTTGTTGCCTCCGTCCGTTTGTAGGCCTCTCGTTCATAAATTTTGTAGGATCATAATAATTCAAGTAGGCGTCCCGTTCATCTTCTACTATCATATTGTGCATGATGATACAAGCCATCATAATTCTTCCCATAAAAAAACGATCCCATACATGGTCGTTTGATAAATGCAAAACGAGCTTGTAGAACACCAAATGCGCGCTCAACGTCTTTTCTAGCCGCCTCTTGGTGCTGAGCAAACAATTTGTGCTTTCGAAGTTGCGGGGAAGTAATTGATTTAACAAATGTAGCCCATGAAGGATATATACCATCAGTGAGGTAATATCCCATATTTCTTTGTTGACCATTTACAACGTAGTTAATTTCTGGTGTACGACCTTCCAAAATATCATCAAAAACAGGAGATTGGTGAAGTACATTGATATCGTTGCACGAACCTGGTGTTCCAAAAAACGCATGCCATATCCATAAGTCATATGATGCAACAGCTTCCAAAATAATTGTTGGTTTTCCACTTTTTCCTGCATATTGCCCAACCCATGCTGTAGGACAATTTTTCCAACCCCAATGCATGCAGTCAATACTTCCCATCATTCCTGTGAATCCACGTTGCTCCCCCGCATGAAGTATTCTTGCCAAATCTTGTTCATTAGGTCTTCTGAGGTATTGGCCGCCGAAGTTAGAAATGACGCCTTCAACGAATTTCATCAGAGATTCCCTCGTTACAGCTTCACTTATTCGCAAGTATTCATCAACAGCATCCGCTGATGTTCCATAGGCCAACACCCTTATGGCTGCAGTACATTTCTGCAATGGTGAAATGCCCAGCCTACCAGTGGCATCACGCCTTTGTTGAAAATATTCGTCGTTGGTGGTGATTTCGCTCACTATACGAAGAAAAAGATTCTTACGCATGCGAAATCTCCGACGAAATACCTCTTCAGGATAGGTTGGATTGTTGGAGAAGTAGTCATTGAACACATTCGCCTCACCTCTCTCTCGTTGTCTCTCAATGACTTGCCTTCTACCTCTAGAAACGGGATTTGTTGGTTGTAAGACCATATTTGGAATACGAACAATCAAATCTTCCATAATACGATCAAATTGTTGATTTTGTTGAATCACTCGTTCTTCCCATTCATCAAATTCAATGAAATTGAAAGTTTCAAAACTAGAACTTGAATTTTCAGATGAGTTTTCAGTCGAAGACGTTTCTGAACAAGAATGAATTGTCTTGCGAAAAAACAATTCAAGTTGGTGTAGATTTAACTTAAAATAAAATTAAAGTAAATGTAAAAGAAAAGTAAAGTAAAGTTAATATAAAGAAAAGTAAAGTAAAGTAAAAGCAAAAGTAAAGTAAAATAAATAAAAGCTGCATGTGCATTAAATGAATGTAAATTTTATTGAATAAAGCTGCTATTTGATCTGGATTCAATGCATGTGAATTTTGGAAGACAAAATAAAGCTGCTATTTGATAGTAATAACTCATACACTATATTCCAAATAGCTCTTGGTCATTCTTTTTATATGTGACTATTATACTAGTGGATAGGACAATCATTGAAGTAACATGTGATTACTGAAAAATATTAGAGAAAAACACTTACTAAATAGACTTTTATTAAATAACTTGAATTACAGGAATTGAAAAGCTTACATCAGAATAATTAAAACGACATAAATGAAAGCTGCATGATAATAAATTACATCGACTTTCCAAATAAAATTGAAGTTAAGTGACGTCGCATCTCTTCATCTTCCGGCGATAAGTGGTCTTTTGCCAACAGCGTATTCAACACCATCATATTCATTTCCCTAATCTTCCTTTCTTCTTTCTTGCGTTCCAACTCCATCCTACCGTTCGATATTTTTGTCCTTAAATCACATTCGTTCTTTCTTGTAAGTCTTAGTGCACGAATTTCTGCAGTGAACTCATCAGGAATGGAAGAAGATTGTGATGCTACCTTTTTTCCTTTTTTTTTGGCCATATCTCTACCTTCGGGTCGGGGAATCACAAAATCATCACTAACTGGAGTTTCTTGATTTGAGGGAATTGAATTATCTCCATCTTCAGTAGTCCTTGATCTTTTGGAACTGCCATGGCTTTCTTCATTACTCGCTTCATCTTCAGGGCGCGAACGAGTTGAATCACGATCTAATTTTAATTCCCATTTGGGATGCTTTCGCATGACTTCTTCAAACGCATGCAAGTCTGTAAACTTGCTACTACCAGCTTCTTAAATTACATGAGCTTCTTTTTCAACATATTTCATGCTCATTCCGCTCCTTTTATTTCTGTATGCTTCCATGTAAGCACCTCTCCACTTGTTTATATTTTCATTAAGGCGTTTATAACGACCTTTCATTGAATCCAAGTTTCTTTCACCAATTTCTTCTGGATTTTCCATTCGAGATTGCTCAAACATTTGAGCTATGCGTGACCATAATGAAGAACCCTTCTGATTCTTGCCACACAGTTTGTCTTCGCTAACGAAACACCAAGCTGACATTAGAGCAAAATCTTCCGCCACACTCGAACTAATATTTTTCGTTCCTTTTTGAGGATTTGTGCGTGTCTGTTGCACATTTTGAAATAAATTTCGGGAGATGTTTTGTGGGGGTTGGGCATTTACAGAAACTGAAAATTGGGTAAGATTAGAAGAAAATAGCTCTTGTGAATAATTTTCGAAATTTTGAAAATTTTCAGAGTTTGACAAATTTTGAGAAAATTTTGAGAATTGAGATAATACTCAAAATTTGGATCCATATGGTATTTGTTGGAAATTAAGAGAAATAAAAGAGATGATAAAATTAATAAGGTATGATTAAGAAGATGGTGAAAAGAGAGAAATTTCAGTTGTGATCTAAAATATATCAAGAGTGGTTTTTAAGAGAATGAAAAAATACGAATTTTGATATTTTTATTTTATTTATTAATATATAAATAAACTCAATTATTAAGTTACCTTATCTTATCAAAATAAAATTATTGCTTCCACTTAAAAAGAGACATGTGTCCATGCCTTATTCAATAATTGAATAAAAAAAGTAAAAAATAAAAAATAAATAACAAAAAGCGTCCAAACTCAAAGCAAAGCAATAATGGAATAAAAAAAATAAAAAAAAATAAAAAAAAGTGGCTTGCGGCTTGATTGCGACCCAAGGTCACCATTTGACCTGCGTAGCATATTATCTTCTCTTTTTCCTTTTTTTTTCTGTCTTTTTTTGCCTTTTTCTTGATGACCCATTGGATTGGGTAGTCTAAATATGATCTTACACTCATTTTCCACAAAGTTTTGAGGACCAAAAAGATCATATTTTCAGCCTCTTATTACATCAATACCTGAGCAAAAAGGAAGATCCAAAATCGCCCTTTTCATCAAATATTCCTGCGTTCCAGTCCTGGCCGAGAACCCCAGCCGTGGAGCATCACAACACCCACCTTACTGAAATCAATCACTGCCAGCCTCGCCATTTTCGCCCGCAAGTAGCCGCCGAGGAGAGCCCTGACCCCGACTGCGTGCCGAGCCACCGTCGAGTTCCGCTCGCCTCCAAGGTTTTCGAGATGCAGCCGCAGTCACTACCTTCAGTTGTGCGTTTCACTCAAGCCGAGCCCATTGATTCATCTCCGACTGGACGCCCTCAAGATCAATCGAATCGCGCAGCAGGGCCACCGTCCAGCCATGGCGAGCTTCGACCGTCGTTGGAGCCATCTAGGTTGCCGTTGCTCGTTGAAACTGTCCTCCTATTGCCTCGCCGTCCGGCCGATCCCGGTGCAGCATCACGCTGTTGCCGCTCGAATCGCCGCCCGTCAGCCGCTGAGGACTCGCGCATCGCGCCTCCGCTCTGCGTCCAACGGCCGCCTTCGACTGGAGCTTGGTCGGCCGCACATAGCCACAGTGGACGACCGCCGACGGGAAGCCCTAAATGGGTGCGTTGATAAGGAAGTGAGATATCAGGAATTTGAGGATGGAAAAAGAAGAAATTGGAGGAAGAATTCGAGGGTGGCTGATTGATTTTGATTTTTGGAAAATTTTGTGTACTGCAAATCGATGAGAAGGAGAGGAGAAAGGTGAAAGAGATGGATAAGAGGGTTACGGGAAATAATGGAGAGGAAGAAGAAGGGAAAAAGGTTGAGAAAAAGAAAAAGGGAAAAGAAAAAGAAAAAGAAAAGAGAAAAAAAATAGAAAAAGAAATCTTAGGATTTGGGCTTTGATTTGGGCTAGAGTTTCTAAGGGAATTTTTGGGCCTTCAACAAACTCAAGGATTTAGGTTTGGGTCAATAGAAAAGAAGAGAAAATAAATGTGGGCCAATGAAAAGATAAATGTAGACTAAATCAAAATGGGTATAAAAAGGAACATTAACTCGACCACCGAGTCTTTTTCCGAGAACGAGTAGCCGAGAAGTGGCAGAGGTTGTGAGCGAATATTCGATCGGTGCCTCCTTGCTTGTAGATTTTCAAAGTGCGGAATTTGTACTAAGTCGATGTTAAAATTATTTTAAGAATTTGTTTAGTTTAATTGTTAGATATTTGTGTGAATATATGTGTTAAATTGTGAAAAATGGCAGACTTGGAACTCGTGATTTTCAACCTTGAAATGTAGCCTCTTGTGTGCCTTAAAGATTTGATTTTTGTGAGCCTTGGACATTTGTGAAAATTATTTGTCGTATATAAACCCTAATTGTGCCTTGAGAATATTGTTGAAACCTTGAACCGTCCGGGCCGGGTGAAGCCACGCGAGTTGCTGAGCACGCACGCTCTGGTCTTGTTTTCCATTTGTGGAAGCAGATCGAGCTCAGAAAGATCAGAGACAGCTTCTCAGTTAGTAAGGATCGGGCAAGACAAACGCCTCATAGAGGAGACCAGTTGGTAAGAGCGGAAGAGCTCTTGATTCCATACCAAGTTTAGAAACCAGCGACCTTGGCGCTGTATGAGAAGCGCACAATTCCTCAAGCTCCGGCGGAGACATCCGGTACGCTTTCCGGCTCGCAACGACTCAAACGGGCGAAGGATGGTGCCAGAACGAAGGCTGAGAGACGAGAGGCCACGCACAGGGCCGACCGTCGACTTGCACGAGAGCTGCAGCCGCCATCACTAAACGTGCGAACTTCCCAGGCCAGTGTGTGCGGTCAAACCTCGACCCTACAGCGGGTATCCAAGCAGGTGCGCGCGTCCCAGCGCCCCATGTCAGCAGCACCAGTGAGCGCGCCACCTCTCGGGTGACAGCTAGAATCAATTATTTAAACAGTAACCATCACCTAATAATAACTTGTATTATAGCTCAATTCAATTATTGAGATCGCAGACACCTAGATCTTAAAATGGGCCAATCAAGAATCATAGTATAAAGTATCGCAGACACCTAATATATGTAGTTCTTTTGTCTGGTATTCTCCTTGATCAGACTAGAAACAAAAAATTTGTAATGAAAATCTCAAACATTAGATGTTGATGTTACCTAAAATATTTATGACGTCATCTCAAGCCCAGTCCACGCAATATTCTCAGAGTCCAGTTGCCCGAAAGTATTACAATCAAGAAGAAAAATGTCGACTCCTCTAACCAGCCGACCTCGTTTCCAGCTACGAGGTATACATGTCGATCTCTCCTAGAAGGAAGGCAATCCTTAGCCGATCTCATCCCGTTCGAGCTCAATGTTGGGTCAATCTGGAAAGGGTTACCGCCTTGAACCCGTTCATACCGCCCTAAGAGATAAACGCAAGTTGTAGAAGACGTGTCACCATGCATCGAATCTAAAACCACCACGTGTCTTGAAGAAATAATATTTTAAAGACATCTCCCTCTAAGAAAAGATGGGTCCGAAAGCCTTAAAGATCATCAATTTCACATACCAGAAAGTATACTATAAATAGATAGTCGAAGTTCTGTAGCCTTTTCTTCCTTGCAAAGCTTTCCTTTTCCGTTTTCAATCCTTCAGAGGCTTGTTTAAAGAAGGACGTCCTTCTTTACTTTCCGTCGTAATTTCTTTAAGATCCACCCTAAAAGCAATAAAATACCACATAATACCAAGCCAACCAAAGCCATCGCCTCGATGGTCACGTTGGCGCAAACACACGTCAACAAAATAACGCTAGAAGGAGGGCGTTGTTGGATTCTATGAGAAACGTCGTCCTTGTGCACCTTCAAATCTATTATCATAAAACAACAAAATTTATTTTTAGAATTAGGACTTACGATTCAAATATTTTTCCGACTCTGAGACGTTTCTGACTTTCGCTGTTGGAGATCGTCTGAACTTTAGAGTCCATTGGTTGTCGGACTACGCCTCGCCATCACCGAACCTTGATCATGTCTCGCGTTGCACTTCTCTAGTTACCTCACCTGCTTGCGCGTGATATCGCTTGCACCGCGACCGCGGGTTCGCGGTTGGCTCCGCCTCGTTGGGATATACTAGTCGTCGTCTTGATCGTCCAGGCCCGTCCGCGTCCAAAAGGGTCATAACAGTAACATGCCAACATCGAAAAGTGTGTCCGTGGGTTTCATAGTATAAATACCCACAATAATTGTACAAAAAGGAGAGATAACTTTTGCCAGAATACTGTAACATTTTCCATTGAACACTGAAAAGCAGGGACTAAGCGTTCGACTAATTTCATATATAAACCACGAGGAAGTCCGAGATCGAACAACCAAGAGGGAGGCTGACGAATTAGCGATTCTGAAGAAGAGGATCGTCGAATTAAGGACTCATCGAAAACAGAGGACCAGACAATGTCACCGTTATTGTCGTCTCCACTGTTGGTCACGTCCGACCGGGTTGTTGATATTGCCTCACCACTGGCAGAAGACATCCTGCAATGTCCACTCTCGGACAAAAACAAATTTCCACGGATTTTGGACTGTATGACACTACGTCTGACCTAGGAGCGCACATCGACTTATATACCTCATGGATGGATTTACATGGGGCCAGCGATGCTCTCAGGTGTCGGATGTTTTCACTCACGCATGGGCAAAAGCCCAAAGGTGGTACCGCTCTTTACCCCCACAGTTAATATTCAACTGGTTTAAGTTGAAATCCGCTTTTAAATCTCATTTTATTGGTCCCAAGTTTGTATGGTCCCGAAAGAATCCATTACAAACATAATTCAAGGAACTAATGAAAGTCTGAAAGTTTATGTGGCTCAGTTTAATGACCGAGTACAAATATGGAGCCGTGTCAACAAGAGACACTGCTAGTCTTTGCTTACTCAGGCCTCAAGCCTAACTCAATTTTTAAGTGGTCCTTATGTAAAAAAAAAAAAAAAACGACCACGTATCAGGAGTTCCTCACTCGTGCACAAAAACATATTATGGCGGAAGAGTCCATGTCTGTACCAACCTTTCAATTCGCTATGGATTGAAAATGAAAAATAAGGAAGCAAAGTTTAATAAGCCTTCCCAGCCCAACCAGGGAGGTCGAGATTCATCCATGGACAAACAATTCCAAAGAAATCAATATCAAGAAAACTTGACGACCAAATATCAGAGTGCATATTCAGCTGGTGCAACCATTGTGTACGAGGAGTTAAAGAACAAGGGTATCATCCTTGAGCCGAGACCCATGAAGGTTGATGAGAGTTAGCTCGACAAAGCCCGATATTGTGCATATCATAAATCGATTGGTCATAATACGGACCAATGTTTATGCTTGGTTTTCGACTTACTCAAATTGATCAAAGATCCTCAAGTTTGTCAGTTTACCAAAGAAGGACGGAAGAGGGGCCGACAATAAGATAGCTCGGATAATAGGGATGAAAAACATACACCGCCGGAAGGGTCCCTCCTCTGAAAAATGAAATCTTGACCTTCTATTCCGTCCATCGTGATGATGGAGCGAGCTTATCTTGAACTCGTAAACAGGGCGCGTGAGAATCACCTTAGAGAGTCTTCTTTAGGTCAACTCGTCAATACCAGTCAAGGAGATCCGACCATGTCAAGAAGGCAGGCCAAGGTTTACGCTCGACGTGCTTACTATGTTGGACACCAAGTACATAGTGCTAGTTGTTGGTCATTGACGACAATCGACTCAAAAGAAGATTCAAGGACTATGGATTTGACATATGTCAAGCGATGGATCTTGAGCGTTAACTTTAAAAGAAGATTAATGGTGCATATCCAAACAAGCGTGTGAGGGTTTCTAAAGGGACGTTTTCTGATAAGCGCAGTTATCAAGGTCGCGTAATTTGCAGCACTTAAGTCTGTCCCGTCAACTAGGCGCGAATAAAGGATTCTTGTACAAGTCAAGGTAGATCATCCAAGAATGGGGGCTATATGATATAGCACCCAGAATAGCTCGGTGAACCGAGCATAGTGGATTAGTTAAGTTGTGGTCAATCTGAGGAAGATCAGCCCAATTTTAGCACATAATCCTATCAAAGAGCCCACTTGGGTGGCTCAAGGTATAGAATGGCCCAATAAGATAGCTCGGAGGTCAGAGAACCTCAAGAGCTTGGATACTCAAGTTGACCTTATGATTCATAGGTCGTGGAGGTGGAGGTAGTTGTTACGACCTAGCTATAGCTTACGGCAGGTAAGTGGAAAAGTCGTGGTTACGTCCTCTAGACCTTAAGAGTCGTGTGGTAAGAGGGGACATGATCCTTCATGGATGGAAAGTGTATCTTGTTGATGAATCTCAGATCCTAGAGATATGGTAAGTTAGGAATATAGCTACATGAAGATATCTTTCCTAACTAGGACTCTCTTGGACATCAAGAATACTCTGTGTATTTAAAGGTAACTAAGTTCTCTTATTTTACACATCGCGTACACGCACAAAAAGCCTATATATTATCAATTTTCTCACGAGCAAGACAATGACTTGAGCGCCAAAGAAATTCCGCAGGGGACCCTCCCCAGCTTTTCGAGCTGGTGGACGTTCGTGAGATCATGATTCGATCGGGTTCGAGGCAATTTGAACAATAGGTTATATATTTATATATAATTTCTAATGAAGATATAATAAAATTATTATAAAAATAAGTTTATTAATCGATTCTAATTATATTACAATTTGGAACATTTATTATTGCTTCATAAACCTCTTCTATTAGCTCGAAAGAAGATCTAAGGAATATGGATTTGACATATGTCAAGCGATGGATCGTGAGCGTTAACTTTAAAAGAATATCCACGGTGCATATCCAAACAAGCATGCGAGGGTTTCTGAAGGGACGTTTTCTGATAAGCGCAGTTATCAAGGTCGCGTAATTTGTAGCACTTAAGTATGTCCCGTCAACTAGGCGCGAATAAAGGATTCTTGTACAAGTCAAGGTAGCTCATCCAAGAATGCGGGCTATATGATATAGCACCCAGAATAGCTCGATGAACCGACCATAGTGGATTAACTAGGTTGTGGTCGGTCTGAGGGAGCACAACCCGGTTTTAGGACATAATCCTATCAAAGAGACCACTTGGGTGGCTCAAGGTATAGGATGGCTCAATAAGATAGCTCGGACGTCAGAGAACCTCAAGAGCTCGGATACTCAAGTAAACCTCAGGACTCATAGGTCGTGGAGGTGGAGGTAGTTGTTACGACCTAGCTATAGATTACGGCAGGTAGGTGGAAAAGTCGTGGTTACATCCTCTAGACCTTAAGAGTCGTGTGGTAAGAGGGGACATGATCCCTCATGGATGGAAAGTATATCTTGTTAATGAGTTTCAGATTCCTAGAGATGTGGTAAGTTAAGAAAATAGATACATGAGGACCTCTTTCCTAACTAAGACTCTCTTGGACATCAAGAATACTCCAAGTATTTAAAGGTAACCAAGTTCTCTTATTTTACACATCGCGTACCACACAAAAAGCCTACATATTATCAGTTTTCTCACGAGCAAGACACTGACTTGAGCATCGAAGGTATTCCGCAGGGGACCCTCCCCAGCTTTCTGAGTTGGTGGACGTTCGTGAGATTGTGATTCAATCGGGTTCGAGGCAATTTGAACAATAGGTTACATATTTATATATAATAAAATTATTATAAAAATAAATTTATTAATCAATTCTAATTATATTACATTTTGGAACATTTATTATTGTTTCATAAACCTATTCTATAAGTATTATAGTAACTAGTACAATACCCGTGTGATGCACGGGACATTATTATTTTCGTCCCTTTTAAAAAGCAATTTTAAGGAAAAATCATGTCATTACTAATTACTAAATATAATGGAATTAAAATATGTATATTATCGAACACTTCCTTACCAAATGATATCTAGATCCTACAAAAATCTTGTATCTTGGGAACATCAACACCGATGAGTAGGGTCACATCCTTTGATGTGGTTATTCAAACTTCACCTAATTATAAAATATATGAATTAGCCGATCAAAACAAAAAAAATATCGAGTTATTTATTGAATTTAATTATATTAATATTAATGAAATACCTCCTCACTCCTTCGCACGGTACATTTGCAGGATAGGACAAAAGGTTCTTTCTGATTTTGGTAATGATGCTCAAAAGCAATCAACTGGTAAACATATTGGCCCCAAAGCGTAGAGTTCTTCATGTTTTTGTTGGGATCTGTGAGGATCTCGTTATGTACAAGTCACGAATTCAATAGCAAACGTAAACCTATGCGCAACGGATCTAAAGGTTGGACGTAGAGAATTTATGGCTTAAAATTTATGTAGATCTGGTTGACCACGAACGGTTGACTGCAAATGATTGACCGCAAACCACGTCTTGGGTTGCACGAACAAGATAAGATCAAAACCGGATCAAACGGGTGCAAACAGATGAAGACGAACTTTGCAGTCAGGGAGCTTCCGGCGGTGCGTGATGGCGCGTGCGGCGTCTGATGGCGGCGATCTGGGTATGCTGTTCGTCTCAATCGGACCTCTGGTTAGTTCTGTAGGATAAAATATTTTTCGTCTCGGTTTACCTACAGATCTAGAGAGAGAGTAGGGGGCGGTGGTTTAGGCGTGTATAATGTACAGATCTCTTCTCTTCTCATGAGCTTAATGATGTATATATAGAGCTACAGTAGGGACCTTTAGGAGATTAAAAAAATGGCTTCTTAATTAATTAGACTAACTGTGGGCCAAACCCACTCCTCTAATTAATTAAATAATATTAATGGGCCACCAACATTATATTATTGCACTCCCTTTTTTTCTTAGCCCAAATTACATTTGAGACTCCAATAATAATTACTCAATGTACCTCCCCACGTTTAAGATATAATGTACATTAATTAATTCGATTACTGACAATCAAGAATTAATTAATTTATTATTATTATACTGAAACTAGCGCTCGTTCATCACATTCTTATTATGCCGGAACTTAATCCACCTGCAGGGTTTAGCATAACAATCCTTCATGAACTCACTCCGGGGACATCATCAAACTAACGCACATGGTGACCGTAAATATCCTAACAGCGCATCCTATATATAATAATATTACCCAAAACAGTAGGAATATTGATCCAATGAACTGAACCTCACCCAAGTGAATCAAAGTAATATATACTATATATATCTGCATGTTTAATATCTTACGGGTTAAGAGAACGCAGTAATCAACCGAGGCCTAGTTCATTTACGACGATCAGTATAAAATGAACTTCTCCTCTCTGGGATCCTGTTCAATACATAAATGTACTAGTGCAACTAATCAGAGAAGACAAACTGTACAGTTGACACTACAACCGTTCGGATGGGGTGTTTATGTCCATCTAGGTTGTGAACAACTATTCTTGTTCGCAAGTAACTGATAGAGTGATCTTCGGTTCGCCCGATGACGACCCACTCCATCTAAGTGCAGAACAACAGAACATAGAACTTGTTTAATCTAACACGATTCTCATTCATAAAGGACAAATGTGTAATAACATGCAAAGCCAAGCTTTTAGTATATAACACTAACAGTTTTCCCTACACAATGTCGAAAAACTTTAAAGGCATTTTATATGTTAAAAAAAATTCAAAACAATTCTTATATATACTAATGATCAAGAATATGAATATATAATGTTAAGGATTCTGACTCTAAGTCCATAAGAGAGAAGACGATCATTTGGGTAGGAACTCCCTTAACAATCTTCATTTGAATAAATTGTATAGAAACAACCAATCCAATAGCATAAAAAAAAATATAAGACAATTCATCAAATTAAATTGTTATAATAGATTTTATTCTTTTGAATTAAATATATAAAATTTTAAATAAAAACACACAAAAATTTAAAACGTACAAAACAATATGGATTTGTCATTCCACTTGTGAAACTTGGTTTGCCCGTTAATAATGATCCTCCAAGTGCAAATTGTCGATTTTTAGATGCCAATATTGCTTTCCACTCGGTAGTTTTTGAAGATATAAGTGTCACCTTCTTCAATTTCGTCGATGAATTGTGGAATATTGACGGGTCGGATTATAGCAATAATTCATCCTCCCTAAGAAAGTACATATTCACTTATTAATTAAAAAAAAATCATAAAAAATGTAGCATAAAATGATGCATATAAATAATAATATAAGGACAAATTACCTTAGAATCGTGAAATATAATCTGAAGAACGTTTTAATAATTGCGTTCGTCTTCAATGTGTTGGAACATTATAATGATGTGTAGCTTGATCATTGGCCTATTAGTACTTTTATATCTTTGATTTTTCCAAAAATCAAAGTCATTTTGAATGTGGATGGAAAAACTGATTCAAAAGTTTGTTTTATGGGATGTGTTATTTCATGTCAATGTTTGGTTCAATGATCACACCAATGTGGTATTTATATAGTGATTGTGCATGTGCCATCTACCGATACATTCAAATTTAAAAAAAAAAAATATATATATATATATATAAAATAAATTAAAAATATAATTTTAAGATATTTGGTAATGTAATCAAGGACTGACATTAAATAGATATAATTTTATTTTCCGAACTAATTGGATAATGATTGACACAAAGTTCAAAGCTAACAAATTTTGTTACAAAAGAAAAAAAGAATGAAAATTTGAATTGATTTGAATTCTCATAAACTAAAAATCTATCAATTTTTATGGGATATCTATTGATTTGAATTTTCAAAACCCAAAAATCTATCAATTTTTAGAGATTCACACAGATTTTGTTAGGAAATAGAAAGATGATCATTTTACGAAAGATAATTAGTGGCAAACATTCTTTAATTAATGTGTATCAAGAGTTGCTTAAAAGAGTTGTATTGGGAGTGTATCACTATTACTTGAAAAAAATCGTAGCATATATGCACCGAATATACTCCCAATATTAATTCATTAAAAAAATAAAAAGATGACCAAATTTGAAATGATTTGCATTGGAATTTTGATTTTATTTGAATTTAGTTTCCTAAATAATTGGATTAGGATTGACATCAAACAAAAATTTTATCCGNAAATTATTTTTTTCAAAAAGAAAATAAGATACCAGATTTAATTAAATATGCACAAATTATGCATGGGATATCAATTGATTTGAATGTTATTTACCAAAATTATTTGATTTTTTTTTTTTTGGCCAAAACGATAGGGGCAATATATTACCAACAAAAGAGTACAAATACATACAACACTTCAAACTAAAACTGAGAGATGCCTCAGAAGGCACCTAGAACCTCAACAAAGCTAACCAAACTAAAGAGAAATAGCTGAAGAAATGCATCTTTCCACTGCCATAAGGCCTAGCTAGAATACATCACTTCTCAACACTACCTAACTAAACAGAACAGCAAAAAAAAGAAGAAAAAACCTAAGAGAAAGCAGGAACATCACTATGATCCGCAGCTGCAGTGGCCTCAACCCAATCCCTTTGAGCAGCAGATATCACAATGTGTTCTGGCATTAGAGAGCCTTTGAAAATCCAGTGGTTTCTTGATTTCCACATCCACCAAAGCAAGTAAGTGGAGAGCTGAATTCTAGCTTGAACAACTTCAGTTTGCTTGATATGGCTCACCTGTTGCCACCAATACTTGAAGGAGTGCGTGCTGTCTTGCAAGCCATCCCAACTGACAGGAGCTGCTTCCCAAATCCTACTTGCTCTTGGACAGGAAAATAGAATGTGTTCTGTGGTTTCTGGATGGATCCCACAGATGGAGCAGATGACATTAATGTCAAGTCCTTTCTTCCCCAAGTTGACTGCAGAAGGCAATGTACCTGATATACATTTCCAGATGAAATGCTTTACTTTGCTTTGCACTTTCAGCTGCCAACATCTCTGATAAATCTGCTGAGGAGGAAAAGGGCTGTGACTTGGCTCTGGGATGTCTAGCTGCAAAATCTTCTGTGAGATCAGGAATTTATAAGTGCTTGCAACTGAAAAGATGCCTTTAGAGTCAAGTCCCCAGAACTGTCTGTCTTGTCTAGCCGGATTTAAGGAATTTATCTTGAGGATTGCTGCACTTTCTTCAGAATTGAAGACCTGTTCTACAAGCCATGTGTTCCATTCAAGACCATTAGGTTGCAGCAGATCCTTAACCCAGACTAGAGTCCCTCTTGCTAATTCCAACAAGGATGGATATGGTTTTCCCAGACCAGGTACCCAATTCAGATCATCAATTCTTGTAGAGAGACCATTCCTGATTTCAGTTCTAACTCCGTTGGAAAAAATTGGCATTACAGATAGCCAGCTGTGCCAAAGCCAAGATCCTTTCTGTGTTCTTTCAGCATTGAAGATGGAGCTGCTAGGAAAGTATCTGTCTTTTAAAATCCTGCTTACCAAAAGATCTGGCTTTGAGAAGACTCTCCATAGCTGTTTGCAGATTAAGGCCTCATTGAACAGCTTAATGTCAAGGAATCCCAACCCTCCATTCAGCTTAGGCAGAGTGAGCCTTTCCCATTTTCTCCAGTGAATTCCTGCTCCTGAGTTGTCTCCAGATTTCCACCAGAATGCAGCACATAATCTAGATATTTCTTTACAAATGCCTACTGGTAACTTGAAACAGGACATTGAAAAAATGGGGAGGGCCTGAAGGACTGATTTGATCAGTACCTCTTTACCAGCTGGAGAAAGAAGATTATGTTTCCAGCCCTGCAATTTGCTCCTGATTGATGAAAGGATATAGTCAAAAACTTCCTTCTTAGATCTGCCAATCCCCAGAGGCAATCCAAGATACCTTGTAGATCTATGAGGAACTATGCCCTGAAGCACTTCACAAATTCTGTCCCTCAAGCTTTGAGGAGTGTTCCTACTGAAGAAAATCCCTGATTTTTGGAGATTGACCCTTTGCCCAGTAAAAAGTCTGTACTTGTTCAGGAGATTTAGGAGTTGACTGGCTTGATCTACTCCAGCCTTGCAGAACAAGAGTGTGTCATCAGCAAAAAGAAGATGAGTTATGGCAGGACCATTGCTTGAAAGTCTGAGTCCCTAAAGACAGCCTTGAGATTGTGCATTTGTAATTAGAGCAGATAAGAGCTCAGCTGCAATTATAAAGAGGTAAGGGGACAGGGGGTCCCCTTGTCTGATACCTCTTGATGGAGTGATAAATCCACTGATCTTGCCATTAACTTTAAAGGAGATTGTGGTTGTTGAGACACAGACCATTATGAGCTGGACAAAATCTGAGGAGAATCCCATTTGAAGCATGATTCTCTGAATGCAGTTCCACTCAAGTCTATCAAATGCTTTCATGAGATCAAGCTTAATGGACATAAAGCAATTTTTCCCAGTGGAGTGCCTGTTTAAGAAATGGTAAGCTTCCTGAGCAATGATAATGTTGTCCATGAGTTGCCTCCCTTTAACAAAAGCTGATTGGTGAGGGCTGATACAGTCTTGCAGACAAACCATCAATCTTTGAGCTAGTACTTTAGATAACACCTTGTATATCACACTACATAAACTTATTGGCCTGAAATGAGAAAGAGTCTCTGGCTGAGGCAACTTAGGAATCAATGATATGATGGTGTGGTTCCAATATCTTAAGAGTGCCCCAGAATGGAAGAAACTGAGTATAGCTTCAAAGACATCCACTTTAACCAAGTTCCAGAAATGCTGAAAGAATAGGGCATTCATGCCATCCTCTCCAGGGGATTTATCAGGTGGTAAGGAAAATACTGCTGCTTTGACTTCCTCTTCAGTGACTGGTCTCAGTAGACTTTGATTCATGTCTGCAGTAATTGTCTGAGGTATGAGGTTAATGATGGACTCTCCATCCCAGCTGCCCTCTGATGAGAATAGATTAGAATAGAAGTCAGCAATGTGGTGCTCTATATCCTCTTGAGTGGAGAGCACTGATCCAGTTGGAGTGAGAAGCCTTGATATGGCATTGAGCTTCCTTTTCTGAAGAGTATATGCATGAAAAAACTTAGTGTTGCCATCGCCTTCTTTAAGCCATCTCAGTTTTGATCTTTGCTGCCAGTGCAGTTCTTCTTGTTTGTGTGCTTCATTGAGTTCATACCGTGTTCTGTTCCATTGCTCCCAATAATCAGTTGGTTGAGCTTCCCTTAATACTTCCAATTTCTTGGTGAGAACTTCAATTGTCTGCTGGTTATTAGTTTTGAACTGAGAACTCCATTTAAGAAGGGCTACCCTAGTGTTCTTAACTTTCTCCTTTAGTTGAAAAAATGGGGTGCCTGTGGTTGGAGCATTCCAAGCTGATGATACAATTTCAGCTATTCCTTCCATCTTAAGCCATTTCTTCTCAAAATGAAATCTTGCAGTGGATTTTGGCTGATTAGTTCCTGTGCTCAGAAGCAGCATTGAGTGGTCAGATGCACTCCTAACTTTATTCCTGACCATTGCATTTGGATAGTCGAGCAGCCAATCAGTTGATGCAAATGCTCTATCCAGTTTCTCTTCAACCATTCCTTCTGCTTCCCTGAGATTGCACCAAGTGAATCTATGACCCTGCATAGGAAGTTCCTCCATCTCCATATCTTGAATGAAAGTGTTAAAACCCAAGAAGCTTCTGTCACTCCTCAACTTGCCTCCAGCTTTGTCCTCTTTGGCACAGATATCATTCCAATCTCCCACCGCAAACCATCTTGTGCTCCATAAATCTTTATCATTTATCAATTCAATCCATTGCTGCATTCTTGACTGCTTGCAAGTACTCAAATAAACAAAAATGCCCCATTGAGAAGGCCCAGAATCCATAGCAAAATGAACAGCAATATAAAAAGATTTGGTCTTAATATTAATAATATTTACATTATGATCCCAACATAAAAGCAAACCCCCACTAAGACCCACAGGATCTACAAAAGAAAATCTATCAGCAAATCCCAACTTCCTAGCTACAGATTTTACAAAGCCATTTGATTTTTTTGTTTCGGAAAGAAAGAGAAAAGAGGGGTGGTGAGCCTTAATGGACTCTCTGATTTGGGAAATTGTAAAGGGCCCACCCAGCCCTCTACAATTCCACACCGCAGCTAACATTGAGGTTTGGGGTGCCACTTGAGGCTGGCATCCTCCACCATTGTTTGTGAACTTTTGGCTTTCTTACTTGATGATGAGGCTAACTCCTCCTTGTTGATGTGGATTGGAGAGGGGGGAGAATTCTCTCTATCCCTCTTGCTGGTGATACTGTCTTGAATCATCAGTACTGTATCATCATTCCTTTGCAGTCTTCCTTCTCTACTCAATGCCCTTTTCCAAGTCCTCTGCTTGAGACTGACTGAGGCCTTAGAGGGTTTAATGAGATTTGCTTGGATTTGAACTGGAATTGAAGGAACTTGCATCACTAGTTCCATTTCCATTGGTTTATTCTGTAAGCCTTCTTCTGGTCCTGCTGCAGTAGACTCCATCTGATTCTGAGGGTGGGATGAAGAAGCATTTTTAACTGCTGGAGCTGGTTGAGAATTTGATTCTCCCTGACCTGAGTTTGAGGCTTCTCCACCATTGGTAAGATCATTAGATAGCTGAGTTGGAACAGGCACTATCTGCTTTCCTTTATCTCCCATTCTTGTAGTGCTTCTAACTGGTGAATAGTTGTCTGGTGTCTGATTGGAAGAAGGAGTGTGTCTGGAGTTGGACAGTCCCACTTCTATCCAATTTTGACCTTCCACTGCTTTTAACCAATCTCCATACTGCCCTTCTTTTACCTCCTTTGCTTTAATGGCAGCTATTCTTTTCTTACAGCCTTTGTCCAAATGACCCAACAGCCCACAGTAGTAGCACAGATTGTGAAGTTTTTCATACCGGAAACCCACACTTATGATTTGGTCTTCCAATTGAATGTTGGTACACCGTGGGAGAGGTTCATTTATATCCAGTGACACCAGGAGTCTTATAATTCGTCCTCCATGGTTCCCAGAACTTGCTATAACCACATTCTGGACTGAGTTGAAGATCTTCCCTATTTTTAAGCCAACTTCTGTGCTCAGGCAATTAATAGGAAGGTTCCATACCTGAACCCACATAGTGATCTCTTGGAATGCCGGATGATTGCTTGTTAGTCCTTTCTCCCATTCCTTCAAGATAAGGTGCTGGTTCTCGAAGCTCCAACTAATTCCATCCCCAACTTTGCGCATATCATCTTTGCTTTGGAATACAAACTGAAAGAAATTGTATCCAAGCTCCTTTACCTCCATTTGTTGCTGTAACCTCCAGATGTGGCTCATTGCTCTCTTAATCCCTATCCAACTTGCTCTACGTTCTCCAATCACTTTCCCAAAGAGACTCCTTCCGCATTCTTCCGCACACAGCTTTATATCTTCCTGAGCTATGCCAGTTATTAAGCTTTCTTTCTCCGATAGTGAGATATTCTTGATTCGATCTGCTAGGTCATCGTCATGTCCAATACAACTCGAATCGGCCATTCTGGGTGCTTGCGTCTTACAGAGAATTTGAGGAGAAATGAGGGTGATAATCAAACAAAGACAGAGATTTGAAACGAAGAGATTAGTTCGCTCCCAAACGAGAGAATCGCAAATCGCTCCCAGAACGAGAGAATCTTCATATTTTTCTTAAAAAGTAAATAAATAAAACTTTTACAATAAATGTTGATATTTAACTGTTCTTCATAAAACTTCAAGAAAGAGTTCTTAAAATTCCCAAATAAAATTCATAAATATTCCTATACAAGAAAACCGAGTCTTTTCTACTAGCGAAGGAAAGTCGTCGGAACCGGGCTTCATAGGGTGGATACGTTTAGAGGGAAGACACTTGGATTCCTCTAGCGAGTAACCTCAAGTCGTTGAAGTTACAACCGGGAACCGATTCCCTCATCCATCATCAATAGTGAAGGAGTTCAAGACATTCGGTAAATATTTTTACTAGTATTTACTTTATAGTAATAAATCAAAATTTGTATATGATGCATGTTTTAAAGATGACGATCAGTTAATTCGCAATTAGTATGTACGGGTGTTGTATTTATACGATAAATACTTACTTTAAAAATTTTAAATTCCGCTGCGTACAGCCCGTACGGTACTATCGAACCCAACACGGGGGTGGTGGGAGCAGAGAAGTAGCAGTTTGGGGCTTGTGTATAATTTTTGAAAATTAGATAATGTTTAAGGACTAAATTGCAAATTCATGAGTTTTAAATAAATTTTAATTTGGTTCATGTGCCAAATGTGTGATTTATAGAAAGTTTAATAAAACCATATATATATATATATATATGTATATATATAAATGTTTGATTATTTCTTAAATTGTAACTATTTCCCTAAAAAAAATCTATTTACTATTTTGGGAAATTAATTTAACAAAGTATGGTATATATCAAATGATCACTTATGGAAATTGCGGCTCATTATTTAAGGAAGTAATTAAGCCATGTTTTAAAGTACCTTAATTACTCAAATCATGTTGATTAATTAATATATGGTATAAAGTGGACGAATTTATTTTTGGTATTGATGGTTGTTTTTATGGGAAATAAATTAATTAATATATGGTATAAGGTGAGAAAATTTATGCAGGTTATTTGATGACTGTTTTTTGGTAGAAAATTTGTTAAAAAACTAATCAATATGGTGTACTTTTTTCTGTAATGCCCAGACCAATTTATTAGTTTTATACTTGGGTTTCAATTTTTATGTCAGTTATTCGTATGAAATTAACATAATAAAATTACCATACCTCCGACCAAATAATATGAACGGATATTTGATATAATGTGCATGTATCGATGTTTTTTTTTAATATAGAAAAATCTATGGTCAATTTTTTTTTTTGGTATAATTAGTAGGTATCGATTTAATTCGTTTTTTGTTACGACATTTCAAATAATTTTTGTGTGAAATGTTTTAAGCATGATAAAGAGTGTCAAGTTTTTTGTCATGAAAATCTTATGACTGATTGTTTTTACTCAACTACTTAATTTTTTGATTTGGATATTTTATACAAAAATAAATTCATTTCAATTAATGAAACAATTTAAGTTTTATATTTACTTATTATTCACATAGGTTTTTAAAGGTACGACAAAATTTTACCAAAAAAATATTATTTAATGAGAATTTTTATTTTAAATATTAATGAATATCTCATACCCGTGCATCGCACGGGATTCGTACTAGTTAATGATAAATAAAATGCAAAAATATATTGTGTATATTCACCTTAAATATTGTCGCACTGCGAATGCACAATATTGATAAACGAAGCGCACATTAATGACCGATTGAATGCTCATTAGCGACCTAATGCGAACGAACTAAAATTTTTGGTTTGAAATTTTGTATGTCGATTACATTAGATGTTTTTAATTTTAAAATTTCAATTATCTTGTTTATAAAATAATATAAAAAATTAAAAAATATTAATATACTATATAAACAAGACACACATTATTGACTATTAAAACGCACAATAATGCTCGAACGAATGCACGTTAGTGCATTTTATATTACATATTAGCATAACATTCTATTCACCACAATAACACAGCGTGACAAAAAAAATGTTATTATGATAGTGTGCATTTTCACATATATTAATTTTGGTTTGATTTAAGCTTTATTTACAAAAAAAAAATAAAAAAAATAAAAGGAATAACAGAAATGACCGAACTATGTAAGAAATTATTATTTTTATATTTTATCTATATATATATATATACTAGTGTATATCCCGTGCGATGCACGGATGAGCTCATATTTTAAACTTTTTTTTAGACTTTATTTTAAATATAATTATTTATATTTTTCACATCTCGTTATTATGAAATTAAAATAAATGCAAAAAATGAAAAATATATATTATTAAACACTTCTTTTAATACAATATTTTTTATTTAAGGAATATTATCAAACCTATATGATTGTTAACGTACAAAAAATAATGGAAATAATCCATACTTTAAAGTAAAACTATTTTTTTTTATTATTTTACAAATAAAAATCATCTATTTTTTTATTTCAAAAAAATTTGGCAAGTTTGTTAATGAGTTAAATCAAGTTATACAAATGATTAAATAGTTAAACTATTATATTAATTATATTTTAAGAAATCCGATTATATAAATGTAGGTAAAAAAATATTATGCTAATTAGTTTGTTAGGATTGTGATTATATGGAATTTAAGATAAAATGAAATGTAACCAAAAAATCTGTTCGTGGTCTTTTCCTTAAAATGTTTGAATTTAAAATTATATAACCAAATTTACATTATATCACATAAGGAAAAATAAATAATAATATTTATGAATATGTTTAAAAATTTAATTTTGAATTTCAAATAGAGTAGAAGACGGAATAATTCAAATTTGTTTTCAAAACGTTTTTAAAGTCTTTAATATTCTGGTAAGTATACCCTTAAGAATAATCTTACTATTTTAATTTCAAAAATTTTGGCAAGTTTGTTAATAAGATAAATTCGGTTAGACAAAAGATTAATTAGTTAAAATATTATATTAATTATATTTTAAAAATTCCAGTTATATAATTGTAATTGTATTAATTAATTTGTTAAAATGTAATTATATGGAAGTTAAGACAAAATGAAATGTACCCAAAAAATCTGCTTAGGATCTTTTTCTTTAAATGTTTGAATTTAAAATTTTAATATCGAATTTCGATTATATCACATAATGAAAAAATAAATAATAAACGTTTATTAATATATTAAAATATGTGATTTTGAATTTCATATAAAGTATAAGGTATGATAATTCAAATTTATTTTTTAAATAAAAGCTATGATAAACATTTATTGTTTCTCTTTCAAAATATTAATAAATAAGAATATAAATCCAAACAAATTTTGATAAAATGGTACCCAAAAAATCTGTTTGTAATATTTCCTTTAAACAATTTTTTTTTTCAATTTTAAACAAAAGATAAACATAATAGGTTGAAAAAAAAAAGAAGTCAAATATACTGCTAAAATAAAAATCTATTTTCTCTAATCAAAAGGAACTTGAATTTATCTGATATGGAAGGAATCTCATCCAAAATATATTGAACTCATCCAAAACATACTGAATTTCGGAATGAAAAAATTTCAAATGTTCGAAAAAATTTCAAACAAAATTTTAGGAGGGAAAAAATGATTTGAGCGGTAAAATGAATAATTTTTCAAACATTTTTTCTTCTCTCTATTATATAGTAATAGATGTTATTTATTTTCAACCAATAATAATATAAAATATAGCATTACTAAATATTTTTTTCTTATATAAATAATTTGATAAAATGGAAAAAATAATGTTAGGTTAAAACGAATTATTAATTTTTCTAAAATAAAAAATGCACATAAAAAATTACCCGATCAATAGACGAAATAATAATGTTAGACAAAATGCACATTATTGTCTGTGGGAATGCACATAATAGATTACCGAAAATTACCGAAAATGTACTGATACGTTTTTTAGTACGTGTATCACATTCAAATCTCACATTTTTCAAATTCAAATACTTTTCAATTTTATGGGATATTTATTGATTTGAGTTTTGAAAACCTAAAAATATCTTTAACTTTAAATATATTCACATGGATTTAGGTAGGAAATAATAAGATGATCAATTTAGTTACCAAATAAAATGGTTTGGCAATACAATCCAAATATCCAATTTTTGAACCATTTATCACGTGTGTGTTTAAATTTGGTACTTATAAAAGTAAGTCAGTCATTTATTTTTTTAAATCAAAATTACAATTTATGTATTTTTCCAACAACATTTTTATGAAATTTGTTACCAAAAAAAGCCCAAAGAATCTGATCGTATTGTAAAGGTTGTTACAAAAAAATTATGCTAAAAAATTCGAACCCCTTATCAAATTTTCAGCTAGAGATTGTGTAAATAATTATGAAATTTGTAACCAAAAAAAAGTCCAAAGAATACGATCATATTGTGAAGGTTGTTACAAAACAAAAATGATGCTAACAAATTCGAACCCCTTACAATTTTTTTGCTAGAGATTCTGTGTAAATATTTATGAATTTGTTACCGAAAAAAACCCAAATAATCCGAGCATATTGTGAAGGTTGTTACAAAAAAATATACTCAAAAATTCGAACCCCTTACCAAATTTTTTACTAAAAGATTTACCAACATTGCTAGAGATTTTGTGTAAATAATTATGTAATTTGTTACAAAAAAAAAAAAGCCAAATAATCCGATCTTAGTGTGAACGTTGTTACAAAAAAATAAAATGCTAAAAAAAATTGAACCCCTTACCAAATTTTCAGCTAAAAGATTTACCAAAATTCTTAAAAATCATTATGGCATGTGGATTGTAGAATATTACTTATATTAGTAAGTCAACACTTTGTTTTTTAAGTCAAAGTTACTATTTAAATATTTTTCCAACAACCTCTTTATATTACTATAGATGAAAGAATATAAACCACAAAAAGGAAAAATGAAGTTAGAAGTTAGGTCATAAAATAATGTAATTTATTATAATTTACGAAAAGCAAATTAATATATTTCGACAAAAATTCCTAAATATAAATAATTTATAGAAGATTGGAGTTTATCAATGTTTAGTATATCATCCATTATTCTCGGAACAATTTATTGTTTTATTTATAACATTAATTTGAATGGAAAAAAATCTGTAAATGTTGGGATATCTCAATTTTTTGGCATAAGAATCTCCAAAGTTGTTACCAATAAAAATTGGATTCATATTTAAGAAATGAATTATAATTTGACACGAGAATCTCCAAATTTGTTAGTTACCATAAAAATCTTTATTCTTTTTTTTTTTAGATATCTCAATTAAATTTGATTCCTAAGATTCACTTATGATTTTTTCAAAGTTTTCACTAATAGTAAGTCAAATTATTTATTTTTAGTCAAATTACTATATAAGTATTTTTTCAACAACCACTTTATATTATTATAGATTATAGATTATAGATATAGATTATAGATTTTAATAGGCATTACTTTGCGCAGCCATTTTTTTTTTATTCTTCATTTTTTTCTATGTATAAATTTCTTATTTCACAATGCGTGAAAGTAAGATTAAATAGAGTCGCTTTCTTCGTTTTCAAATTATTACACGTCACTTTGAAACAGTCTAGAATTGTTAGAGATACTCGGCCATGGATTAACATCACTAATATCAAGTAACATCAATAATATCAATGGACCATAAAAAAATAATAATAAAATTTTATACAACAATAATTATCAAACAAGATGTAGCGTAGCATCAAAGTCAAGATCCCCAATATTCTACTCCCTTAAAATACTGATGTGACTAACCTATATTTAGTGAAATTATATATTTTTTTCCCAAAAATAAATAGCAACAATATATAAAATATAGCTAGGAACGGAATTCATTATTCAGTGGTGACACCATCCATGAACTGCACAAGCAGTTGCCGCTTTTAGCCAACTGGCCAATATGGTCTCGGTGGTGACACGGCCATTTTCCACCTTCCGGTGGCCGCTGGCTCTCAAATTTCCGGTCAGCCTAAGAATTCCGGCCCAATTCGGAGCCCTAATCACCGTCTACCACCAGCTTTCGAGGTTTTTCCGGTCGGAATCTGGCGCCTCTGTAATTTCGTTTGTATTGAAATCTGCTAGTATTTTTATTGCGATGACTTTGCCTGCATGGGTACTTTTGTGCTTGGACAGAAGAAAGAGAAGGAGTGAATCTATTGTTCCGGTGGCGGAGGTCAACCACGAGTCGCCGGAGAGGATGGGTTTCGGGCCCAGGGACGACGATGGTAAAACACTGTTAGCTATTGAGTGTCCATTCTGTGTTGATAGGAAAACAGAATGTGATTATTTTAATCCTGTCAAGTTTTGAGAATTTTGGTGTCTGTGTGTTGTTGAATTGTGAAGTTTGTACAATTTTTCTGCCTGTGCTGTGGTTTTTTGGAGAAATAATTTTTATTTTTCCAAAAGTTAGTGTTACGAAATTTTTATATTTCCTAGTTCAAGGTTCAGCTTCTGACATTTCATCTTTTATTTAAATGTTTTCATGATAAATTGTTAATAACTTAATATGAATAGTGTGATTGATTATAAAAAGAAATTGATATCTGTTTTTTCATTATCCGTTGGGTAATTGAGGTGTGATTTGTTAGTTTATCTTGCCCACATCTGGTGATCCTGTTTCTTCATATAATTAATTACACCAACTGGTTAATTTTCGGAAAAATCGACATTAATTTTTGAAGTTTACAAATCCTTTGTAAATCTTACATACTTCTTGTTTTGCTTGGTCTGAAGTGATTCTTTGGTAGTATGTCATCCCTGTTGAAACTGTGCAATTTGTAAGTGATGTAGAACAGTACTTTGGCATTATTCTAGTGAATTTCAACTACTATAAGCTTGCAACCCTCTGTATAATTTCATTATTCATCACTACCCATATATTTGGAGCTCATGAACAAACTTGAGGTTTAACCAACAAAGTGCAGTTCTAATCATCAGTCGACATTCAGCAGTATCAATACATGGCATTCTTTTAAGGGAATAACCTGATAATAATGTGGGGATTTATACACGGCACATTTCCCTTTCTTTTTTTTTTTTTTTTTTCTATTCACATTGTGAAACTCAGCTCAATTGTTACCACTCTAGCTAGCTTGATTTCTTACTTTTCTTCTGATATGAATGCACGCTAGAACTAGTTCCTCTTGTGATATTTGACACTATAACAAATTTGCTATGTTGTATTTGATAAATTGGACCTAGTTGTGAATCCTCATTTGCTTCCACATTTTATTTTATCAAGCTTTGCCAACTAAAGCATGTTAATTCTACCACCTGTGCACCCAACATAAGTTTCTTTACGAATTTCACTTTTACCCAGCTTAATTTTCTCCTGCAGATGAAACTCATTTTCAAGAAATTTTACTGTCTTCCATCTTCACTCCCGAAACACCACCTCATAATCCCGACCAAGAACCCGAAAACCCACCCCAAATCCTCTGCGAGATCTGCCTCGAGGACAAGGACAGCTGGCAGATGTTCGAAAACGAGGGGTGCCCCCACACGTTCTGCTACCCCTGCACATCCCGCCACATCAGCACTAAAATCCAAGAACAAGCCCACCACATAACCTGCCCAGCCCCAAATTGCAAGTCTGTCCTAACATACGACACATGCAAATTCATGATCCCAAATGACACTCTCGTTAAGTGGGATCGACTCCTCTGCATATCCCTAATTCCCGAGCCTCACAAACTGTACTGCCCTTTTCGTGACTGTTCAGCCCTTCTCATTTACGACTCACTTGAGGTTATTGAGCAGATTAGATGTCTCGTCTGCAGACGGGTTTTTTGTGGGGAGTGCCGTGTGCCATGGCATTCGGAGTTCAGTTGCAGGGAGTTTCAGAAACTGTGTAAGGGAAAGAATAAAGATAATAATAAGATTTTGAAGGTGCTGGCGAAGAAGAAGAATTGGCAGAAATGCCCCAAGTGTAAGATGTACGTGGAGAAGAGTGAGGGTTGTGTGCATATAACTTGCAGGTGTTCGTACGAGTTTTGTTACAGGTGTGGCGGGAAATGGGGCGAGTCTCACGGAAAATGCGTGACGAGAAGGAGGTGGATTCCTTACCTATCTAACTACTAGGTGAGTGTTTGGAGGTTGAAGGTTGAAGGGGGGTTTTGTTGCATTCTTGTATATATATGTTAATATGGTTGTTCTTTTTCTTTTTTCCTTTCTGTTCTGCCCTTTTGATTGAGTGGCGTTTTAGGTTCGTTTTCAGTATGGTATTTAGGAGTATTGGTGTTTTAGGTTCATTTTAAGTATGGTATTTAAGAGTATGTGNAGAAAACTAATTGAGCCCGTACAATTGCAATTTTTTTTATTATTATAATTATTATAATTATAATTATTATTTGTGAATGATGGAAGTACATAGGAAAGCTAGAACTCTGCCACTACCGGCATAAGATCTTAATATAATTTTGCTTTTTCAATAATATTTTGGGATAAATAATGTAAATTATAGCATAAGTAAAGTTTTGCATACATTATCTCAAGAGTGCTTGTTAAGAAAATTATATAAAATAAAAAAAATATTTTAAATTTCAATAATTCTTTAAAAATTATACTATTTATATTTAAAATAACACTCATAACTTATACGACTTACTATCTTGTATTATAATTATATCATAAAGCTACATTGCAGTTAAAACTAATTTAAATAATTTTACTTTTTTTCACCTAAAATTAATAGGTAATAGGAAATTTATTATAAACATAAATATAGTTATTTTAGTTTGTATGCACAATATATATGTCAAATCGAAACTCTTCAAAATATGATTAATTTGATATATTTTATCTAAAAAATTATTAATAAATAAAAAATTACTAACTTTTAAATACATTTATTATTTAAGTTAGTAAATTTTATATAATTTAAAAATAATGACAAGAAAAAAAGAGATTGGGGAAACAGATTTATGGCTTATAAACAATGTCTAGAACGAGAATAATATTAAAACATAATTAATGATTGTAAATATTCAATATATTTATGATATTCCAGATCTAGTTATTTTTTGAAGGAAAATAAATTAAAATTCATCCAAGAGAAATGATAAAGAATAAAAATTTGTTATATAAAATCTCGAAGCGTGCGAGTCTTCCACTTAATCTCAACAAATTCAAAAATTATATACAGGAGATAAAATGTTGGGAAACATTTTATAGGAGTTCATTTAATTTAAGTAAAACAAAAGTAAGGTAGCTTCTAATTTCGGTCCAATTTTGCATTAAATGATTATAAATAGTTTTCACATCGTTTAAGAGAAAATCCCTATAAATGTGAGCAAAATAATAGTGAAGTAGCTTCCAAATTCCTATCCAAATTTTCATTAAATAATATAATTAGTTTGCACATCCTATTAAGGGGAAATTCGTGCCTAATCAATATCTAAAAATCCTATGGGTTACTTCACATGGGATAGGTTCGACTCTAAGTGTTGTCTAAACTAAATGTATATTTGTTGCAATTAGTCTTCCACTTAGAACCATGTATTTACTAGTACGCCATCCACAACCGCAATGAAGAAGAAAAGCAAGAAGATGAAATAGAGGTGACAGCTCTTCTCCAAGAAGTAATAACGGTAGTTTTGTCGTTAGGCAGAGTAGCTTAGTTCTTGTATTGTCTTGTGTTCCGCTCTAGTTTGTTCTTATATTGTTAGTGTTTGGTCTAAAGCAATCTTATTAGTTGATGTTATTTCCATTGGATTCACTCGGGTGCTGAGAGTAGGACCTTGGTCTAGTTGTCTACTTCCATCTCATGTGAATCATAGTTAGTTTAGTTGTCAAAGTTTTGTCTCATGTGAATCTTAGTTGTCATGTCCAAATTGCACTTTATTTGGTGGTGTATTTTATTTGTGTATTGTCTGAAGAGAAATGCTATAGGTACATAATACATAAATAGAGATGTACATAACACTCACATTAAGTGACTCCTACCAAAAATAAAAAATCAAAGTGGACCCACTCCATGTGAGCGTTATGTACACCTCTATGTACATTTATTATGTACTTGTAACATTTTTCTTGTCTAAATTAGATTCTGTCGGGATAGTTAGATGGTATATGCTATATCAGTATTAGTAGTCTTAATATAGTCCTGTGTTGTTAGTTTTAGTTTGCGTCTTTTCTTCTTAAGTCGTGTTTCCCATTTACAATAAATAGGGCATGTACTTGTATTTTGACCGTTGAGCAATTTATGAAAAAGTCACAGAAAGAGAACTTTCTCCCCAAAAATATCTTCCTTTGATTTTCCTTACAGTTTGTTCATGGTATCCAGAGATTTATTTGGCTAAGCTTTGATCGGTGATTTCATGGCGAGACAGCGAGACAACACAACTGACGGCGAGATCGTTCTATCGCATGACGATCCGATGCATCTCCAAAGCTCCGATCATCCCGGGATGAACCTGGTGTCGATTCAGCTAAATGGCAACAATTTTTTACCATGGAAGCGAGCTGTTCTTATTGCACTAGGCGCGAAAAACAAACTCGATTTTATTAATGGTACGCTTCTACCTCCTCAGGAATCTGATGATTTTAAAAAATGGAAAAAGGTGGTTTATATGGTGATTTCGTGGTTACTGAGCTCGATGTCTAATGAGATAGCAGAAGGATTCATTTATGTGGCATCTGCTTTTCAACTTTGGGATATTATAAATCAAAAGTTTGGTGAGTCAAATGCACATGTAATATTCAATTTGCAAAAGGAAATTGCCAATATTAAGCAAGGAACTTCCTCTGTGGTGTTGTATTTCTCAAAATTGAATCGATTATGGGATGAATGTGTTGTTTTGGCTCCTTTTACCACTCTGTGGTTGTGCTAGATCAAAGGAGATCCTTGAAATGAACTTTAGGAACAAGTTGATGCAGTTCCTCATGGGTCTGAATGAGACTTTTGAACCTATTAGTAGTCAGATTCTGCTTATGGAATAATTGCCTAATGTCAACAAGGCATATTCTCTTATACTGCAGGAAGAAAGAAAGAGAAGTGTCCACACTTTATATCCAGATACAGCTAAAACTGCAGCCATGGCCTCTGGTCAAGTGAAGGACTATGGGAACAAAGGGAAACCAGGCTGGATTAAGGGAAAAGGACAGAGTTGGAACACAGGGAAAGGCAAAGTGTTTACACCTAGAAGATCTAAAGAGGAAAGGGCACAACTCACCTGTGAACACTGTGGTTTTCGTGGTCATGAGAAAAAGGAGTGTTTCAAACTTCATGGATACCCAGACTGGTATAAGGAGTTCAAAGAGAAAAATAAGGTTGCTGCAAATCAAGTGGATGCTGGAGGAAATTATTCAACATCAATGGGAATTGATATGGCTAATTTGGCTCAAGAGCTCATGAAGTATATGGGAGGAAAGCAGAAATCAGACTTTGAAGTGTTATCTGAAGGAGTTAACTTTGCAGGTAACATTGCTAGCCTTGATTTTCATTTTGCACTTTCAATGTTTGAAGATATAGGAAAAGGATCTTGGATCTTGGATACTGGTGCTAGCAAGCACATGTGTGCAAATGAATCCCAGCTACATGATATTGTTCTTTTGCCTAAGCCTATTGTTGTGTATCTTCCTGATGGCACCCTCAAACAAGTCACACATAAAGGAAAAGTTTATATCAATCAAAACATTACTCTCACAGATGTTTTGTATATACCAACTTTTAAGTTCAACCTTTTATTAGTCTCACAATTGGCCCAAGGTTCAAACATTTCATGTGTTTTTACCCCTACCAAATGCTTGTTGCAGGACCTTAAGGATTGCAAAGTGGTTGCAGAGGGAAAGATGATATGAAAACTCTACATTCTACATTCTGTTGACCATTCAGCTTATGTAAATAATTCTTGTTCTATTGCTTCTGAGAAAAATAAACTAGTAAGCTGGCATGTTATGTTGGGACATGCATCTGTAAGTTGACTGAGACACTTATCCTTTTTGAACCCTTATCTTTCTGAGCATAATGAAACTTCTGTCAAATCTTGTGAGACGTGTGCTAGAGCAAAACAACACAGAGATCCATTTCCTGTTTCTTCTTTACAAACTCAATCAGTTTTTGATCTTTTGCACATTGACCTTTGGGGACCTTGTAATGGCAAAAATTTGAAAGGGATTAAATATGCCTTAACCATTGTAGATGATTTCAGTAGGGCTACATGGTTATACCTTCTTATGCATAAAAGTTGAGTGTCTCATATCCTTTCCTCCTTCATTTCTCTCATACACAACTAATTCCATAAAACCCTAAAAGCCTTCAGAAGTGATAATGGTACTGAGTTTGTAAGCCAGGAATGTCAAAATGTTTTCCATTCTTTTGGCATTGTGCATCAAAGAACCATTGTCTATACTCCTCAGCAGAATGGCATTGTAGAGAGAAAACATAGGCATCTTCTTGAAACAACCAGATCACTTATGTTTCACTCAAAAATTCCTTTGTTTTTGTGGCCTGAATATTTGTTGATAGTTGCATACATAATAAACAGACTAACAAACTCTACTTTGAAATGGAAAACTCCATATGAAGTCCTATATGGCAAATTACCAGAATATTCTTTGTTGAAACCTTTTGGCTGTTTAGTATTTGCAGCCAATACAGAGCCACAAAAATCCAAATTCAGTACCAGATCACACAAGTGTGTCTTTCTTGGATTGGAACTGGGTAGAAAAGGGTATAAGTTGTTCAACATTGACACTGGCAAGATCATAGTCAGTAGAGATGCCAAAATTTAAGAGGATATTTTTCCTTATCATGATAAAGTTATTCCTTCCCAAGTTTCTGTTCCCATACCTCAAATTTCCACTATTGATGCTTCTGATACTGATGTGTCCATTCCAATTGAAAGTCCATAGACACATTCTTATGATTCTCAACCTTCAATTTATCATTCACCTCCACATAGACCAGTCAGAACAAAATCCAAACCCTTTTGGCTGAAAGATTATGTGATTTTGTTTTAGTACTCATTTTTACACTGCTGCCATGGAGCAATCTCAGAGGGTGACCACAGCAGGTAATCCTGATACTCATACACATTCTTACCTTCATACATATCATTTTCACCCTGACTACCTTGAATTTCTGCACAATGTATTCATTGATCAAGAACCTGCTTCTTATTTTCATGCAAAGAATAGTGTTGAATGGGTCAGGGCAATGCAACAAGAGCTGGATGCTCTTGAGAAAAATGATACCTGGGATTTGGTTGCCTTACCAGCAGGAAAGAAACCCATAGGTAACAAATGGGTTTATAAAATCAAAAGGAACCTGATGGGTCAGTGGATAGGTATAAGGTCAGGCTAGTAGCCAAGGGCTACACACAGATCTATGGAACTGATTATGTGGACTGTTTTTCCCCTGTTGCTAAGCAGGTGACTATCAGGTTGTTTATGGATATCAGTTCAACTAAGGGTTGGCCTTTGTGCCAAATTGATATTAACAATGCTTTCTTACATGGAAGTTTGAAGGAGGAAATTTACATGGAATGTCCACACGACTATGACAAAGGGAACAATGGGCAGGTATGTAGGTTAAAGAGCTTATATGGCCTTAAACAAGTCTCCAGGGAGTGGAATCAGGAATTTTGTGACAAACTCTTGATTTATGGTTTTGCTCAATCACAACATGACCATTGCTTGTCTATAAAGTCTACAGGGGATAGTTTTATATCTCTTTTGGTATATGTGGATGATGTCCTCATCATGGGGCCTAATTTGCAGTTGATAGAGGATTTGAAGTCCTATCTGAACAAATAGTTTACCATTACAGATTTGGGCTTTGCTAAATTTTTCTTGGGAATAGAAACTGCAAGAGGAGATCATGGGACTTATCTTAGTCAAAGGAAGTATGTGTTGGATATGCTTCAGGATATGAAGCTTGAACATAGCAGAACAGTTGCTACTCCTTTCCCACATGGTTTAGTGTTGAAGGGTAAGGAATGATTGCCTTTATCTTCTGCTGACACTTACAGGAGAATAGTGGTGAGGTTGTTGTACCTCAATCTTACAAGGCCTAACATAGCTTTCTCAGTTCAGCAACTAAGCCAATTTGTGAATGATCCCTACACTTCTCATTGGGATGTTGCCATGCATCTGCTTAGATATTTGAAGGGCACACATTTATGGGGTTATTTTATCCTAGTTCCAACAGCTTTAAATTGACAGCATACTGTGATGCTGATTGGGGAGCTTGTCCAGAGACTAGAAGGTCTTTAACTGGTTTTGTATTTTTTTAGGAGACTCACTGTCTCATGGAAGAGTAAGAAGCAATCTACTGTTTCAAAATCCTCTGCAGAGTCTGAATATAGAGCTCTACAGGTTGTGAAGTTCAGTGGTTGGTGTATGTTGCACACGATCTTCAGATTCCAGTTCATCTTCCTGTCCCTTTACTCTGTGACAACCAATCTGCTTTTCATATAGTGGAGAACCCAATTTTCCATGAACAGATTAAATACTTGGAAATTGACCGTCATTTGGTCAAACACAAATTCAAGGAAGGTTTACTTGCTCCTAACTACATTCCTTCTTCCAATCAGCTTGCAAATGGCTTGACCAAGTCTCTTGGTGGTCAACCTTTTCGATCTATGGTGGTCAAGTTGGGCATGACAAATTTTCACTTTCAACCCACTTGAGGGGGGTGTGTTGAGATAGTTAATTGATATATGCTATATCAATATTAATAGTCTTAATATAGTCCAGTGTTGTTAGTTTTAGTTTGCGGCTTTTCTTCTTAAGTCATGTTTTCCATTTACTATAAATAGGGCATGTACTTGTATTTTGACCGTTGAGCATTTTATGAAAAAGTCACAAAAGGAGAACTTACTCCCCAAAAATATCTTCCTTTTATATTCCTTACGGTTTGTTCAGATTCTTCCACATCATATGATGAAAACATTATCAAGATCGCAAAACCCAAGTGATATCGACATGATACACCAATGCATTGGCACACAATGACTACACAAGCAGCAACACAAATCTTTATAAACATTAAGTTTCATACCAAAATAATAGTCTGCAGTAATTGCGCACAACCAATCAGAGTTTCAAATGTCAAAAGGACATTACATATAGATTAAGCTGACAAAATATATTCCACCGCCTCGACTTTTCATGGAGGGACAAAAAAATTTTCAGGGCACGTGACTTCTGGAAAACCATTAAATACTTCAAAACAAGCCGCAGCAAAAAAAGAACAAGCTTGATGAGGGATCTAATAACTCCAAACCAAAATATGATGGAAGACAGTAAGGATCTTCCATTAGTTAGCTTCTGGCTTCTCATCTTTTGACATTTCACTATCAAGATAGAAAAATTTAAGATATCAAATGACCATATTAGATAAAACAATACAAGAGAAAAACACGTGGAACTTGACTTGGTAAAAAAATAAATAGAAAATCAAATAATCATGTTGCATAAAATAGCATGGGCCGTGAGTGTCTACTTACAGGATTAGTTTACTGAGAGAAGACACTGCATTATCCAAAGCATGAATAGCCATCTTCTTTACCTATATTATCAAGAAATGCAGCAGTAGGAATTATTCATCAGTTCAAGAAAAAAATTTCAATTGACACAACTAATCAAAAGCTGCACAAGGGAACCAGCATTGGATCAAACACCGAATATAATCCAACTTTGAATCCATGATAGCAAGAAGTTTGCCATAAGTTCAAAGCTGAACACGTGTAGTATGACACTAAAGCAAATAACAAGAAAATTTATTCATTTGCAACTATAAAATCGAGTTTTATGACTGCTAAACTTGAGGAATAACAAGAGCCAATTTAGAAATGATGGCATTTCACAAAATTCTTGACAGAATAAACAGTCAGAGTAAGATACAGTATCATATTATGTTCCTCCATTGTCTTACATTAAAACTTTCATTTTATTTAACTTGAAAAAATAGAGTAGCCCTGGCACATCTACCAATTCAGGTTAACAGAAGCCTAAATACCATCCGTCAGTTTCATCAGTCAACATTCCATAATCAAAATCTTTTATATGCCAGCTTTCACCAATTGACCAGTAAGTTACCAAACACAAGTTTACCTCTAACTTATCCTCCTTAGCTTTGTGGTTCTGGGGAAGAGCACGAAATTCCTCAGTCAAACGATTGCACTCTCCAAGATTTTCAGGTGAAACGAAGTCGAGAGCAACTTTAATGCAAGACTGAAAATAGCAACAAACAGACATCAATGGTACAGAGGTACAGCTACAACTTTGGAATTATAACAATGAACAAAATATCAACTTTCATTAAAGGGCTGTCGGAAAGAAAAAGCGAGCAAAATCACACACATTCTTCAGTAACTTTAAACCAAATAAACGAAATAAGGGAAAACTTATGACAGTCTGACTATCAATTGCTGCTCTTTTACTCTTCTGTACTTAGCTGAGAAGCTTGGTTCAGTTAACTGGAGAACAAGAAACAAATCTCCAGTCTACAAAAGACCAAGGTAAGTTAGGAAGTTATAAGAACAAACCATTAAACTGATTAAGTTCGCATTCATATCAAGTGTTCTAACCAATTCAGTTCTCCAAGTCTCTCACCCCCCAGACACAAAGCATGGAGACATTTCCAATTCAAAAATGATAAATTTTCATGAGACGTCTTATAATATGGTAACAACAGAGAACTTAGCAAAATATAAGGGAAAACCAAAGTGATCAGCAATTAACCTTAAAACACTTGTCACAGGAAAAATCGACTCTAAACAACTTTACCCTAGTCCGGAAACACAATAGGCAAACTGGAGCTAGATTAGATATCTTATTGTTTGAGATAGTCAGGCATTGTGGTAATAAACAATCAGTGTGTAGCTAAGATAAATGAAAGTGCAAGGGCATTAAAATTGTGATGCTTGATGTACCTTAAGATTTCTAACTTGATGTGGACATCCAGCAGGAATAAACACAGCTTCTCCAAGTTTTTGCTCAAAAGTCCAAGGTTCAATTCCTATATAAGTTTTATATTAGCATTTTATNTTTAAAAAAAAAAAAAAAAAAAGCGCATAACATTAACGCAATAACACTAGTGAACAAAGCTCCACAACAAACCGAATTCCTCCTTGAGCTTCGCCTTATGATAAGAGTTCAAGTACAAACTTTGATCATGAATTGGATGTAAAGCCTATGAAAATAAAGATAAAATTAGCATAGAAAGGCTATTCAATCAAAAATTGAATATACAACCATTAGAAAGAAATAGACTTATTATAAGCAATCAGAAAAGAAAATAAATAACTATAGTGAATTCGATAGTAAGTTCTTCCAACAAACAGTTGTTCAGTTATGTTTCAGCATAAGGTTCACCTACCTGCTCCACCGGACGACCGTAAATATGCCTAAATTCTTTATGATGTTTTCTAAGATATTCCTCAAGCTTGGGAATATCTTCTCTTCTGAAAATGTCCCAAAGTGCACCTCCCTCCCCTTTATCTAGACCGGATGCAGCGTGTTTAAGGTTAGTCTCTGAAAGGCATAAAGAACACACCTTCTGATGCACATAAGAAAAATGGTAGGAGCTAAAATTACCTTTTCCTGCCTCAGTGTTGATCTTTTTTGACTTATTTCCTTTTTGACTGTGACAAGCAGGGTTCTTTGCAGACAAAACTTTGGACTTTTCGTTCACCTTATTACGTAGTTTTTCACATTTACCACTTCCATTTCTCTCTGTAATTTTCTGGGTTTCAACTTTATCAGCAACATTTCCAGATGGCAATCCAGAATCAGTATTTGACTCCTCAACATCACCCTGAAGAACAGCCTTATCACTAATTTCATTAAGAGGATCAGGAGCAGTTGCATCAGGTTCATTATCATTCGTCGTGGCATCAGAAAATTTACTCTCGTCAGGGGTGTGAGTCTGCTCGAGACCATCTTCCTTAGCAACAGAAAATATTTTGGCAGGTGCTGTGGAGCATTGAGCTTCCAATTTAATGCCGACATTTGCTTCCTCCATGGCTATTTCAGCCCCTTTATCATCTGCATTGACATTACTGAAGAGTTCTTCTTGGTCCTGCTTAGCATGCCTTTTTTTTAACTCTTCAATTTCATTAAGATCATAGAACCTTGGATCCACATCAGCAGTGTGCATCAACACGTTCACCTGAGAAGTTTTGCAAATCCCGCACACCTTTAAATTATTTGCAAATGGAAGTTCACAAGCTAACAATGCAAAAAACTGAAATATAACAAAGGCGACACATCTAGACAATCACAATTCCGAAGCAATTATAGTATAAGGTAAAATCTATAGAAAGTTTAAGCAATTGTGCCTGGACATCACATATGAACAATAGCACACAGTTACCAGACAACGGAATACAGAAGCAAATCCAACAGGTGTCACATAAACAAATACATCTTTGTGTGTATCAACTCATAGCTTAATGGATGCAATCATAACTCTGTGACTACACCAAGAGGCAAATCTTAAAGTCAGCTATATTGAAATTTGACTGTTATAAGTACCAGTCGAGTACAAAGCAGTTGCTTTAAAAGACACCGAGTCGTTTCATTGGGTAGTGCATGGGCTACCAAAACTCAGAACAGCGAAGGCAATGTATCATCTTTTAGAACACACTTTAATCAACCTTTTGGGGGATGACTTGAAATACAGTCATTTAAAAAAAGTAAATAATAAAAAACAGTTAAGTGAGCCGACGAAAATTTGAAAGCGGGAAATGGAAATGAGAATGAAATGTAACAACTAAAGTTGATCTGATATTACAAATAATATTGCTGGACTTCATAATTGAATTAAATTGTTTTTACTTCTCAAATCTAGCACCCAAAGGTTATGAGATAAAAAGTTGTGTTGTAGAGGTAAAGAAGCAGAGTAAAGTATATAGTTGTCAAATGACTCAAATCAAACATACAGAAACCAGCTAATCCCACCTAGTATGGTGGAATATGACACAGTTTATTACCTTAGCCATAAATTTTTCATCTAGACAGTTCTTGTGTGGGTGTGAAGCGTTACAAACTAGTAACCCTTTGGACCAGGTTAATATAAGAGCATGTACAATGCTTTGAGTCTAGTTTTGCTTACATGGCATGTAAATAGACTTAAGTCTTGGATGACATGGACAAAAATATAGAAAAGTAATGAAATTAACTCCAATGCAAAGAACCTACATCTCTACTTGGGTCTAAAATAGACTCAAGGGTAGATCGAGTCTCATTTTCTTGCTGCCACATCAGCATGACCGAGTCCAATTGCATTTTCATTGGAGTATATATTTTTCTAGACTGAGTCTATTTCCTACACGACGTGTATATTTTTTTTAAAGAACCCAAAGCATTGTGGATGCTCTAAGGTCTATATCCACAATTAGCGGCTCAAAAATTGAATTGGGGGTCAAATCTCAATTATTTCTAAATTTCTAGTCTTCAACAAGAAATGTGTGTCATTGTAATGACATGCTAGATCATTATGTAGAAGAATTTCATTCATGTCCTTTCTAAGGGTAAAATACTTTTTGCTAGTTGTACTATAATTGTTTTTAGATTTTACAACCTTCAGTATTTTACTTAGTAAATTGCAACTTAAAATTCATGAATATTCATAATTTACAATCTCTCAGCACATCTTGATCACACGTGTTTTTGGCAGATGATTGTATTGTCAATATGTGCAAAAGGTAGCAAATTACAAATATTAGAACTTGCAAGTTATCCAATTTCACCATCACTTTTTTAGCTCAAAATCTAACTCAAATTTAATTCAACTCAACTTTCCTCAATATTATCAATAAAATTAAATAATACCAATCAATCATCCACACACATCAAATCAACAATAATTTACTATTCATTTACTCACATAATTTTAACTACCCGTCATTTCAAATCATCTTTCATACTTTTACATCAAATCAAATTTAACCGTTTTATTTTAAATATTATTTTAATACATCTAAAAATATCACATAAACCTAACTAAACCAACTTTTTCAATATCAACCAAGGTTTTGAAAACTGAACCGGTCATCAAACCAGTGAAGCTACCATCACTTGTCGGACCAGTGGTCAAACCGGTTTATTAATATATAATTATTTATTTATTTTATATGTATAATATATAATTGTATATATTTATCATTAATTTAATAGAGTATAATGACATTTCACTAAATAATAGATACAACCATTTAATTAATGTTAATAATTTTTTTTCATATATTTTTAAATTACAGAAATATATATTCTAAATATTTTTAACAAATAACAACCCATGTTTTTTGGATCAAACAAGGAGAATCTAACTTCAATTAAATATAAGTCGTGTTATGGGCTTTCGGTTTGAAGTTTTTTATTGTTTTCAGTTATGGCCTTTGGTTTATTCTAATTTTGGACTCCAAACACCTTAATCTACATGCCAAGTCCAAATTAAAAGGCAAAGAAAATAGGAGTGCATGCTAAGTTTGGTAACTATATATCCCACATCAAAAACACAAGGAAAAAAAAAATCAGCTATTTAATAGCAACTTTTGCTTCAATGATCACCACCTTACAAGATTAAAAACTGAAACTGTTGGACCACTGGCATTGGTTTTCATCCAGTTCAAACGGTTTATAGCCCCAACGATTCCATACCTCAAACTGAATCGGTGTGTCGGCCGGTTCGATCTGATTTTCCAAACCATGATATTAACTCAAGTTAACCAACAAATTCAATCAAAACCAAAATAACTTATATCCAGCCACACCCTACATGTTGCCAAGTCCAAAAGTACATATAGTACAAATCGCAAAATATGCTTTACCCCATTTCAATCAAATGTAAAAATAAACAATCTCCATGGATCAATCTAATTTTGTTTGAAACAATCGCATGGGAACCCAGAATCACTATGTAGCCTTGAAAGATTCATAATCTCACAAAGCGGAGACAATATTCTTATAAAGAAAAGTTTGGAGATAATGTAAACTTGGCAATTTTATTCAAAAATATAAATTNTTTTAAATTGAAAAAAAAAAACAATTTACACTTCCCAAAACAAAGAAAATGTAAATAGCTCAATGTTATTAATGGCAGATAGGGGTAAATGGCGGAAGGCAAAAATTCCGCCATGGCTGCCTATGACATTGTCATAACCACTTCACAAATTTAGCATGGCGATTTGAATTCCGCCGCATTATACCACTATGGCGGCCATTTGATAACGCTGAAATACCAACTTCCTTGATGGAATTGAAAAACAGCTTCAAAAACAACGCGCAACATGCACCATTTTTATTGGCATCGTCATCAACTCAAAAAAAAGTTCCAAGTCTATTGATGTGTGCTAGTTGTTATCTAGTCAAATTGACTGTGCAACCATCATTATAATTGTCTCCTTGAGGCACTTGTACCTTCAAAATTTCATCCTAATTGAAGTTTGTTTCGATAGTCAATTGTCTAGGCACACTTTTTACCAGCGTTAATATATGGAAATAGCGAATAGCAGAAAATGGCAGCAAGATAAAATCTCACCACGACAACCGTTGTTGCAGCCTTTGGTGCCACCATAACCAACAGCAACAACAACATACCCAGTATATTCCCAACAGGTTGGGGTCTGGGGGGTCAGTTGTACGCAGACCTTACCCTTGTAATTATACAGCCGTAGCGACCCAAGGTGCATTGCGTCGTTTGATATATTTTTTTTCTTATAGAAACTTCACTAATAGAAGAAGCACTAGAATTTAATTGAGCCATTTTGATCTGGTCCATTATTAGCACTATGCCAAGAGAATCGTCAACAATGACTCTTCCAGCTCCATTTGCAATGGACATAACCATTCTTCACAAATTTAGCAATGGTCATATATTCACCACGTCGTAGTGTCATGGCCGCCATTTGATAACACTGCTTTTTACACTAGCTCAAAAATTAAAAAGGCATGCGACAAGCCAAGGCGACAAACCTCCTATTTGCCATGCCATTAAGCGTGAGGTGAGGCACCCCGCCTTATAAAGTAAGGTGAAGCATTATTAAATTATATATAAACAAAGCATGTGATATATGCTTTTGTTGAAAAATAAAACACAAAATAATCCTTTCATAACATAAATAGTGCCTTCAATTTGACTAGCAACCCTTTTTTACTAACCCAAGATTAATTTAGAATAAATAAAAAGAAAAACAAAAAGGCGAGAGGTGCGAATTCTAGAAGAAATAAAAAGGAGAAAAGACAACCAAAAGGATTTAATTATATCACAGCCAAATTTCTGAAAAGGATAAAGAACATAAGAGAAGGAAATATTGGAAGAGAAAAAAGGAAGAAGAAAACCAAAAAGAAAAGAAAGAAACCGAAGAACACACGCAACTCAGTGAAGTTGTCGGCATTGCAAGAAAACCTTCGCAAACCTACCGAATAGGTAAAAGAAAGGAACAAATCTAAATTCAGAAATACGATACAAAATCAAACGTTTGTAACCCTCATTTTTTAAATTCCCCAACCAGTGGCCTCGACTTTCTAAGGCGAGCACCTCGCCTCGCCTCGCCACGTCTGAGGTGTGCGCCATGGCAGCGTCTTTCAAAGGTCCGCCTCACCTCAACTCCTCAAAGCGTCGAGGTTGTGCTCGCCACGCCTCACGCCATGAAGTTGTCTTTTTAATCAACGCACTTTTTCCTATCTATTCAAAAAATTGTTAACGCTACCATACTATTCTCGCCAGTCCTCTCCAACAATTTTAACCAATGTATGACCTTCTATTAGGCCCCATGTTCACAAGATTGTTTTGTTTTGTCATTGTCTCGATTTCAACATGTTTGGTCACCCCATTCATTTTCAACCTCAAAATGTAGTTTCCTTTATGAGAATACCTCAAAAAGTCTATGAAAAGCCTTTATAAATTCCAGTAGTTCACATAATGCGAAGTTTTCCATGCCATTTTCAAGCTCTAAGTTCGTATTCTTCAAACCCATTAAAATTGGGTTAGGTCTTGTCAAAAAATTTAAACTTTAGGTTGCAAACCAAAAAAAAAAATGTATGCTTCAAGTTGGTCATAGTAGTTTTACATTAATTCTCTTTTCAAAATGAGTCATCACATAGTTTGGGGGGAAATTTTTTTACTTGGAAATGTGTAATGCCTCGAGGATGTTTATATACAAATTTATCTAAAAAAATCCAATCATGTTTGACCAATCACTCACTTAACTCACATCTAACTCAACTTTAACCCAGTCTCACCATCCTCAATATTATCAATATAATTATATAATATTACTCAATCATTCTTACACATTCTTAAACCTTAATTCACTATTCATCTACTCACATAATTTTAACTAACCATCACTTCACTAATCTCTCTCCTACTTTTACATTAAATTAGGTTTAATTATTTTTTAAATATTATTTTAATATAAACTTAAAATCCCATTAGTAACTAAACATACTACTTTTTTTGTTCAAAATTAACCTTACCAAACCAAGAAATACAAACAAAACCAAAATATTTTATAAACAAGCATCCACTAAATTATTCGCCAATTTCCAAATTGTGGAGGAGGTAATATATACTTGCAACCCCATAGCTTAGTTTGCAATTAATGAAAGGAAAAATGAAATTACACATATCGCCATCTCTAATGTCGAGTGATATACAAAAACAAACAAATCACATGATAACAAACATATTCTCCCTCATTTTGATTCAATAACTTATAACTCCACCAATGTTTGGTAAAGACATCAACCAAGTAAGTTGAGGAAGAATGGCAACACCATTGTGCTTGCAAAGGGAGATATAACACAATCTGCCTCTATAAGAGTGTTTCTTAACTTGAGGGTATATTTAATCCTTAGATACTTGAATCTACCGGAATGGGAAGACAAGAATTGAGGTAATCTAAGTTTTGATAGAACACATAACCACTCACTTTACGAAACAAGTTGCTAACATGCATATAAGTTTGACCTCCATGGAAAATGTAGATCGAACATTAACTATTAACTTCCATGTTGATGGTTGATGGGTGAACTCAAATTCTAATTATTTAAGAGTTATTGTAGCCAAAAGAGGAACAAAACAAAAGCTCACACATATTGAATTTTCAACAGCACTGTGTAGAGCACCGTGTCGCTAAAGAAACATTTGTGAACGTTATTGATGATTTGCCGACAATTGGGAGCTTTGACTGACGACCTTGAGATATCATTAGATTCTTCAAGAAAACAACTTTCTAAATATATATATTTCACAAAAAAAAAAATGGTGGCATCTTTAGTAGCATTTTAACAATTTAAAGGGGCAATTGTTTAAAATCCAACAAAAGGCAGATGCAGCAATGAGAGGAAATCATGGCTCATAGGAGGGCAATGGTTCGTAGCCAGTGAGATTGATGAAATTATGGTGAAGGAGAAAGAAATATATATGTGAAGTAATAAATTTTAGAAAAATGTTACATAGAGATGTACATAACACTCAATGGAGTGGCGTCCACTTGATTTTTTATTTTTGGTAGGACCCATTTGATATGAGTGTTATGTATACTTCTATGTACAATATTATGTACCTATAGCATTTCTCTAAATTTTATATGGAGACATCATGAAACACACTTTAAAATTTAAAAATACATAAATGACTAATTAAGGAAAGAAAACCATCGATACATGTATAATACGTTTAAACGTGTCTATTATGTAAAAAACATTAAAATACATTAAAAGAATAGTTAGAATAAAAACTAACAAAAAATAATTTGACCCACACAACCTAGTGTTGTGGAGAGAGAAATCAGAAGTGGCTCACAAACAAGGATTTCAGATAGGGTACCCCATCGACAGCAAAGCCCCAAACCAACAAGGACTACCAATAGGCCATTGATCTGTGTGAAGGATAATATGCAGGGAACACGTTGGAATGAGGACATGGTGACTAGTCTTTTCAAACAGGGATAGTAGTGCTATTTTAGCCATGGAGATGGAATCTGAATGCTAAGGGCCATTTCTCTATGTCCAGCACTTATGCTAATTTGATGGAGTCCAAAATGGCTAGTTTGGATAATGCTGAAAGTAGCCCGTCTGCTATAAAAGATAAACAGGTCAGAGACAGAAGCTGGAAATTAAAAATCAAAGGTAAGTTGAAGCATTTTGTTTGGAAATGCTTCTCAGGCATTTTACCTGTCAGCTGCAATTTGGTTAGGAAAGGGGTGACTGTTGATACGATTTGCCAGATGTGTGGGCAGGAGGAAGAGACATTGGAGCATCTTTTTTTCAAGTGCAGACGAGCTAAGCTAGTTTGGGAAAATATCACAGGTGAATTGGGATGAAAGGCACCAGGATACTCTCTCCTTCAAACAATGGTGTTGGCAGATTTGCACTCTTGACAAGACAAAAACCTCTGAAGCTAGGATTCAACTGTCAACATATCATATATATTATGGTGGCTGTGGAGGTCCAGGAATCTATGGATTTTTGAAAGAATGTGGATTTATGAGGTGATGGTGACTAAAGGAGGTTAGAAAGAGTGGCAGGAGTTCTCATCTAGATTGATGTAATGTCCTTTGGTTTGGTTTGTGCGAGTCAATTTTAGTCAGTTAGTTAGTTTCTGTTGTGATTGTTTGTTAGGGCTGCAGTGTATATGGTTGGCAGGTGTTTGGGTCAGGTTGTTTTCAGGTGTGTAGTTTTTTTTTTCTCTTATCTAGTTTGTTAGCTTCTTGTTAGGGCTGCAAGTGTTTAGTGATATGTGTGAAAGTCTTTCAGCTGTGTGTTTGTTGTTGGAGGTTATTACCGGCTAAAGGCTTCAAGGTGTCATACCTTGCTTTAGTTGTGTAGTTGGTTTGTGTTTAAACCACTGTACAAGTGTGTCTCCCAGTGTGTTTGTTCCCTTGTGGGATTGTATCAGGCTCTAAACTTGCTTTGTTTTAATGGAGATATCTATGGTTGAAAAAAAAAAAACCTATTGTTGTGGAGCAGAATATGGACCGAAACCAAATCCTAATATTAGGTACGATTTTTGGTTTATATTTTTTTAATATTTCGGTTTTCGGTTCGGTTTGATAGTAGTGATCGGTTAACCAAACCGAATTGAAATCCAATTTATATACACACACACATAAGTTATAAAAACATTAATTTGCAATGATTGATAATTTTCAAGCTTCAATGCCTCTAGAATGGTTCAAGCATTAATATTCACTCAAGTTTTGTTTTGTCATAGTCCAAGTCATGGTTCAGCTGATTTATTGAGAAGATTAAACATGGTATAAAAAATTATTTTTTTTTTTTTTTGTTAGGAAAAAAATCAAATTTTTAGTTCGGTTAAAAATTTGGAATTCATTGAGAAGATTAATTATTTATTGCTATCAACCGATAATAAAACCGAACCATAAATTTCAGTTCAGTTTTCGGTTCTTATAATTGATTAGCCAAATTTTTGGTTAACCAAAAATTCAGTCAGTTCGGTTCGATTTCGACGGAATGAACAACCCTAGAGCATACTGACTGGTTTTCTAGCCTCAACCATTCACCGACTAGTTTTTTTTTTACTGACATTTTTTGAGGTGTTATCGAACCAACCAATTCGATGTGATTCCCAAAAGAAAGGTTATGGAACGTAAAAGGCTTGCTTTCATTAAGTGAATGAGGGGAGGGGGGGCATGGATGATGATCTAACAAACTGTTCATGTCATTCAGTATAGTTAGTTTAAAGAAGAAGTGACAATATATGGATGTAAATACACTTACCGCATCTGAAACATCACAATGAAGCTTAGTAACAGAATCCCCACGTCCCAGCTCTTCAGGATAACCGTAGGCAATATATGTTTTAGGCCCCAGGTCTGGTTTCAGCATTTTTTCCGGTAACTTTGCAGCCAAATTTAAAGGTCCATTACGTAAGTGCGTGTATTCTTTGTAGGGCAAGGCACTAAGAAACTCTGCATTATGGCGTGGCAATCGCTCCTCGAATAAAGTGGATGGGGGCCAATCCTTCAGCTTTAACATTTCAGGCCATGAACTACTATCTTTGCGACCATCAGTGTATCCTTTGAAAAATTGATGAATGTTTACATCAACCTGGAAACACAGAAAAAAATTTACCAGATGGGTAAGGTCAGGACCTTGTTTAAATGAATGACAGATAAAAGAAACTTAAATGAATGACAGATAAAAGAAACTGAAATCTCAATCCACTGAAAAACAATCCAGCACGAAAAAACCATCTTTGCATGTAAATTCTCAAGGACAATTGTAGTAAATCCTGTTGAAATGCTCTTTCCAGAATTATTCAGAAACACAGACAAACACACACACACACACAAGTGAAAAATATTGTATAAAATAGGACCAAGACAAAAATAAAAGTTGGCTTTCAAACGCATTTACCTCACAGAAGTCAAGGCAATCTAATGCTGTTACCATCAAGTCAGACGAACCTTTCTTAATAACAACCTTACGGACAGCACGCCACATCACCATTGGGTCCCAACTCAACCCAGATGTAAGTTTGAGAACATCACGCACAATAACTGGCTCCCCCATGATCCAGTGTCTCTGAAAATGCTCCAGTTCCCATGGTTTTATATCACTTGCCAATGGACAGTACAGGTGATTGTCTTTAGAACTGACTCGAGATGCACATTTCCTCAGCTGTGCATCGTCATTGGACTCCGAACACAGACACTGAGAGGAACTTTGGATTACCTCAGCAGGTCCGCAAGCAGCAACTAAACTTTTGGCCTTCTCTTTCAACTCAAACAGCCAGCTTTCGTCAAAAATAGACTTGAGCTCCAATTTGCCATTTCCACAGCCACCCCTTTCCTTTGGCGGGCAAGGTATCTCACCTGATTCAGTTGCTTCCCACTTAGGGAGTGGCATCTGTTCAGATATACTGTCTAACTTTCTGTTTCGTGATGGACTCACTTGTTCATTTGACTCTATGGAATAAGAAATTCCATGTAAGTAATCGTTATTTGTTTCAGCATAATTGACGGTAACATTTTCACACCCCTTCAAACAGCCTTCTCGAATCTCCTTGCAGCAGGTCACACAGATATCATATGAACAATTTGGACAGCTTCGATGAAAATCAACTATAGAGGTTGTGCAATTGTTGCTGCAAAAAAAGATGTTGAACCATTCAAACCAGCAAAATATTAGACACATTATAATTCAATATGAAACTCAAGCTTACCAATACATACGCTCTTCCGGAGAATAGTCAATTTTCTCTATCTTCACATCAGATGACCCTGCACGAATAACAAGTCCAGTGACAAGGTCAACAGCAGAAAAATACGAATATCCACTAAAGGAACCAAACCAAAAGGCTTCAGTATCAAAAAATAAAGTGACACTATAATTACGTTTTCCAATCAAAAATGTGTTTGTTATGAGACATTACATAATTAAAAACTTTGTCAAATATATATCAAATTTAAAAAATTTGCTGGCCACAGCACATTCAAAGCACAATACTTCTTCTCCAAAGGGCTCAGTTTGATATTTCCATTTTTTCTATATAGATTTCAACTCTTTCCTCTTTTAGAAGTAAAATATTCATATCTACCAAGCATGCTCATGGTTATATGCTAGTTTCGACAACTCTCTACCAAGCATGGTTATATGAAAAGGTATATATTTGTCAATAAATTAAACCAATTGACATGCAGCCTGCCAAGCCTCAACAGTACTATATTTATTCCCAGTTACACAATTGTATGTTCACACAAAACATGTGTATCCTAGCAACTCATCCAGTTATCCAACAACAGAAATCCTATCTTCAAATCTAGCCATACAGTTCAACACTTCCAAATGGCAATCACTATTGCAGATAAAAGAGTAAAATTACCACAAATCTTGGCTTCCACAGTCTTCTCCACCATCTGATCATAACAAAATTGTTCCACATAAGGCAGGAGAAAACTAATGAGATACTTTAGGAATCGTATCTTATCTCCTTTATCTGCTGGATCAACAATCTTAAGAGGCTGCATTTACACTAAAAGCAAGTTAAAGCAAACCAATCAAAAGATCCATGCATGATAAGAAGATATTCAACTCAACCTCTGGTATATTAGCTCCACGTAAACAAGCTTTACAGTTGCAACATTTACGACAAAATGGACAAGCCTCTGCTATGGCTTCCTTTGATAGTTCTGGATACCTATAATAAAAAAACTCAAACAAAAAAAAGTTAAGAAGTCATCAACAAAACCAGGCTTTGGGCATTTGATGTCTGCAGATTGCCACATGTTAACCGCAAATTAACTTCTTATGGGTGCTACAAACAAACAAGTTGTTACTGAAAAAGAAAGTCTTTATAAAATAGTCTGATATTAGAGAAAGGGGGGTGTTGTTTAGCAAATGGAATCTGTAATTGAGTAAACATAGATAAAATGTACCATGCCAGGATGCATTCAAAACAATATCGCTTTCGAGGTGCAGTACGACATTTGCTGCACCGTACCACTTTCCTATCACTCCTCATACATTGATGACACATCTGGAATTTATCGTTCGGATCCTGTTGATTACAGAGTAGAATTAGTTTCAGAGTCCAAAAAAAAAAAAAGAAATAAAAGCAGGGCGGGCAAGACTGCTAGGTAGAGTACAAACATACATCACTTATATATTTGCTTCCTCTGGTTGATTTCTGTGTATCTAGAGTCTTTTTTTCTCCATCTGAAGTCTTTTTTACTCTTTGACTTCTACGTTGTGAGCTATCCTTCGATTTTAGTTGAACTTTTTCATCTTCTCCAATATCTGCTATCTCTTCTTCCTGCATTCCCTTACCTTTGAGCATCTTCGAGTTTGAGCCAGAATCCATCTCAACTCTTGTAACATCTTTATCCCTCAACCCAGTTTCCGAGTGACAAACAGAGCCATTTTCTTCCTTCTTCGGTTTCTTCATGGCAAATAATGCCTCCTCTTGCACTTCCTGACTCTCATGATCATTATCCTTTGTCCCAGAGTTCACCGCACTACTCTCCTTCCTCTTCTTGGCTAATTTCAGCCCCAAGCCATCCTCATCACGTTTTACTTCTTTTTTTTTCATTTGTGTTTTCATCTCCAGGGATTTAAGATCCTTCGTCTTCATAAAATCAGCATCCTTTTCACCCTGTTCACCAAATTCCACGCCCTGATCTCTATCATCACTATCGCAATGACATGCGTTATAAAAGTCCTTAATCCGCCCCAACGCCGGCCTTTCATCGTCTTTCACATTCTCCCCTGCCTCACCACTATCTACACCCACCGGAATCTCGCTTCTGTTGCCCGCCACCTTGCCCCTCGACTTCTTCTCCGGGATAACCTCTTCCTCAGAGGAGGAACCGCCGTTTCTCTTCCTGTTCGAACGCACACCACCGCCCCTGGAGGATCTTTTTTTCCCAACCCTACCAGCCTCGGCGGGCTTCCCATGGATGTGCTTCTCGCAGTAGCCCTTGTCGCCGATCATCTGCGACCGGCACCGCCACTTGCCGCGTTTCATAAGGCAGCGCTCGTCGTCCGGCGGCGGTGGGTCATCTCGTCCGGTGGTCATGACACGCGTGCGCCTCGCTGGCAGTGCCTGCTGATTTTGCGGATAACAATTTTTTTTCCCCCAAAAGTTGATGAGATTCTGGATTGAGATTGATATGGATATTTTCTACAAAGGTGGTCCGGCTTTATACTGCGGCAATTAGGGTAGATTTTTCAGTTTCCCGCCCATGGTTTTGATGCAAAAGAAAAAAATCGGAGGGAATTCGAACAGTTCTACAGCGAGTGTCTCTCTCTTGTTAGGGCTCTTTTGAATTTTGAATTGGTGCTTTTTGTTATGACATTTTTTATTCAAATTATAATTCTAATGATAGACAATGCCTTCTCTCTCTCAAAACTCGGAATTAATACTTCAAGAAATGTCGCATGGGTTGGGATTGGGTAAGGAGGAATGAATATCAAAGGAAACGTACCAATTAGTATATACTCCCAAGTCCCAATGTTCAATGTTCGGCTCAACTCCATGAAAAAAAATAATGGTCGAAACCGCCATCAATGTGATCAGCTCGAATTTGGCTCATAAAATTGAATTAAAAGATGTCTAGTTATGGATATTTAAGTGTTATAAAAGTAGAGAGAAAAAGAGAGAATATAGAGAATGTTTTCTTTTAGTTGTATTTTTTTTATAATTGAAGCTTTTATATATAGGAAAACTTCTTATGGCACAATCGTAATAATATAATTACATCAGGAGCAAAATAGTCATTCATATATATTATTTTATAATATAATTAATTATGGTAAGTGGTGGTTACACCCACCACGCACACCATATTATAACACTCTCCATTGAATGACTATTTTAAATATATTTTAATCATTATACAAAACCCAATCTGAATATCTTGAAATGTATCTTGTGGCCATCAAATACTTGTGCTTCAATATGTCAGGAAAACACGGTGGGAGAAAACCCGATCATTTTGGAATCATATTGCTCCTTCAGGAAAAACCCGATGGGACAAAACCTGATCATTGTGGAAGCACAACATTTGCTCCCCCTTAAATAGATCATCTCTATTGGAGTATATACGTGTTGCCTCGTTAAAACCTTGTCAAGAAAACCCAATGAAAAAAACTTGATCGAAGGAAAAAGAGTACAACTACCCCAGAATTTTTTTATCATCATGAGGAATTATATCAATTTTTCAGTAGTCCTCATTATACCATGAATATGCCTCGTTAAAACCTTATTAGGAAAAACACAGTGGAACAAAATCCTAATGAAGGAAAAAAAAAGTACACTATTCATGTGAAATACGTCATCCCTGTTGCCTCATTAAAAACCTTGCTGGGAAAACCCAATGGGACAAAATCTCAGTTAAGGGAAAAAGAGTACAACGCGTATTCCATATATTCAACATAATAATCTTTTCATGAGTATCATATAGATTTATTCATATTTTCATATATTGATGGTATTTATGCCAATATCATTCTTTGTGCAACTTTCAGTCTTAAACTCATTCTTATCACTTATTTGGGGAATTTTAATTTGCATAATACCAACGCTTCCAGCGTATTATTCCGTCATCATAATATTTTACATATTTCACCTCCATCAATATCATTCAGTTTATTTGCACACTTCTAGTGTGATAAATTTCAATTATTGATTCTCCCCCTCATCTTAATAGATTCCTGATCTGTATTTTCAGTATTGAATTTCTTGAGGGGAATTCATATAGTCTCCGTTTCGTTCTCGATTTCAATATATAATAGGAGAACTTTGAACTCATGTCACTTGTAATGTGCACATTTTCATTTCAAGAGTTCATCATACCAATTGGTATATTACTAGCTTTATTATTTTTATATGACACTAATTTTCATTATTTCATAACAATTAGGTTACGTGTCATATACCCATTATGTGATCAAACCATTTCGTAACTTCAGGTTACGAATCATATACTCATGTGGCTATCTAGTGGATCCATAATATCTAGTAGCACACATTGAGGGGTAGTGGGCCCATATATATCATACCCCTTTCATACTCAGATTGATCAAATATCGGTTCACATATATTTAGCTAGTAATAATTTTCACCAATCGAGAACAAAACATCTCATATCACAAAGAATAAGTTAATGATGCAAACCATCATGATTGATATAAGTAAACATCACAATAATTCATTGTGACACATTTATTACATCATCTTTCTGCAGCAATAAACGCATTTTAAGTGCAGATTTTGACACACAATACTTTATTCAATATTTAAATCCAGAATCGTATCACATGCATATCATACCTTAAGGGTATATCATCAATCGATGACCCAATACTTCGGGGATCAATTATACAGCTGATGTACTTATCCACCAATATATCAAGTCCAAAGATAACTCAACATACATGAAAACATAGATATTTTCAACGTTTATCATGATATCTCTTTAAGAAGATAAATAATAAATTTAACTAACAAATTCATCACAAATGTAGTATCAAGCCTGATGTAGTTTGCAAGATAAAATTTTATAACAATTGCGCATAGTAAATAAACTTCAGGTCGTTTGTGCACTTCAAGTCCATTAGAACTTCAGGTTCTATAATATCCTCATTAGTTTCTTTGGATCTTTATAAATATTTGTCAACTTCTTAATATTTGACATTCATTGGTGTTATAATTTTACATCTCTAAAAAGAATTCAAGTATATTGGTTGGGTCAAATATACTCCTTCTAGGAGATGCTTGATCTACAAGTCGAGATAATACTCTTTGGTATTTAACCAAGATTTTCATTCTAATTCCGTTTATAAGCATGAGCTAATGTTTTATATAGTGTTCACCACATAATCTATTTGACGCCGAGATGATCATTTTGTATATTATCATTATACACCAGTTTCTACCTTGAATTTCATACTTTACTGCTTCCTGAAGAATGAAATTCAAGGTAGAAACTGGTGTGTAATGATAATATACAAAATGATCATCCCGGGTACTCTAGTCCATCCAAGACTTTCACATATGACTCACATATAATGATATTATCATTATACACCAATTTCTACCTTGAATTTCATACTTTACTTCTTCAGGAAGAAATTTGTTGGTTGTACCACATCTTACCAACAATTTTATATAATTAAATGATTTATTATTTAATTATCTTTCATCTCGGGTACTCTAGTCCATCCAAGACTTTAACATATGACTCAATAGTCATGGTAATGTTGCTGCCATAAATCTTAACTTGCGGAATAATAGATAATGAGAGAAATTTTATAAAATTTTAGGTCTCTACGTAAACCCATGTGTATAATCTCGCTATATTTACATCACACCACCACATCACATGTTTCATATAAATATTCATTATCCTTCTGCGATATGCTATCCTACTGAGATATATCTTGTAGCAAGTGGAAGCTCTGCCTTTATTTTCCTTTCGATCTCAATCAACCTAAACGCTTCTAGCACTTTCATTATTTTGATCCGGATCATTATTTGAGATAGTAAAGAAATTGCATAGGCAAGTATATTGTCGACAACTATGATATTCAATTTATATTCTCTCAACCATATGTGCAACTTCATATTTACTAGCCATATTTATAATCATTTTCCGTAACATTTAATTTTGGTTGTTCCGCATTTCCAGTCCTATAATGGTTTAATGCACGTGCAAGATGTATTGGATCAACTCTTCAGGAGTTTCTTATAAAGGATTTTTAATTCTTGAATGTACATTTTTCGTGGACTTTCATACATCATATTATATCACCTTATGCTTCTAGCATTAAGAAGTCAATCATTCTCTAGAGAATTTGCTTACTTTGCGGTACATTTATATATATATATACAAATTGTTTACTCCATTATTACTATAAATTTCGTTTGGCAGAAATATAATATGAACTTCAAGTTCAATTTTTATTACGTGGTTTCAAATGATGAAAACATTAATATTTCACGGCATTAATAAACTTATGCTCATATCTCCCCCTAATGCCGTGAAATCATCTTCATATATTATGCAAAACACGTACCAAATAATAAATTGATCCCCTATAATGGCCTCTAGGTATTAAAAATTCGACGGAGTGTAAAAATCATAACATACCTAGTTTGTAATATAGGCCAATAAATGTACGAATTGGTGGTGATATAAGATTGTGCATAAAACAATAATAAAACGCAGATGGGAAATGTTCTATTTTTCACTCACTATTTGGGGAAAATTATAATAAATAATTGTCCAATATGATCCAGCTGCTCATGCTAATTATCAAATATATAAGTTGGGCATCGAAGTATTAATTTGTAAGTGAACACTATATGCTTCAGGCACTATGTTGTAGTAATTTTTACCGGAGTAGAATCGAAAGAGTCGAACCGGGTCGTGTCTCAAGGAAGGTCAGCCGGATTATTTGTACGATTATTCAATCACACGAAAAGATAAAACAAGTCCTAAACACTCTAATTCAATTGATTGGTTTCGATTATCAGCTACTAGATTAACCACTACTGATTCTCAAACAAGACAATTTCGATCACACAACTTCAAACGAGATTCAAATAATTATAAAAAGAACTAGAGCGTTGGGGACAATCGTTTCCGGTTCTCAATACATTTAACGGGCAATCAACTACTCGGCTAAAGGGTTCGAAAAACCAATTCATCTAGAGGTTTATTCTCAATAACTCACGAAACAAGAGAATAAACATAAACGAACAATCATCGAATCAATTAGCACATAGACAATACGTCTCCGAACAAGTCTACTCTAAACGAGCCTAAGTCGATCAATTCCTCCCCTTCCGGTTCTAGGAATCGATTTAGTGGATTAAAATGGTGATCAGTCATTCAACCCTAGGATTAACACAACTCGAATAGATTGAGTAATCAACATTCATACAAATGAAATTGAACCAGAACATTTATCCCCTAACCCTAGTTAACAAATTTAGCTACTCATCATCAATTCAACATCAACATACACATCAATCCAAGCCATCATAATCATAAATAAAATGAAAGGGAAGCTTACGATTAAAACGAATCCAATGTCAAAGAAACTAGAGTAATCCAAATCCTAAAGTCGATTCTTGGAGCTTTCACTACCCAAGATCGAAATGAAATCACAAGAGAAAGATTGTTTTTGGAAGTGAAAAACGAAAGTACACTGTCTGGAATGACTCACATTAGCCCTAGCTTCGAAAATATAGCATTCTCCTATTCAAAACCCACAAAAATTGTGCCTGTGGTAAAACAGACCTTAGCGCCGCTAAGGTGCCTTAGCTGTTCACCCCAGCCCTCGTTATGATTAGGTAGCACCGCTAGCCATTTAACCTTAGTGGCGCTAAGGTCCTGGAATGCCCAATAGTTGCTTTTTTTTCTTCGGCTCGCGTGCTCGGCTAGTGTTGCTCGGGTACTGCTCGAGCTGGAAATTCGACCTCCGCATGTTTGGTCGCACGAACGGGCATGAAACACTTGCTAACCGGCATAACCTGAAATCACCAAAACCGGACAAACGCGAAGAGCAAGAGAAAAACAGGAGAAAAGACACAGAAAACACGAAACACGGCTGAATAACATTAAAACACGAGAAACGACTAGATGGACCGGCAACACCTAACAAACGACAACAAAAATAGCAACAAAAATGGGACAAACACACTACAATTGAACTTTGGTTGTGAGCCTTTTATTGTAGCTATCAATAATATTATGTGCTTCGGGCACTACATATAAATTTATTGTTGTAGCTATCAACAATATAAATCAATGATATGCATCTTATCAAATATACAAGCAAGTATAATAGTTTGAGGAAGATTTCTGGAACACTATCTTAAACCTCACCCTTTGAGGGTAGTATAATAATTTGAGGGTAGTATAAATTAATGATATGCACCTTAAGCGTCTCAACGCTATCTTAAACCTCACCCTTTCCATGGAGGAAGATTTCTGGAAACAGAAAACTAACCTCAAGTGGAACTTGGAAGGTGAATGTAACACCAAATTCTTCCATGACTTGGTCAAAAAGCATCGCCACAAATCCACCATTCATAGCATCACGGACCGAGGCACTTCGATCTCGGACCCTTCCCTTATTCAAAAATCCGCCGTTGACTTCTTCTCCAATCTCTTCTCTGACTCCACGCCCATTCTTGATGATCCTGACCAAGGGATCATCCCTCCGATTGTCTCGGATGTAGATAACACTACCCTCTGTTCCCCCCTTCTATCGACGAACTCAAGTCGGCTGTCTTTGACATGGATGGCAACAGTGTTGCCGGCCCGGATGGGTTTAATTCCACTTTCTATAGGACTTGCTGGGACATCATCGCAGATGACGTCTTGGAAGCAACCACTGACTTTTTTCGAGGCACCCCCCTCCCTTTAGCGTACACCGCCACTACCATATCCCTTATCCCTAAAACTCCGTCGCCTTCTTCTTGGAAAGATTTTCGCCCTATCAGCCTCTGCAACACCTCTTATAAGATCCTTTCCAAAATGCTCAGCCTTAGACTCAGTCACCTCCTCCCCTCTTTGATTTGTTCGGAACAATCTGCCTTCATTAAAGGTAGACTCATTACCGATGATATCCTTACTGCTCATGAGGTCGTTCACGACTTCCCCGTATCCCCTTCTAACCTCATGATCAAAATTGATTTGGAGAAAGCCTTTGATCGGCTGAATTGGAATTTCCTTTACCAGACTCTTTCCCTCTTCGACTTTTCCCCTAACTTCGTTCATCTTATTAAAAATTGCATATTCGACTGTAGGTTCTCAATCCTCATTAATGGCACCCCGGCTGGTTTCTTCCGCTCTCATAGAGGTATTCGCCAGGGAGACCCCCTATCCCCCCTCCTATTCGTTCTGGCTACTGACTACCTGTCCAGAAGTCTCAACCAAACTTTTAACTCCAATCCCAACATGTATTTTGCTCAACGCAAAAAGGCCCATGTTTCTCATCTCATCTATGCCGATGATATCCTCATCTTCTCCCAAGCATCTCACCGCAACCTTCACCTCCTTTCTCAGACTCTCGAACGGTTCGAAAATATCTCGGGCCAGAAAGTCAGTTCTCATAAAAGTCGTTTCATTCTTCACAATCCCTCCCCCATCTTGCTGAGCATGTCCACTGCTTAACTGGTTTCACTCAAGCCAACCTCCCCCTCCAGTACTTGAGAGCCTCTCTTTGGAAGGGTAACCAGAACCGAGACCTTTATAATGACCTTCTCTATAAAATCTCTTCTCGTATTAGCTCATGGAACCACCACATCCTCTCTATTGGTGGTCGACTAGAGCTAATAAAATACACCCTCATCTCCATCCCCTTCTATTGCCTTCAGGTTCTTAACCCCCCCCAGAACGTCATCCTTTCTATTGAGAGGTGTTTCAATCGCTTCCTCTGGGGCTCCAACGATGATCGTCGAAAACTTCACTGGGCAGCTTGGCATCGCCTTTGCTTTCCCACGGAAGAAGGAGGTTTTGGTTGTCGTAACCTCCAGGATCTCGTCCGCACCACTGAGGTCAAACTTTGGTGGCGGCTTTGCTCTACCTCTAACATTTGGACCAACCTCATTCGGTCCAAATATTGCCCCAAACTCCACCCCATGGTGGTTAAACCTAACCCTACAGACTCTCCCACCTGGAAGCGGCTCTGTAGCATCCGTACTACGGTCGACCCGTGGATTCACTGGCTCACCGGTGATGGCAATATTTCTTTTTGGCATGATCAATGGTGCCAATATAGTCCCCTATCTTCTCTAGCCACCCATACCCGCTCTAATCTCCTTGTCCGTGAGGTATGGAACTGAACTGGGTGGAACATCCCTCTCCTTCAGACCCTTCTCCCTTCCCACGTGATTGACTCTATTATCGTCTTCCCCACCCACCGTCCCTCCTCTCCTCCCATTTGGAAACTCTCATCTAACGGCTCTTTCTCCTTTAAAAGCGCATGGCAAGCCATCCGTACCCCTCGTTCCCCTAACCCTATCTTCCGGCACATTTGGAGTTCCCTTATTACCCCTACCATCTCTACCTTCATGGTCCGCCTCCTTTCCTTTTGGATCTCCACCCCAGATGGCCTATCCCATAGGGGAATCAATGCTTCCATCCCTTGCTTCTGTTGTGAGGATATGGAATCCATCCCTCACCTTTTCCTCCTCGGCCCAGTTGCCTCAGCAGTATGGGCCAATTTCTACTCTCTCGCCGTTATCCCCCAAATATCCTCCGACAGCATGCAAACCACTCTCTCCCACTGGTTCAACTTTGGGACTGGCAAGTCCCATCTATTCCACCTCATTCCCATTCTTATCCTTTGGTACCTCTGGTGTTCCCGCAATGACAAAATAGTTAAACAAATCCCCTTCACTGCTCAACGCGTCTGCGATCGAGTTTGGAAACATCTTCAACTCATCGCCAATTCTTTCCTCCTTGAGGAGTCCTCCTGTTCTCGAGCCCCTCTTTTGAGCCACCTTCTCTCCCCTTCCTTTCGGCCCCATCGTCGCTAGAATCGCCCTCGTATGCAGATTATCAGATGGACCACCCCCTCTGTCGGCACGTTGAAGATCAATACAGACGGAGCCTCGAAGGGTAACCCCGGAGAGGCAGGAGCAGGTGGCCTTGCCAGAGATCATAGAGGCAGACCTATTTTTGCGTTCCACGACTACATCGGAGTTCAGACCAGCACCATTGCAGAGCTCCATGCTGTTTGGAGAGCATTATCACTATGCCGGGACTTGACTTGACTCTGAGGTTGTTATATCACTCCTTACGACGACTCCCGGTGACGGCTGGCGGGAAAGAGACCTCATTCAGAAGATCAGAGCTCTATCAGATACTCTTGACGTCAGCTTCACCCACATCTACCGTGAGGGTAATAGTGCCGCCGACTACCTCGCATGTTCCGCCTGCCGAGCCCGAGACTTTGTGCTATATGATGTCGCAGACTTACCTGGACCCCTTAGGGGCATCATCAGGATGGATTTAGAGTATCCCAGCATCAGACGTCCCCATGACGACATCAGACCACAGGGCTGACGCCCATAATTTTAGCCAGCAAGAGATTCCATCTCCCTCCTTAGCTGGCCTGACTTCACCTTCACCCTCGGATTCTTCTCCTTCTTCTCTTCTTGTTAGGGCCCCTTTTATTGGAGGTCTCAGTTTTTCTCTTGAGTCGACTAGGCTTTGTAGGGGATTTGCCACCCCATTATTGACAAAAGTGATTTGGGCTTTGTAGGGGATTTGCCTCCCCGTACATAGGCTTTGTAGGGGATTTGCCACCCCATCACCTTTTCTTTTGATATNTAAGTATAATAATTTGAGAAAACTTGTACAGTGATGTAGTCGTTGTAACATTCTGGTTACATATCTTCATTAAGAGTATATTGAATATGCAGAGCTGATCCAAAATCAAAAGATCATGAATTAATCTAAAAATCAACGAGATTATTTACTATATCAATATTTCAAAGATACTCGTTATATAATTTTTATTCAAGTATGATAATAGTCAACAGAACCAATCCTTCAGAGATAACCAATTTTAGGACTGTATTCAAATTTACTAGTGATACTTTTAATTATATAATCCTTCAGGGAAACTCAAATTTATAGGCATAATATATTCAACAAGATATTTTCTCTGCAATTCATGATAGAAAATAACTATACAAGTTGCATACCATTTATTTGGTTCATTAGTCAATAAGACTAAAGTTCAAGATATTCAACTTGATTTAAGCTCAATAAATTTTGGATCACGTCCATACTCAATGTATAAAACAACGGAACAAAATATGCAACTATAATTTTCAAACTATAAACTAAATTCATGTCATAATTGCATATTTTGATATCTTCATCATATATATTCCAAACAACATATATAAGTCACATTTTAATATTAATATGCTTCATTCGTTTTCAGATGCATAGACAAATTAATATATGTGGACATTTTTATTTTAAAACTCTTCAAGAGTATAACAATTGAAGTATGTAGATTTCATAAGTTATATAATATTTTTCCTCTAACATTTAAAATAATCCTTATTTATATGATAATGTCTACTGGACATATCACTTTCAAATATTAACAATTAATGTTAACAATAATAGGATACATATCAAACAAGATATGTTCATAAATAAGGGCAATTATATCAAGGAAATATATATTCTTATATAAGAGGAATAATTTTCTATCATATATCTCATGTGATAAATTATACTTTAGTACATGTTCTTCTGGCACTACATATATCATATCACATAGATCAATCCATAAATATTCACATGTCCACTACCAAATAATTTTCACAATAGAATTGATTTTTCTATCAATTTTGTGGTTGTTATAAAATAATTAATTTATACAAATAGCTAGCATTTTAAGTGGGTGGTTGTGACACTAAACGTCACATTTAGTGGCAATAATCCTTATATTGTATTTAAAAAAAAAACAAGTGAATGGGGTATACAATGTTTGCAATTGATTGCTGCTACAATTCAAGGCAGACATAAAGTCAAATTATTCCAGATGGGATCACGCAAGTGGAAATATGAAACATTATTAATAATGGAGTGGTGAGAATATATGCCCACTTTATCAATGCAGTATGTTGTCGAGAGAGACGTTCTTTTGCCATTTAAAATTTAGTTTTTGCAGCTCAACTCACGTTTTTGGAAGAAAAAAAAAACTTAGTCGAGAAATCTCTACCTCAATCGACTTCCCATACACACATGAGTTCAAAAAGGGTAAAACTTACAGGGAGTAAACCGGCCTGAGTCCCATGGCAGAGCAGCAGCACCGCCGGGTCCGAGGATCCAAGGAGAAAGATGAGGTGGAGGCGCCGCCTTTGACAACGGTGCGGTCGACCACCCCTTCCTCACCTTCATAGTCGTCGAGGGTGAAGTCAAGAAGGTCATCTTCTACAGCGAAGCACGCACACGTTGTGCCCAAAATATCTATTTTCTATGGTTTAGATTTTGAGAAGAGAGGTATTATTTATTTTTATTTTATTTTTAATTTAATGGGTGAGAGTTTTTGATAAGGATCACAAGAAAAATAGTGACTTGTAATAATTTAATTTTTTATACAGAGGATCGTCTATAAGACGCAACTGTAGAGCATACTCTCGTCATATTACAAATTGAGCTCTAGAGGGTAGAGACTCGTGCTGATAACGTGTTATAAAAGTAGAGAGAAAAAGAGAGAATATAGAGAATGCTTTCTCTTAGTTGTATTTTCATTATAACTGAAGCTCTTATTTATAGGAAAACTTTTGATGACACAATCGTAATAATACAATTACATCAGGGGCAAAATAGTCATTCACATATACTATTTTATAATATAATTAATTATGGTAGGTAGTGGTTACACCCACCACACACACCATATTATAACATTAAGTAATTTTATGTAGTGGTGACATCGGTTTGGTAATCGAACCGACATGAGGATTACCGAACCGAACTGAATGTTTCGGTAACACCAAATGTTAAACCGAAACCAAACCGATTTATACTCGGTTACCAATTTTAGGTAATTGAAAAATCGCTCTGATTTCGGTAATGTACGAAATTACCGAACTGTCTTTACAAAATTTAGCTCACAGCCACAAATGACAAGCCTTGTCGAGTCAATTTTATTTTGTTTTCAGCACTGGTCAAGAGATGAAAAAAACAAATGTTTAAGTGAAGAAACAAAAGTGTACCGTCTTCTGAGCAGATTGTACACTTAATCATATTGTTAACACACCTCTAGTTTAAACCCATGTTTTTAATACCGTATCGTACCGACCAGTATTATCGGTAATACCGGATACCGGTAGTCCGACCGGTATGGTTACACTCTAAATACCGCTTTGGCTAAAATACCGGTTTATACCAGTTACATACCGGATAATACCGGTTTTACCCACAAATACCAGCCAACATACCGGTCCAAATACCAGTTTATGCCATTTTTAAAAAAATTATATATTAAAATACCGTTTATGCCATTTTAAAAAAAATATATATTTTTAATATATTTCCATTAATTTATTTATATAAAATAAAAATTCTACACTTATTTTTAATATGTTTACATTGTTATTAGATATTAATTAATTAAAGTTTGTTTTGTACTATAATAACAAATTAATTTAATATTTATTGAAACCGGTAAAACCGGTTGAACCCGTACCGTTGGCTCCCCGATATGATTATCGGTATGGTATTAAAACACTGGTTTAAACTACATCCACCTTTTCATATGAGTAACCAAAGATTTTATGTTTTTTTTCCACAATGTTGAAATATGTGAGTGAAAGAGGCTAAATAGTTGCAATTTCATTTTAATTTCCTTTTACAATAAATGCTTTGCGTTACCGCTGACCGCCATTTGCTCGGAAATATTCTTCAGTTAAGGCTCTGTATTAGTTATTCGACTCTCCCTCCTCCCAGCACTTGAAAATTATAAAAATAATATATATCTAATATTTATATTTATTTAAATACAAATATCGATTTGGTTCAGTTCGTGAAAATGAAAACCGATTATGAACACCGACAGTCAATTACCGTTAAAAGAAAATCGATTCGTTTCGGCTTTCGAATATAAATTGTCAACCCTAATTTTATGTACATTCGAAGGGCAAGTCAAATGCTCGAACATACAAACTGCTGACTCGATCTCAAATTTGAACTCGAAGTGCTCAAGCACGAATATAGACTATAGCGTTTTGCAACCCTACATAACGGTATGCATAATGCCCTGACGATTTTTGTAAGGGTATTACTATTCACCGCCGCCCCTCTCTCCCCCTCCCCCCCAGAAATTGGCTAACGACTAAATCTTCAATTACAACAATTCTTACGGACATGCTCAATTAATCACTAACATATATTTGATCATTAAATTCAACAAGCTCTAACCGAAAATGACAAATCTAACTTGTGTAAGTCTGGCCTATGCTCGTACTGGTCTTATGCAGTTCTCGTGGATCCATGATTCAGTGCATCAGTTGGTTTGATCATTCAAAATTTACTTCTTTATTTTTAACCACAATAATATTTATTCCACCACTGAAACAAAGACAAACACAAGTACACAAAAAGAAAAGATAAAAAAAAAGTCAAAATAACACTTTGAGAAAATAAAACTAAAAACATGCGCGATAGTCTAGCACATAATAAAAACATAAGAATAACAATAAAACCCAATATATAAACGTATTTTTTTTTTGGGTACAAAGTATAAACATCATCAGGGGATCTTGAATAAATAATTTGGTGTATACGAAACACTTACTTGATGCGGAAGACGACATAATTTGTGATCTTGATCTTGATGATAACACAGGGTTGAATAGATTGGAAGATCTAAATTAGTTTCTCCCTCCTGACCTTCTCTTAACGTAGCAGAAAAGTGATGGGATAATTACTGCGAACCCTAATAGGAGGAGAGAGGACTAATTTATATAGGGGGTGCTTTAGATCTGGTACGTCCATCAAATATCCAGATTAATGGCTTAGATTTGTTAAACTATTAAATAAAGGCCTAGCCCAATAGGATAACTAATTGTGAGCCCAATGCTTTCGGGCCACATATTCTTACATTCTCCCACTTGGTCCGAAAGCCCATAATTTAATAGTATAACCTTAGGTGCGCATAAACAAATCTTATTATGCCATACATCATAATAAACAATGATATGATAAACCATATAGTGAGAGTTATGGCGGTTGTACACTCTCGATTCGCATACTTCCTTCCATATACTACTACACTAATAGCTCAACACATCAAGTTTCATAATTATATATAAATATCTTAATGTCCACTTAATTGTCACGAAGACATTCATTTCTTGTTCTAAACATAATGTATACAAAATCATAATGAACAAGAAATTCAATAATAGTCAGAAACATAACATCAATGAGCTCAAGAGTGTGTCATAACATCATCATAATCAATCATCAATACAACTAAGACCCATTATATGTACATGTTCTTTAATGTCTTTGGTTGTAGACCTTTAGTGAACGGATTTGCAATCATTAAGTCCGTTCGAATATGTTCAATGCACACTCTTTGTTTCTGAACTTCCTCCTTAACGACAAAATACTTTAATTCTATGTGTTTTGCATTCTTGGAATATTTGTCGTTCTTGGAGAAGAAAACTACTGCAGAATGATCACAATACATTTTCAGCGGCTTGGTAATGTTGTCGACAACCCCAAGCCCCAAAATAAAGTTCCGCAGCCATAATGCGTGAATTGTAGCCTCATAACAAGCTAAAATTCAACCTCCATAATAGATGCAACTATGACAGTCTGTTTGACACTTTTCCATGAAATTGCTCTTTCGGCAAGGAGAAACACAAAGCCAAACATTTACTTGCGACTATCAAGGCACCCAACAGAATATGAATCTGAATATCCAATCACCTCAAAGTGATCAAATTTCCTAAATGTGAGCAGATTCTTCGTCCCTTGAAGGACATCATCACAATATAGAACCAAAAATATAAACTTACTCCCACTGATCTTCTGATAAATACACCGATCAACAGTGTTTTCTTGAAAACCAAAAGACATAATAGTATCGTTAAACTTAACATACCATTATCTGGAAGCTTGTTTAAGTCCATATATTGACTTCATAAGTTTACACACCATGTGATTCTTTGCTTCTATGGAAAAATCTTCGGGTTGATCCATATAATCTTCCTCATCTAAGTTCCCATTAAGAAAGGCTATTTTCACATCCATTTGATGTAACTCTAAATCATACAGAGCTACTAAAGTCAAAATGATTCTTAAAGAATCTTTCTTAGAAACAGGTGAAAGTCTCCTTATAATTAATGTCATCTTTCTGAGTATAACCCTTAGCAACAAGTCTAGCTTTACGTCGTTCGACATTGCCACTCGAGTCGCGTTTGGTCTCAAAGACCCATTTATACCCAACTCGTCTTGAACTTTCTGGCAATTCTACTAGATCCCAAACATTGTTTTTAGCCACAGAGTTTAACTTTTATTTCATAGCATCAATCCATTTATGAGACTCGTCACTATCAATGGTTTGTGAAAACGAAACAGGATCTTCATCAATGCTAGTATCAAAATCCAACTCTTGCAAATAAACCACATAATCATCCGGAATAGCAGATCTTCTCACCCTTATCGATTTGCTTAATGCTATTCCATATGGTTCATTTGTGTTAGTTGGTGGCAAGTTAGTTTCTTCATGGGGTACTACTTCATCCAAATTTTGTCCACCATTATTTTGTTCATGAGGTTGTGGAACAATATTTGGAACAACTGTGGATATTGGAACATTAATGAGTAATGGAACATCAACCCTTATTTCATTAATTTCCACAGTGTCTTTAGCACTCCCACTAATTTCACCATTTTCAATAAATCTAGCATTGCCCGTTTCAACGATTCTAGAACTATGATTAGGACAGTAAAACATATACCCTTTGGACTTCTCTAGGTAACCAGTAAAGTAACCACTCACAGTTCGAGAATCCAATTTCTTTTCATGTGGGTTGTATACTCGTGCTTCTGCTGGACAACCCCAAACATGCAGGTGTCTCAAACTAGGTTTCCTTCCAGTCCATAACTCAAAAAGAGTTTTAGAAAATGACTTACTAGGAATCCTCTTTAGCAGATACACAGCAGTCTTAAGTGCATACATCCACAAAGATTTGGGTAATGATGTATTACTTATCATACTCCTAACCATATCAATTAATGTTCTATTTCGCCTTTTCGCTACACCGTTTTGTTGAGGTGTGCCTGGCATAGTATACTGTGCACATGCCACGTCTTTCAAGGAACTTAGCAAATGGACCGGGATTTTGTCCCGATTCATCATACTATCCATAGTATTTACCACCTCTCTCAGACCTTACTATTTTCACCTTTCTGTCTAACTGCCTTTCATCTTCATTAATGAAAACCTTAAGTGCATTTGCAGCTTGAGATTTTTCTTTGAGCAGATAGACATACCCATAACGTGAAAAATCGTCGATAAAGGTAATGAAATACTTTTCTCCATTGAAAGATGGAGCATCAAAAGGTCCACATATATCGGTGTGTATAATTTCAAGAAGTTAACTGCTTCTTGTGGCTCCTTTCTTGTTATGGTTGGTTTGCTTTCCCTTAATGCAATCCACACACAACCTAAGATCGGTAAAAACTAGATCCAAAAGAATTTCATCTTTCACCAAGCTTTGCATTCTTTCTTTGGATACATGACCCAAACGTTTATGCCACAAGAAAGCAAAGTTCTCATTTGCTACACCAAGTTTAATTCACACATTAAAGATGCAGAAAATCAACATCAAGTTTCAGTTTATAAAAACCATCCATAAGGATTCGAGAACCCATAACGGAATCATGTTTATTAATTAAACTGAAACATCCATTTCCAAACTTAAAGCAAAAACCCAAGAACATCAAGTCTAGAAAGAGACATTAAGTTTCTAGAAAATGAACGTACATAGAGAGTTTGTAAAAGATCCAGGTGGTGCCCAGAATCTAAAACAATACGATAAGTCTCTATGCCTTCAATTGGGGCCTTCATACGGTTCCTTATGAACAAGAAGGTCTTATTTGGGTTTATGCTATGGATTGTAAGGAATCTCTGCATCACATTAGAAATGTGATTTGTAGCGCCAGAATCCAACCACCAAGTATTTGAAGGAACATCAGACGAGTTTGATTCGAAACATACAAAGATATTAGAAATACCTTTCTTTTCAAACCAAGACTTGCGTTTAAGGCAATCTTTCTGTATGCGTCATTCTTTTCTTACAGAAATAACATTTATTTGCCTGATTTTCCTTCTTTCCATCATTAGTGACCTGTAAAACTTTAGCAGGTCCTTTCTTTTAAATTTGTTGGATTTCGGTTTGAGAACATTATTAGCTCCATGACCCACAAGGTTGACCGTATGAACTCTATGTGCCTTAAGCCTCGTCTCCTCCTGAACAAGCTTACTAGCCAATTCATTAACATTCCACTTATCCTTAATAGTGTTATAGTTAATTTAAAATGGTCCATATTCAGGAGGCAACGAGTTAAGCATAAATTGCACTAGAAATGAGTCATCAACAGTCATGCCCAGGGACTTAGGCTTTGCTGCAAGATTAGTCATGTCAAGAACATATTGCTGTATACTTCGCGACCCATCATACTTTTTGGTCGTGAGTTCAGCCATAAGTGTTCCTGCCAATGACTTATCTGCGGAACGAAAATGCTCTTCCACAAGCAAAAGATATGCTTTCGCATTCACATTATCGGGAAGAGTTGACTTAATGTTGTTATCAATCATAAATGCTCACTTAATTAATAGATTCAGAAAATACATTCATAACATATATTGCAGGTCTCCTTTGGGTAAACACAACAATATATATCATTATCATAAGTCGAATGTCATTGAACACTTAATGAGAAATTTAATAAACTCCACCAAACATATACAGTATCTTTGGTTATCTACATACGACTGACAAGAGAATATTATATTTCTCCTTAATATTCATTAGTTATAGAACATTGATTCACCTTTGGGTAAATTCATAATTTCTAACAACCAATAAACTCATTATCTTGAATAATGACATTCTCAAGAGAACATAAGTTATATGACCAAAACATTAGAAAATTAATTCGGCCACTTTGGTGACTAACGAACTAATTTCCACTTAATGTCATATAATAACCAATTGTAACAATAATATTATATGACCGGACGTTAAAAAATTAATTAGGTCACTTTGGTGACTAACAAATTAATTTTGTCTTAATGTCATATAATAAAAATTATAACGATAAAGTTATATGACCGAACATTAAAATTAAATAGGCCACTTTGGTGACTAACAAATTAATTTTACCTTAATGTCATATAACAAAACATTCATAACGATAAAATTATATGATCGAACATTAAAAATTAATTAGGCCACTTTGGTGACTAACTAATTAATTTTGCCTTAATGTCATATAATAAATCATTCAGTTAGAATCCACAAACATCAATTCGTATAAACTTGATCATCATCATCAGGTCCATGAACATAAATAATATGAACTAAAACATTCATATAATGTTCATAATAATCATAATATTAACAAACTAACCCTTATAAGTTATAACTCATAAACATAATGAAAATTTGTCAACTCAATCATCATCATCTAAAATACATAAAATTTCAATTAGTCATAACATATTTGTTCCCAGCAAATATTTTCATATTGATATGACCAAAAAATTTATAATCCACTCATCATCAATTGCTCACACAAATAATTCAAGCAGAATCAAGTATGACAAATTGATCAAATAATTAATCAATTGATTGGTTCGGCCAAATCAAACAAACCCAATTAGCAACTCCTGCATTAATAAAATTGATAGGCCGACATACAATTAAAATCGCTAACCCCATCAGAATTCATGCGATTAAATTTTTCAGTTCATCAGTACATACGGGGGATATGCTCGTAAAATTCATACAAACAAATTATTTATTCACAACACATGCTCTGATACCACATTATAAACATCATCAAGGGATCTTGAATAAATAATTTGGTGTATACGAAACACTTACTTGATGCGGAAGACGATATAATTTGTGATCTTGATCTTGATGATCACACGGGGTTGAATAGATTGGTAGATCTAAATTAGTTTCTCCCTCCTGACCTTCTCTTAACGTAGCAGAAAAGTGATGGGATAATTACTGCGTACCCTAATAGGAGGAGAGATGACTAATTTATATAGGGGGTGCTTTAGATGTGGTACGTTCATCAAATATCCAGATTAATGGTTTAGATTTGTTTAACTATTAAATAAAGGCCTAGCCCAATAGGATAACTAATTGTGAGCCTAATGCTTTGGGGCCACATATTCTTACACAAAAAAGGAGGCCAAAGGCCTTTAAATTACTTATATTGGATTTTAGATGTACGAACCTGGCGTACCAACAACGAAGATCCGGCTATAGCTATTCGATATGATCTTAGATTGCGTGAATAGTTAACGAAAACTTACAGTTTAAGCTTTGTCTTCAACTATGGTATCCACACAATCCAGATCCCGGTGCACGATCCAACGCAATGAATCCTTTCCAGTGAAGACGCTAGGAATCCTCAGTCAGAAAGCCAGAGAGTGTTTTGTGTTTTACGGCGTATCTCCTTTTCTCATCTAATGATCTGATCTCATCTAATGAAGAGATAATTACCTATATATAATTAGGTTAAATCTAATTATATGGGCTTTAGGATAACCTAGCCCAATAGGTAATTGGACCCAATCCAATTAATTAATGATTTAATTAAGTGTAAGCCAATTTAACTTAATTAAATATTTTCTATCTAATAGAAAATAATCTCATTACTCAGGAGAAGAATGACGAGGTGCAAAGGGCTATTCAGGAGAAGAAGGAGTGTTTCAAGCGCCTCCACCTTGACAAGAGTGCAACCAACATTGAGAGCTATAAAATAGCGAGAAGGGATGCAAAGCGTGCCGTGAGTGTAGTGAAGGGTCAGGCCTATGAGGACCTTTATCAGCGCCTAGGCACGAAGGAGGGGGAGAAGGACATTTATAGGATGGCTAAGATTCGGGAGAGGAAGACAAGGGACATCAACCAAATAAAATGCATCAAGGATGGGTCGGATCGGCCACTGGTGAAGGATGGAGAGATCAAGGACAGATGGCGAGAGTACTTCGACAAATTGTTTAATAGAGAGAGTGAGGGTCCTACCCTGGAGTTGGATGACTCATTTGAGGATACCAATAGATGCGTGGTGAGAAGAATTCGGGAGGCAGAGATCGGAGAGGCTATGAAGAGGATGAAGGGAGGTAAAGCAATGGGCCCTGATGGTATCCCCATTGAGGTGTGGAGATGCTTGGGCGCCAGAGCGTTAGCTTGGCTAACTAAACTTTTTAACCTCATCTTCCGGTCAAACAAGATGCCTGATGAATGGAGGAGAAGTACTTTAGTACCGATCTTCAAGAACAAGGGAGATGTTCAAAGCTGTGGTAACTACCGTGGGATTAAGTTGATGAGCTATACGATGAAGCTCTGGGAGAGGGTTATCGGGCATCGCCTACGATGAGTGACGAGTGTGACCCAAAACCAATTTGGGTTCATGCCTGGAAGGTCGACCATGGAGGAGATTTTCCTAATACGTCAGTTGACGGAGAGATATAGAGACCAAAATAAGGACTTGCACATGGTCTTTATCGACCTAGAGAAGGCTTATGACAGAGTACCGAGAAATGTCATGTGGTGGGCCTTAGAAAAGCACAAAGTCCCATCTAAGTACATTACCCTCATCAAGGATATGTACAAGGATGCGATGACGTGTGTCCGAACATGTGGGGATGACACCAGCGACTTTGCAATTAAAATAGGACTACACCAGGGGTCAACATTGAGCCCTTATCTATTTGCCTTGGTGATGAATGAGGTCACAAGGGACATACAAGGTGATATCCCTTGGTGTATGCTATTTGCTGATGATGTGGTGCTAGTTGACGAGAGTAGAGCAGGGGTAAGTAGGAAGTTGGAGCTGTGGAAGGACGCGTTAGAGTCGAAACGCTTCAGACTTAGTAGGACGAAGACCGAGTACATGACGTGCACTTTCAGCATGGCTTCACATGATGATGGTGACGTTACCCTTGACGGGCAAGTGGTGGCCAAGAAGGAGACTTTCCGGTATTTGGGATCGATGCTACAAATGGATGGCGGCATTGATGCTGATGTTAGGCATAGAATTGCAGCCGGTTAGTTAAAATGGCGACAGGCGTCGGGCGTTCTCTGTGATAAGAGGGTGCCACAAAGGCTAAAAGGTAAGTTCTATAGGACGGCGATTCGCCCGGCGATGCTATACGGTGCTGAATGTTGGCCTACAAAAAGGCAACATGTGCAACAACTAAGTGTAGCAGAGATGCGTATGTTGCGTTGGTTCTGTGGGCACACAAGAAGGGATAGAATCCAGAATGAGGATATTCGAGATAGGGTCGGGGTGGCCCCAATTGAGGAGAAATTGGTTCAACATCGGCTGAGGTGGTTCGGACATGTCCAACGGAGGCCTCCTGATGCGCCGGTGCGTAGGGGAGTTCTACAGTGGGTCGAGGATGTTAAGAGAGGTAGAGGTCGGCCTAAACTCACTTGGGAAGAGTCGGTTAAGAGAGACCTTAAAGATTGGAATATCTCCAAGGATTTAGTGGTCGATAGGAGCTCTTGGAGGCTCGCTATCAACGTGCCAGAACCGTGACTTTTGCTCCTTTTTCTCTCTCTCTCTCTCTCTCTTTTTTCGATCTCTTCCTTTCGGTTCGAGTCTTTTGTGTTTCTCTTGGGTTTCATCTCTAGCCTACCCCGACTTGGTTGGGACTAAAGGCTATGTTGTTGTTGTAGAAAATAATCTCATTACTCAAAAAAATAAATATTCCAATCTAATTGAATATTTAATAATCTCGATTCACTCTTAGCCAGAAAATGGATTATATAATGTGTGACCCTATAGGCCTTCATATATTGACATAAATCTAATTTATGATCCTTACAAATCTCATAGACTGCGTCGAAGGACGAACTTAAAATATGAATTACGTTTACATAGACAAAGCAAACAAACCTTTGGTGTAGAATTCAATAGTGATACGGTTCCTTCATTCACGAACCACTCGATTAAGCTTAGGATTTGAACGTGTGTCTATCCAAACAGCTTAATCATTTTATCTCATCTCACTGGTTGATTTTATCAATTATATTTGAACACCATTTCAAATATAATAACGTGCATTGGCCAATGACTTTATCAACCCAGTATAGAGATAACGAGTGTTCTCTCGAAACTATATTCGAGGAATGAATCTTATCTTGGCTCAATTACCAATTCCATGCATATCGTGATCTACCCAACACAAGCCCGTGTCTATCCATAAGGGCGCAAGCGTTGGACTAGGTCTAAGTAAATCACTCTATACATGAATTGCATATTGACCTCAAGTCAAAGGATTATTACGCCATTCCACACACCAATACTCCCATAGACACATAAAAAGATGGTTTATCGGTAGGGTATACCAATACTCTCCAAAGTATCCATGTGCTCATCACGAATAAAAATTATTCATAGTAGTGAGACATACTATATTCTCTAAGAATGTGATGCAGACCACATGTCAATCTATCGCGTATTATTAATATCCCTTTCTTAATGATCATCGATTGAGGCTATTTGAGAGTTAACTTTATCAATTAACATCTCACTCTGTTAATGACAGTAGTAACTCAAGGGAGCAATTAATTAATAAATTGCAAACAATCAAACAATTATTTAAATAATTGCAATACCATAATTATAATACAATATAATTATTAATGTGATAATATATATATGTCCTCAAAAAGATTGTCTCTAGGACACATATACCAACAATCTCCCACTTGAACTAGAGGCAATCACCAATGTATCTAATACACTTTTTCTTAAAATGACAATGTTCAGTTTGAACACGTTCTAACTTATTTCTCCTCTATCAATTATCTCTAAATAAATGATAGCGCCTTTGTACATGTTTATTTTGTTGTTGGATCTTGGTTCCTTTGCCCGTGCAATCGCACCGTTTTATCATAATATGGTGATATTAGATAAATGGCACTTGGAACTACCCCTAGTTCATTTAAGAACTCATGTATCCAGACAGCCTCCATAGGCTTTTAATGCAACAATGTACTTGGTCTTTACGGTTGAATTCACAGTTGTTTATTGCTTGAACTATTCCAGCTCACTCCCACATCATTGAAATGAATGTAACTATTAAAACATTATTCCCACCATAGAATAAAATATATTCTTTAGTCCATCTAATGTACTAAAGAATAGTCTTAATAGTCTTCCAATATATCTCCCCAGGATTTTATTGGAATCTGCAAGTGATACTAAGTGTATAAGACATATAGACCCCGTACATGTCATAACATGCATGATAGACTCCATCGCATCGTATAAGCATATGAGATCTTCTTCATGCGCCCAAGTTTGGCATCAACGGAAAGACAATCTTTCTTTGCCAACTTGATGTCAAGACCATTGGAATATTCCTTTTTGCTAGAATTTTCCATGGAGAAACACTTCAGTATCTGGACTATACACGTGGACCGTGAAAACTCTAACACTTTATTAGGTCTATCTCGATAGATTCTAATTTCAAGAGTATGGCAGGTTTCACTCAAGTCCTTCACAATGAAGGTACTTGATAATCAATCTTTCATGGACTGCAGGTGAGGAACATCATTTCATAATCAATATGTCACATACATATATGATAAAAATAATATTATCTTTATTGCGCTTACTATAAACGTATAGATCCTTCTTACTTCTCACAAAGCCAAACAATTATTTAACTTTGTAGAAACAGACATTTCAGCCCCTAGAGGCTTGCTTAAGTCCACTATTGGACCTTTGTAACTCGCATACTAATTTTGACTTTGACTTGGATGTAAAACCTTTAAGTTGTATCATATATACATCCTTCAATTTTTCATCAAAGAAAATGATTTTAACATCTATCTGTCTAATATCATAATCATAGTATGCAACTATTGCAAGTAAATTTAAATGGACTTAATTTTGTCAATAGGTGAAAGGGTATTACAGTTAACGTCTTCACGTTGACTATAACATTTAGCCACTAACCTAGCCTTGTAGGTTTGTACATTGCCATTTACGTAAGTGTTCTTCTTGAAAACTTATTGTATCTAATAGGTCTAACCCAATTGGCAAACCAACCAAATTCTAAACTTGATTCGTGTACATCGAGTCCATTTTTGATTTATGGCATAAAGCCACCTCCCTGAGTCCATGTCTTACATAAACTCAGTGTAGGTCCTAAGATCATCCTCGTTAGGAATCTCTATTCAAAATATAAATCGAGTTCAATAAGGTATAACATCAATGATATGTGGAAGAGTGGTGAAACATGACATGGATCTAACCTTATCTAATAGGTTCGATTGCTCCTTTCGAAGACTTCATCGAATGAGTCCTAGGAGGTATATCCATTACAATTGGACTCCATGAAATTTCAAGTAATAAAGAAACTTCATACTCAAGTATTCTTCTCCTCGATCAAATTGAAAAGATACTTTAGTCATGTTGTTTCTCTACTCCAAACTTATACTTCTTGAATTTTCTAAGGCTTCAATTTGTGTTCCATAAGACACACGTTACTCAACCTTAAAACTCAGTAGTATAGATGATGGAGTACGAAAAAACCTCTCATGGCTTGAGTTTCGGAAGGTCCACATACATCAATGTAGACCAACTGAAAATTTTTTTAGCTTTTGTCCATTTTCCAAGAAAATGACTTATTAGTCATCATTTCATTTAAGACAAAAATACAAATTCCATGTTACTCAAAGTCACATGGTGTTAAGTAATCTAATGTACTCAACCTTGATATTATTGTCTCATTAATGTGACCAAATCTATAATGCCATAAGAAAATAGAGAATTTTCGTATTACTTTAAACTTTTGTTTAAACAAACAAATTCTATGCAATGTTCGCAATACCATGTGCCTTGGAACACATACAACATCTCAACCAAAGCCATTTTCTTTGCAGAAAACACATCATTGAACAATTTCAGCTTTTGTTCATCCTTTCTTTAGGCTTCTAGGTTACAGGCCTAGAAACAATTCAACCTATTTTCTACTTACTCTTTCCCTTGGTAAGATTTAGCAGAAGAACTCACCATGAGTACAACCTTTCCTAAGAGTGAATGGATTGTAAGTCTTGAGCAGATTGTGTAATTAAGGCATTATTGTCCTCGTATCGTTTCATATAAAAATTCACAATGAAGTTAAAATATTAAATTAGAGCGACTGCAAGATGATATTCACAGTGATGTGATCTGGGAGCTTCATTCAAACGAAGTCAGACTCCCAATTAGTCAAATCATCTCCACGACATGCACAAAGACTTTATCCCATCATGTAGTCTGCATTTGAAGATATTTCCCAACAGTTCAAACTCCAAGGTTTGAGACTTAAGGTCATAAAGTCTCTTTAAATGCTCTCACATTCATTGGGATTCATCCTATCACATTGTCCCCTCAACCTAGTTGACATAGAGAACAACACGATATATTACACTGAAATTTTATCATCCTAATACTTCTTATGGGTATCATGGTCAAACGCATAGTACCCCAAAAATCTTATTAGGTACGATGGGCACAATCGTGTCGAACACATATTCAACTCGTTTTTACCACAACAACAACCACAAAAGTGCAGTCAATCCAGATAATCGGTCCAGTCAACATATTCATTTACATCAGACATTTCAATGATAAATTCAAAACTCTATCCAACCTAGAGAAACATATAGAACAAGAATATAAAACAACTTGATTACATTTGTTAACTAAATTAACATGGCTTTTAATTAATTTAGCTCCCACTATTTTCATACTCTACGACCCCTTCAGAAGAGTACGGACTCATATCAAATATAGTCATAGTGAGCCAAGATCCACATCCATCCTATTATAGTCCCAGCTAGGGCTGATCACTATAATGGATGTAGTAGTAGGTCTCTAAACCAATTGCAAACAATTACAACTCTTGGTTGATCAAATCTAATATGATCGACGTCTTTAGATCATTCCGACGCTAGGGCGACAAATTTAACTAAGTAAGTCAAAACCATCACACGATCACAAACATATGTATCTATGAATGAGTCTGAGCCTCGTAGACCTAAGCAAACACTAGGGTGTAAATACTTTTGGACGAAGAGGTTTTTGCACTCAATCAATTGTGATGGGTGACGTCATGCATCCAAGATGAGACTTATATTTTTATTAGGGGAACATTTTAACAGGGTAATAAATATCCAATATTCAAACAAGATCCAACAAATAACACGTATCGGGCGCCGCCTACCCGAGCATAATATACGCGGTCCGACAAGTACTGGGCGCCGCCTACCCAGACATAATATCACGCAGTCCGACAAATACTGGGATCCGCCTACCCAGACAATATAATCGCGGACGCTAACTAAAATAAATAAACTATTTAATTTATTTCAATTAGACAAGTAAGAGCAAATAATCCAATTATCATGCATTTTAGATATTCCAAACACATAAGATAATAACAATATGTATTCAAAATACATATAAGTAATCTAATTACCCACGAATGTATTCAAAATACATCCATGTAAGTAATCCAATTACTCATGCATTTATGTGGTTCTAAACATACATAATAATGATGTATTCAAAATACATAAGCCAAACAAAATAATGGATCAAAATAAAGTGATAACATATCCATGAAAAGTTCTAAAATTTTGATTTGCTAAACAAGCTCGAAGCTTTGTTTTGTCCATTAAATATTTTAAAAATATTTAAAAGTCATTTGACAATAGTTTTTAGTTTGAAATATACCCCAATGGTTAATTTCAATTTTAGGGATTTTTCAGAAATTTAAAACAAACAAAAATAACCATTATTTTAGATTTTTCAAAAATCTAATATTTGTAAACAGCCAAATAGGCCCTAGCCAGTTTACCAAAAATACAAATAGGCCCAAGGACCAAATTGCAGTTTTTAAACCTTTTCAAATTTACAGATTGACCCCAAGGGTTAAATTGAAATAAATAGAAGTTTTGAAATTGCCAATTTATCCCTAAACTATGTCAAGTTCTCAAAATCAGCCCCAAGGCCCAAATTCATTTTTTAGCCCGTTCGTGGCTCGCCTACCACGCATCAGCCGCAACTCCGTCAATCGCCGCCACCCCAGGCCGGCAGCCTCTCGCCGGAATACTCCCAGGCGGTCAAACCGCATTTTTTTTTTAATTTTTTTAATTAAGTCCGCCATTAATGGCACACACGAGCTCGAAGCTCGAATTTCCGACGAGTACGAGGGGCAACAGACGGCGAGCACAAACGGCAGTATACGATTCCAAATCGTCAGTTGTTCGACGAGCGACGACTCTTGCTAGATTCCAAATCCCAACTTTTTTTTTATTAATTGCAGCAGCAGCCGTCAGCGGCCCTAGCGAGCAGGTTCCGGCGTCCAGCCACATAGGCGACAATCGCCGGCAGTGGCAGCGTGATGGTCGTGGACGGGAAATCGGCATACGGGCGAGAAGAGTTCGATTCAAAATCCCAGATTTGTATATGTACATCGAAGATCGATCAAAAAACGATTCCAAGTCGTTTTCTTAATTTTATTTGCAGGTTTGAATCCACGATTCCAAACTCCTTTTCTGTGAGTGCGTGGAGTCAAAATCCCAGAATCCATTCCAAGTTCGTTTTCTTCCAAGAATTTACAAACACAGAATTAATTCTCTTCCCAGAACACAAATCACACAAATTTATTTTCTTCCCGTAAAAGAGACGGGTGAAATATGGGCGACGACTCTTTGCACTGAATCCTAGATTCCATTCGAACAAACCCAAATTGAATTGTGAGATTCCAAACCCCAGATTAATTCCCAGAATTAATTTCACGAACATAAAATAAATTCCCAAAATTTTCTTTGTAGGTTCAAACAAAACGATTACACAACCCAAAATCTTAATGATGATTAATTCCAAATTAATTATCTTAACATGATTAACATATATTTTGATCCATGTAAATCAAATTTAAAATAAAATAGCTATGAACACCGACCCGGAGCTCTGATACAACTATTGGATTTTAGACGTACGAACCTAGCATACGCGCAGCGGAATTTTAAAAAATTTTCTTACCAACAACGAAGATCCGGCTATAGCTATTCGATATGATCCTAGATCACGTGAATAGTTAACGAAAACTTACAGCTTTGTCTTCAACTATGGTATCCACACAATCCAGATTCCGGTGCACGATCCAACGCAATGAATCCTTTCCGGTGAAGACGCTAGGAATCCTCAGTCAGAAAGCCATAGAGTGTTTTGTGTTTTATTGCGTATCTCCTTTTCTAATCTAATGAAGAGATAACCACCTATTTATAATTAGGTTAAACCTAATTATATGGGCTTTAGGATAACCTAGCCCAATAGGTAATTGGACCCAATCTAATTAATTAATGATTTAATTAAGTGTAAGTCTAATTTAACTTAATTAAATATTTTCTATCTAATAAAAAATAATCTCATTACTCAAAAATAAATATTCCAATCTAATTGAATATTTAACACTCTCGATTCACTCTTATCCGGAAAATGGATTGCATATTGTGTGACCCTATAGGCCTTCATATATTGACATAAATCTAATTTATGATCCTTACGAAACACCTACACTGTGTCAAAGGACGAACTCAAAATATGAAGTACGTTTACATAGACAAAGCAAACAAACCTTTGGTGTAGAATTCAATAGTGATACGGTTCCTTCATTCACGAACCACTCGATTAAGCTTAGGATTTGAACGTGTGTCTATCCAAACAGCTTAATCATTTTATCTCATCTCACTGGTTGATTTTATCAATTATATTTGAACACCATTTCAAATATAATAACGTGCATTGACCAATGACTTTATCAACCTAGTATAGAGAAAACGAGTGTTCTCTCGAAACTATATTCGAGAAATGAATCCTATCTTGGCTCAACTACCAATTCCATGCATATCGTGATCTACCCAACACAAGCCCGTGTCTACCCATAAGGGCGTAAGCGTTGGACTAGGTCTAAGTAAATCACTCTATACATGAATTGCGTATTGACCTCAAGTCAAAGGACTATTACACCATTCCACACACCAATACTCCCATAGACACATAAACAAATGGTTTATCGATAGAGTATGCCAATACTCTCCAAAGCATACATGTGTCTATCACGAATAAGAATTATTCATAGTAATGAGACATACTATATTCTCTAAGAATGTGATGCAGACCACATGTCAATCTATCTTGTATCATTAATATCCCTTTCTTAATGATCATCGATTGAGGCTATTTGAGAGTTATACTTTAGCAATTAACATCTCACTCTGTTAATGACAGTACTAACTCAAGTGAGCAATTAATTAATAAATTGCAAACAATCAAACAATTATTTAATTAATTGCAATACCATAATTATAATCCAATATAATTATTAATGTGATCATGTATATATGTTCTCAAAAGGTCGCCTCTAGGACACATATATCAACAACTTAAGCTAAAATACGACGGGGATAAGAAACCCCAATAAGGTCATGCTGAAGCCATGCTCCCAACCCCGTGAAGGGGGACGAAATCTGATGTATTCCGACTAGAGAGAAGGCCGCAAGGCTAGCCATGTGGTCTGCCACGAAGTTCGTTTCCCGATGAGCGTGTTGAATCTTAACGTTCCACTCCCGAGCTAAGAGGTCACAAATGGCCTTGACCAGTGCTGTATGGGTCCCAAAACTATCCTTTGTGTCACTAACCAATTTCGTCAAACACTGGCTATCCACCTCCGCAATAACTCACATGCATCCCAACTTCCATGCCAGAAACAGCCCTTGCAAGAGTCCCCAAAGCTCGGCGCCTGTAATAGTACATAAGCCAATATTCATAAAAAAGCCGTCTACCCATGTTCCACACTCGTCTCTATCAAACATCTGGCACTACTCAAGTCAATAGAGTTATCGAAGGCACCATTGTGTCCGGCGGAGACCAATGGATGAAGCGGGTAACATATGTATTAACCCCCACACGGGTGGGCTTCAACCGCTCGACTATATGTTTCCTTCATTCGGACGACTTCCTCCAGTCTCGCTTCATTACTCAGAGAGTGTTGGTTAAAGATTCTATCATTTCGCCACAACCATAATCTCCACACCGCAATGGCGAACATGCAGCCCCACTCGAGAATAGTTCCCCGCTGCACCATTAACAGATTTTTTCTCAACCAAGGTTTAATAGGTAACGAAAAAAATTCGCTAACCTCATCCAGCGGGATCAATAGGGACCAAAATTTCCTGGCAGCCCGACAGTCACGAAGGACATGTAGCGTCGATTCAGCCTTTCCTCAAACGTCACATTCCTCCTAGGAGGCGAGATGGCTCCGCACCCGTTCCGTATTAGTCAGCAAACGACCTTTGGCGGCGAGCCAAAGAAAAGTCCGCACTCTTTGCAGGGCCGGAGCACGCCAAACAAGCTTCCAGAGCGGTTGGTCAGGATCCTTAGCCGGTTGAAGAAGGGTTGTATATGCAGTACGCGTAGAAAATTTCCTATCTTGGGAATGTCGCCAAACCATGCGATGGTCTCTAGCGTCTTCTCGCGGCGGGAGGATTCCGACTATTCGCAAGATCACCAACGAGGGGAGATGGGCGTGAATCTCATTGCACTTCCACCTTCCGAATTCGTCCACGTAATCCGTGACCTTTGCATCCATTCTTACTGCCGGCGTCCGCTGTGTGAGAAAACTAATCAACGGTCCTTCGGTACCCATCCAATTATCAGCCCAGAAGCGAGCTAACTGTCCGTTTCCTAAAGCCCATCTTACACCGTTCGCTATATCTGGCCACACTTTACGAAGGGCACGCGCCAGACCCGAGCCATTACTGCACCGGGAGCTATCACAGCCAGTCGAGGGGGTAATTCCATATTTAGCCTTTAGGACACGTACGCACAGGGATTCTCTACCCGATAAAATCCCCCACCCCAGTTTCATTAAGAATGCTTTATTCATGTAACATAAGTTTTTTATGCCCAAACCTCCCTCGTCTTTGGGTTTACACACCTCTTTCGAGGAGACCAGGTGAACCTTTCTCTTATCAGCCGAGCCTCCCCACAAGAAAGCCCGACTTCTACACTTAAGACCGTCCTTGATGGAGCATGGTAGCATGGCCGATTGCATAGAATAAAATGGTAGTGTACTCAGGGCTGACTGGGTGAGAGTGACTCTACCCGCCATCGTTAACGATTTCATCCGCCATCCGGATAATCTCGCTTCCGTTTTTTCTACGAGGTGCATGTTACGTATTATTAGTCACCCGACCATGGATAACGGACACTCCAAAGTACTTACCCAAATCCGTCGTTCCCTTAAAATTGAGCTGGTCTGCCAACCGAGACTGCTCATCGGCCTTCACATTATTGGAAAAGAAAACGAGCGTCTTTTCTGAACTTACCTTGTGGCCCGAGAAATAGCAGAAGTGATCGAGAACATGTTTAAGGGTAGCTACCTGGTCATCAGTGGCCTCCAGGAATAGAAGGAGGTCGTCGGCAAACATTAGAAAAGGAACTCTAACGGCCCCCCTTCCCACTGAAATCAGTCGCCACTTTCGCTCGTCAACAGCCACACCAATTAGTTGCGCCAATCTCTCCATGCATAGGACAAAGAGGTAGGGAGAAATAGGATCTCCTTGCCGGACCCCGCTGGTAGGATGAAACTCTTCTCCACACGACCTGTTCCACAGCAACTTCATCGAAGTCGAGCTGATACAAGCCATAACGACCGTTATTAACTTTTCGGGGTATTCTGCTAGGCGCATGGTTTCTTCAATGAAGTCCCATCTTAAGTAGTCATAGGCTTTTTTCGAGATCAACTTTAATGACCATAAATCCTTTAACCCTTTTCTTACAACGCATGGAGTGAATGAGCTCCGGGGCGACGACGATATTATCCGTAATGTGACGCCCCGGAACAAAGCTCACTTGTGCTGGGTGGATCAACTCCGGCTAAGTACTCTTCATCTGATTTACCAAAATTTTGGTAAAGAGCATGTATCCCATTCAGTAATTAATAAAAATAATTATTTCTGAGTTTGAACTAATCTACTTTTATTAATAATGCTCGTTCTTAGTTCCGAGCTCAGTTATTAAGTTATTCAGGTATAAGTTCGACTTTAAGTCGAAAGTATTCTCGGAAAAACTTTATTCAGTAATCGAACCAATTTATTAATTAATTCTGGTCCATTTATTTTTAGAAATGGACTTTATAAGTTAGGAATTAATTATTCCAAGTTGTCAAATTAATTGAAATAAAGAGTATTTTGAGATAATTAATTTATTTATACTTTATGTCCATTTAAATTAAATTCAGAGTTTAACAAAGATAATAGAATATTTTTCAAGTAATAGCTCAGTCCAAGAATTCTCGAATTTTCTTATTTCCGCATTCATTTTGCTCGCATCAGCTATTGGTTACGTGCCTAAGTGATGAAAGATTAAGGCTCAAATGATTATTGATGGGTCAAACTTCTGCTATTATTAAGTTATTATCATTATGTCACCTATTGTGATGATTAAGCAATTTTAAGTGTCGTGTACAAATTTTTCTTGAGCTAGTCATTACTTATAGAGATTAATTTCCATTTATATAGTTCATATGAACTATTTTCGGTCAATTGTGGCTTAAAACTATTTTTGTGGGTCAAACATTTAACATGATTAAGTTTTATTAAGTATTTTAAATGCTGAGGGGGTCATTATCAATTAGCAAGTGAGTTCTTTTTCTTCAGAATTATTAACGTTTTTGTCCCATATGTGTAGGAGATTTAATGATCCTATCCCATTATTTTTCTCCTCCCACAAAAGTTATGATTTTTAAACAAGTTTTATTTCATGGTTGTTGAGGTCAGATTGTGAGAGCTTATATATGTCTCGGAAGTTGACAAAAGATGATTATATTTCTCTTCTCATTCAAGTTAGTTTTTATATAAATTTTATATTCAAGTGGGTGACAATTATGTCGAATGGAGAGGGCTTATATACACCTCAAAAGTGATAAAAGATTTCTTCATAAAGCATACAGCCCAAATAATAGTTTAATTCGGTAAAATAATAATAATAGTCTACCGAGTATTTTTGTGAGAAAGAGTGTGCTTGCATGAGAAAGAGATATACGTGACGAGAGGTGATTGCGAGAGTAAATTGGCATCAACCAAATTTTCAGCCTTTTAGTAGAATTTCCGAAAAAGGTAATAATTCTATACTCTTTTAATTATTTAGATTTAAATGTGTATAAGGATCTTTGACTTAATATTAAATTAAATTCATGAGATGAGTAATTGAAGTGATATGAAGTTGAAATTCAAACATCAAGTACATAAGTATGTATATCATGATGTAGAAGTTAAGTTTATAATTGTATCTATGAATATAAAGAGTTAAAGTTGTTCAAGATCAATTATATGATATATGTGCTTGATTTGATGAGATGTTAATAAAGATATGAATAAGCTGGAAGAGTATGATTTAAATGAATGATTCTTATATAAAAGAGGAGTACATGAGAACAAGAATTAAGAGATTTGGCAAAGTATAGCTTGAGTTATGAATTTTTGAAGATGAACATGCAAGATGAAGTTTATGTTCACTATGACTTTAAATTCTCATAACTTGATGAATATACATGATAAAAATTATGAAATTTTGATGACATGTCTAATTATAAGTTGAGATTATGATGTTAAGTTTCATAATTTAAAGATGAGAAATGAATAAGTTATGAATATAAGAAGGTATATATGTAAAAATAAGTATATATGCAAGAATATTCATGAAATGTCTAAGTTGTTAAAATGAGATGATCATGAATAATTCTCATATAAGTAATGAGCAATTTGACAAAGTTTTAAGTTTAATATGTTGAGTATACAATTTTATAAAGATTGTATTAAGTATGACATATTAATATCAAGATTAAATGTTATGATTAAAAGATGATTATGGCTTGAGATTATTTTCACTTTCAAGTTAAATAAGTGAAAATTTAGTGTAAGCCAGTATCTAAAAATTGAGAAATATGATGTATGATAAATTAAGTATTTGATCAAGTTAAATTAAGATAAGTTATAAATCATGTTGATGATGTTGGTAAAAGTAAGCATATTTTAAGTTTAAATCAAGTATAATGTGAAAAAATAGTTATTTTCACATTTGAGTTATGACATGCTAAGTATAATACCATATTAATGTTTATGAAGACATGATTTATACAAGGTTAAGTAATTGACCTTAAGTATAAATAAAAAGAGAAGTTAAGTATAAACTTGAGAAAAAGCAAGTTTAATGAATTTCTATAAGATTTGGATAAGTTAAAAATTCTAAAAACCTTATTGAGTATATGAGCATAGTACTTAGTATATTTGTCTATATTTGATGTAACTTGCAGATACAGTACCAGTACAGCACTTATCGTTTTTCAAATGATTTCAAAGACAAAAAGGTGGGGACCCTGAATGGGTATCACGTTGAGTACGATATTGATGTCATATGGGATGAGGAGACCATCAGTTGTCTCAGAGTATATCCTAAAGTTTAAGTTTATTACGCTTGGGATGAGGAGGCATTAATTTGTTCTCAGAGATTATATCCTAAGTTCTGATGGAGGCCGTTAGGTGCCTTAGAAATATCCATCAGAGTGTGCACACGTATCCGATTAACTATCGGCAAGATAAGAGAAAAGTTTAAGTTACCGATCAGATATCGGTTTATGATTATCCATATTCGTTACTCACCCCCATGAGTTTTAGTTTCAGGTAACAGGTCGAAGAGGAGGTGTGAGTGGAGCAGTGTTGGTGTGGATAGTGGACTCAGATGAAGACAAGCTTTGATACGGACATTTATAACAGTCTGTATAATTAACCACGTTTTCAAGTATTTCCGCTATGCACATTAAGTATTGAACTTGCATTTTAATGAATTTCCTATTTCAAGTTTTTACCATTATGAGAAATATGATTATGGTATTTTAAATGCAAGTTTAAAGGAAATCTGTTTTAATTATGTATAAAGAAGTATTAGACAAAAGTTTAAAGATAAATGGATTTTCAAGATGATGAGTTTGAGTAGCATCCCGAGTTAGTCGCAAAAGATTTCGAAAGAATTAAGTATATTCGAAGTAAAAGTTGCGAAAAATTTACTCTGATAAGCGGGGGTGTTACAGAGCTTGTATGTGACATTAAGTAGGCTTATTGGGCGGACCTACTTAATGGTGTTTGCATTCTCGACTTTGGGGATAAGGGTGATCAAAGTCTGATTTACTTCGTTCGGGACCAAACCATCATGCCACACTGTCCGAATAAAAGCTCGCACTGAGGGACCCACAATCTCCCAGTTCTTCTTGAAAAACAACGCATTTAAGCCATCCATCCCGGGCGCTTTTAAAGAGCCCATGTTGTGGAGGGCTGCGTAAATTTCCTCGTCAGAGATGTCACTCTCCATAGTCATTCTGGGAAGAGACTCGGTGTCCCCCCTCGTCTCTCCGACGGCAGTCCAGCCATATAAGTACCTTTGAAGAACTCCGTAGCAAGAGTACAAAGGGCCTTTTGATCAGTAACCAAATTTTCGTCGGAGTCCAACAATTCTACAATTTTACACCGTCATCTTCGGTGTTTAATCTGTCCGTGGTAGTAGCTAGTATTTCGATCTCCCAATAACGCCCACTCCCGGGTAGATTTTTGCACTAACAACAACTCCTCTTGAACTATTATGTCATCCAACTCCTCTCGCTCAGCATGTCTTGGAACCCCGGGTGGAGAAGCCATGCGGCTAAAAACCTGAAAGGCTTGACTCCTAGTGTCCCAACACTTTGTCTGTCACATTTAATAAGCAATGGCGAGTTGTCGGATTGGATCCGAGGTAAGAACCGGACCCTCACCAACCCAAATCTCTCCAACCATGCCTCATTAGCTATAAAGCGGTCGAGTTTCTCTGCCACTCTTCCGTCACGGCCGTTCCTAACCCACGTGAAGCTATGCCCGTCAGTGGGCACCTCCTGAAGGCTGTTATTAAATATCAAATCTGAGAACTCCTGACTAGTATTGCAGAAATTCGAAAAGCCCCCCACTTTCTCCGAACAGTGAAGGAGACAGTTGAAGTCTCCCCCAATGAGCCATGGCTCCGTGATGCTCCTCGCCAGCCTCTCCAAAAAGTGGTCCAAAGCCTCCTGCGGATTGCGACACTAGGGCTCGCACATATAAAAGAGATCAGACATCCCTCGGAATGCTTGGATGCCTTAACATGAACTACCTGTCTGTTTAAAAATAAAATGTCTATCTTTACCTCGTCGTTCCATAGGATCCAAATTTCACCCGCAAAACCGCGAGCTTCAACTCGAAACGAGTTAGCAAATTTGCTATACTTGACAAATCTGTCAGCATTCATTCCACTAATACGTGGCTCAAAAATTGCTACGATATCCGGTTTATGTTGACGAATTAAGGTGGAAAAGGCAACCCGAAATTCAGGCGAGCCTGCACCTTGAACGTTCCATGTGATTATATTCATAAGGACACTATCAAAGAAGGAAGGAGACGATCACCATTACGCGAGGCACTGGATATTCATATCCATGTCCTCCTGTGGACCACTAACGGGGCACGCGGAAGTTGAACTTCCTTCTGGTCGACCACGCTTATCCGGGTCCTCCGGCCACGGTTCCTGCGTTTGGACAAAGTGTTCCCCTTCCTCCATTAATTCATCACCGACGGAGTCAAGGGTCGGGTTTGGCGGGAGACTTTGCTCGGGTGTATTTGTCTGGTCCTCGTCAACGATCATGGCACAGTGTTTATTCGGGTCCAGCCCAGCTCCCACTTGAATCGGCCCGGAAGATAGATGTTTATTACTCGGGGTTGTAAGCGCATTAGAGTTTTCAGAGACGACCTTACATTTTGGCAGCCCGGTGTTTGCATTATGGGCCTTAGTCGTGATTTGGGCTGAAGTGTGCTCATGTCCAGTCCTCTTAGCTGCCCTATTCTCCACCTCGCATATTTTGAGTCATGTGGTATTCCGCTGTGCTTTCTTTCCATTACGTGTCACCATACGCCAATCACTCACTCCTTTCCCCGCCGCACCTCCTTTTGGTGAAGGGGTATCCTTTCCAGCCGTTTCCTTGGTTTGAGCCCCGAAATTATCTCAAATTATCTTCCCCCAAATCTTCCCTCCCCAACATATCAAATCGAGATCCCGCCTTTGCGGTAACGTGCGGATTTTTTGCATTTATCGTATCTGGACCCTTACCACGCCGTGTGTACGGTTGTCTCGTTCGTTGGGGGACCTGGATCCACGGACCTTATACCGGCTCATCTCCTCCGGCCGCCGCTGCCGACGTTTGCGCAGATTCCCCACCTCCATGTTTTGTAGGCCTTTCTCGAGGATCTGGATCCACCACCGGGGACTTATCATTCGTCTTGTTCGGACTAAGGTGGGGGCATGAGATACTCGAATGTCCAACCCGACCACATTGGAAACAAATGTTGGGTAGATTCTCGTACACTACCCTTTGAGTCCTCCCGTTATTGAAGAAGCTAGCACAAAGGGGCTTAGAAATGTCTACCACAACTGCAAGTCTGGCAAACTTGCCTCGTGTGAGGGCCGCCGTTTGTTGGTCTATCTTGACCACCTTTCCCACAATTCTCCCTATTTTGCTAAAAATCTTGTTGTGGTATAGGTGTGCCGGCATGCCGGGTAACCTAATCCATGCGACCGTGTTAGTAACTTCCGCCTTGGTAGCGTCAAAATCAATAGTCCACAGCTGCACGTGTAAATATCCTCCTCCTACCACATATGGTCCTCCCGTAAGTGCCTTCTTCGCATCTTCTGAAGTCCGAAAATGGATTAGGTAGTACCCATTTTCAAGGTCCATCATATTACACCCCGCCATGGACCGCCACATCTTGGTTAAGCGATTATATAGAGAAGGCATTGTGATCGAGTCATCAAAAGGTTTAATGACTACCACGTTTTGCCACTCCTTGCTAACACGCTCGATGAAGCTCTTGGGAATCCGAATTTCCGGCTTCCGTCGAGAAAAATCCACCACGATCTCCTCCTCACCCTTCTCTCTACTGTCTCGACGGCATCGGGGTCAATATCCACGTGATCTCGGTGTTTGTTTACCATATCACGGAATGACCACCGTTGTGGCTGAGGCGGCTGGGGTCCCTCGGCCATAGGCGGCGTAGCAATTGGAATATGGGTCGGGGCTATAGGGTTCTTTAGAGACTCCCGTTGACGCTTACTACCTCTTGAGCGTTTCGAAGCCCGGAGGAGATTCGGAGACAATACTGGAAATTCCACATCTGGGCCGATCACCGGTGCACCAACCCCCGGATCAAAGGTTGCGGTAACAGGGTTGAAAACGCCGAGTATTTTTTCGCTGGAGAGCATTTTTAGGATAACAAACTTTGAACTAGATAAACTGATCTAGTTATTCTAGTTAATTTATAGTAAACTTATAGTGTGCCATCTATACTTTATGGTAGTACACTATTGCTATACAAATTCTGCTTTAAGGCAGAATAAACGTTTAGTTATAAATAAACGTTTAGTTATAAAGTTGTTACTGTTCATAGAATGAAATCGATCGCCTAAAAACATGCACACCAAAAATTGAAAGTTTACCAAAAGGGTACAATCGTCAATACATAAATTATAATGTCTAAGAGCATCTCCAATGGTATCTTGTCCATTTTGAGTTGTATGGCATGAAAGAATGAGATTAAGAATTTGTGTCTCCAATAGTTAATGTTAAAGATGATTTAGTTTGACATGTGTAAATTTATAATTGGTTGAAAAGAAGAAATAAATTGAATAAATAATATAATATGTAATAGAAGTTGTCTAGAAATACTTCTACATCTAGAAAGACTTCTAGAATTTTTTTAAACCGCATCGGTTTTCTTGTGCTATGTGACAATAAAATGCGGCAATCCAAATGCCATTGAGATGCTCCAATAAGTTTTACCATTTGTCTCACTCAACCAAAAAAAGAAATAAAAAACTGTTTTATTTATCTTTTTCTTATTCCAATTTGTCACAAAATTACTCCTCTGCACACAATTAAGTTAGCGCAAACTATTATTTCAAACTTACAAAAACATCCAGTCGTATTACAAACCTCATGACCTATAAATATATATATAAAGTTACAACATGCGCTTGTTGATCCAAAAAACAGACATTCGAAAAAGAAAAACACTTGTAAAAAAAAAAAAAGGAAACTATATAGTTTTGAAAGGCTTGTATTTCCGGACATCATGTGCAAGTCCTTGTATAGAACCAGCAGCTGCCACAATTGATACAATCAAACAAGCCCAGCTCAAAACCTTGAGCCAAATCCATGTGAAGGAGTATTTAGGTATCTTTGCTTGCGCAATGTGCATTTCGATTGGGAAATAGACAGTCAAAGGATAGAAGGAGGCTGCCCCAATCAATCCTAAGAAGTCGTTGAAAAAGGGGAAAATCATGGCAAACAAGGAAGTGATGACAACATAAACCGTACGCCACACCAGCCTGAAAAAGTTGATGCTATATGAGGTGTTTAGCAAAGAGTACTCGGCCGTGATGAATTTGCTACCGGGCCATTTTCTGTTGCACCACCCCTCCACAAATCCGAATATCGGTTGTGCGAAAACCTATTACGAAATGTCGTATATTTGTTAGGTTATGATGAAGAAAAAATAAAATAATTATCAAGAAAGTACGATTCAAAATTAAGAAAAATTAAAGTGTACTACACATGTGATGATTTTTCTATTAAGAAAAAAGATTAGGTTATATTTATGCTAAAAACGTGTATTATATAAAATTTTTAAGAAAATGTTATACGGTCCCGTAACGAAACCATTTCCTTACATCAAACTCCAATAAGAAACTGTCACATCAGTTTTATTTGACTACATCTAAGTGTTCATATCAAAACTAAAATATCTAATGACTTTTATTAATTTGAGGAAACTATTTCCTTACGGGACAGTAGCATTAATTCCCATAATTTTGTTATCCACATGGTAAAAACATCTTCTTCTTTTTTTCTTGTTTTTCTTTTTTTAATTATATAGGGTCCTACTCTTACTCCTACTATCTATTGATTTGTCATTCATACATGTGTTAGATGACTAACAAAACTTCTAATTTAAAAGACCGTGTGACACTAACACATAGATGAATGTTAGAATAACAGTATGACTATAACAAAGCCATACACCTATATATTTCCAAGAGAACCCATAAAAATATAGAATAGGAGATAAAAACATTGCTAATTAGTTACTACCTGATAAGCACCAATTAGGTGGATTGCAATGCAAACATTGGCAAAGTCGATCAGCCAATAGGGCTCGTAAAATCCAAATCCAGTGAGGAAATTTCCAGGCGCATCATTTCCGAAAGCAGCATAGCCCACGCAACCGCAAAGCACGTAAAATAAGGTTGTCGTTGATACCCCAACAAATGAAGCCCTTTTCATCACTTTGTTCTCCGGTGGATGTGATTTTAACGTGTCCTAAAAGATTACGCACGTTAATTCATCACTAAAATTAATGGAAATAATCGATCGCAATTAATGATATCTAGTTAGTTCGGTTTGAAAATTAGTATTCGATCGTCACTACATGTTTACCAACAAAAATATTATTCATGCACTCATATAATTTTTAACTAAAAAGCTTACTATTTTCATAATATTGAATCAATTTTAATCGTATAATACGTTTTTCTACTCTTTTTATCCACTTTATTCCGCGTGATAATTTTGTTTTTGAAAATTAATTTCTATATTCAATCCCACAATTGGTGGTTCTATGAGACGAGTAAAAGGTTTGGCCACTTGGCCTCCACTAATTGAACATAGCTTCTTATGTCCGCCGCATATTTAAAGGTCAATAGTACAAACCAAAAAATTGACTCTTTT
>BKCP01004428.1:803839-826166 GCA_008636005.1 Striga asiatica | reverse complement strand
AGTCTTAAAGTCTCTTGTACATTAAGACTACTGATAAAATAATATTTTAATCAATGAGTTTCCTTTCCTTGTAGCCAAATTGTGAATGTGATTTGAGGAGTACAACAAATCGATATATAGCTGACTTGCTTTTTTCATTGTAGTTTTTTTTTTCTTTTTCTTTTTATAATGAATTTAAAGATATTCGAAAATATAGCAAAAATTAATTTTTTTATTACAATTAGGAATTTTACTAAATATAAACTCTAAATCTATGGTGTTAATCAACGTTTAAGTCTAAAAAATTAGGAATTTTTACCTCTTTTACTCAATGTTTAGATCTAAAAAACAATAAAGTTATTATAAGTTTTTTTTTTCTACATCTTTTAAAACATTAAATATGAGCATGTTAGGGTTAGCTTGTAAAATAATTAATATGTTATCTCACTAAAACATTTATACTAATAAAAATTTAATTTTAGCATATAAATGTCCCTTGATATTAGAGAAAGTAACAGTTTTACTTATTGTTGTTCACCATATAATATTTAATTATTATATTATATAATAAAAAAGAAATATTGTTAAATAGTGTAGTAGAATTGGTATAAAATTATATAATTTTTTTTTTACAATATGGATTTAATATTTTTTATGATTTGATAATATAAACAAATCTATACTTAACTTTGAAAAATTAAACAAATAAATACTTTAGTAAGTATTTTATGTATATACTAAATAGGAATATATTTGGTATAATCAAATAAGTCAAAGTGTACATTTTTATTTTGTATTTAATTTTTTTATTATTAAAATCTTTTTATTATACTTACCTTTTTAAAATAAAACAAATAAATAAATTAATTAAATAAATAAAATATTATAATACTAAAATAATAATGACATTTAATGCAGTTGACTTTTCTGGATAGTAAATGTAGTAAATAGAATCTCCTTTTATATAAGTATAGATTGTATAATACGGAAATAGTAATGCAATAAATGTTGTGTGACTTTTCTTTATACTAAATTTGGTAAATGGTATACCTTTTAATATAAGTATAGATGTCTCCATTCTTTCCTTTTTCTATTTCATTTTTTCCTCTTCACTTTTTAGAAACCCAACTTCAATTAGAGATGTCAAAACGGGTCGACGGACCGGGCTGGCCCCTAGCCCGCTAAAGCCCGCCTTTTGGCGGGACGGGGCGGAGCGGGCTGGCCCGCCACGGTGAAAAGTTGGCCCAACCCGCACCCCGGTACGGGGTCGCGAGTTCGGCTGGCCAGGCCTACCTATTTTAATTTTTTTTTATTAACTTGGGTTCAGATTGGGCCTATAGGAGGCAGCCCATCTTGATTGTTAAAAGATAAAAAAAAAACCTGCTCAGTATAAACTTGATGTGAACTTAAATAAAAAAAACAGACCTATGCAGACATTAAAAAAAATTCCCCATAAACTTTAGAAAAATGTCAATTAATTTTAGAGATCTGGAAATCCGAGCCGAGCTTCGAGCTTTGGTTTATGGAGATCGGGAGCAGGATAGGGCATATGGTCTCCAAGGTGGAGGCTGAAGGCGGTTTCTGAAGGCCGACGCCGGAGACCGAGGCTAGAGGCTGAGGCGTGGGCGGAGGTCGGTGAGAGGCGAAGGGGAGAGGCTGAATCGCTGAGGATTGAGATGAGAGGTGATCTCTTGTGCTGTTGTGTAGCGTGTGTGGACACTATGGAGTGGAGGCGACGGGCGAGGCGAGTGTTAGGGCTTAGAGCGTGTGTTTCTTACTTTTTTTGCATCTGACCTACTATTTAAGATAACTGTTGATAAACGGATTAAATCAATGTAATTAGGATTTAAAACATAACGAAAAATTTGCAGAAAATATGATTTTTGTTGGATTTTATGAGATCGGTTACAGTTTAGAGCAAGTCGTATTTTAGTACAGGAGGTCGGAAACAGAGAAAGCCGAGGTAATAAATGCGTGAATTCAATGTGTTGGTCGTGGTCCTCGTATCGATTTTAATGCTGCTATTTATAATTACGTCTGGCACACCTTCCAAGAGAAGTCGGCTGTATTTAATGCGGATTTGATGTTTTAGGGGCGACAATGACGTTAGCATACTTTTTAGGTAACGATGAAAGCATGGGTGCCCCTCATGCTGAGTGACAGGCGTCACTTCTGTCGGGTCGAGGTCGGATTTCTCTAGACGTCAGTTGTCCTTCAGGTTTGTTAACCTGCGACGTTCTTCCCAAAGAACCTTTTTAGAACCGAGAAGTCAATCCCGAGGTCGCTTGTTCAATGCTGGGGCGATCTAGAAGCCTGCTTTGTTTATCTTGGAAACCGAGGTGGTAGCACAGAGATGCCGATTAGTTATCGAGATGATACCGAGGATCTCCGTCGCACCTCAGTTTTCTAGTAATTAACTCTGAATTCTTCTTAAATCCACTCAAAAACGCCCTTAGTCTGCGGAACCCGGTTTTGGTATTAACATAGAGGCCCCTGTCATTAAGGAGTATGCAGACAAGCGTGCTTCTTAATGACACTTTCACCTCGACCAGCTTTAGCTCTGAAGTCATTCGCAGAACTTCTAAGAGTATACAGAGGTGATTTCCTTAGATGAGAATTTCGCATTTTTGCGATCACTTGACGAGTATGAAATTAAGAAGCGGTTACTAGGCAGTTTCCAGATGCTATGAACGTGTCTTCCCCACTACTCCTCTCAAGGGACACGTACCATAAATGATGACCGGGGATCATGGCAGTTTTCGGGACACGTGTACGCTTACGATTAAGTTTCGAACATTTAAGATGAGATTAAGGAGGTTTCCTCCAAAAGACACAACGGTTACTCAGATGTTTGCATCCCAACGGTCAGAAAACATTGCATACATATATATATAGCCGTGGTATCGGTTCGCAAAATCCATCTAAACAACTCATTCATATCTTTGAATTCTTAAACACTTCTGTTATCAAACTTTCTCGTCCTTCCCTCGTTCTTCAACGACTCACGAAATCCCTTAAGAGATCCCCAAGTTTTCGGTAAGCCCTAGTCTTATCTTTCGATTTCTTAGTTTCTTTTTACTTTTCTCTGCCCGTGGTTATGGCGGTGAGTGGTGAGCAAGGAGAACCAAGCAGCAGCAGGACCGTGTCTGATATGGAATTGGACGATGAATTGATGGAAATAATGGGGGATTATTACCGATGGGACCCCGATTTCGTCGAGCGTCTGGATATCCGAAAGACCAACATCGAGGGAGACGCCGAAGTGGAAAAAGACATTCCTGTCAAATCGGGATACTGGAGTCGTCCTGCTCGGCGATGGCCCGATAACGACGTATTATTTTTAGGGGAGCCCAGCATTATGACGGATGCCGACGTGGTTCTGCTGCGCGAGTCGGTGCGGATTCCCTCCTCAGTTAGGATCTTTGCTCCTTATCCGGGAGAAAGAATTCATTGTCCTCCCCCCGGTTGTGTAGGGATTTTCACCAAGAGCCTAAGGTCGGGTTTGAGGTTTCCCCCTAGACAACGTGATCACCGACTATTTGCGCGATTGGGGTCTTAGTCTTAGTCAAGTGACTCCCAATAGTTGGAAGAAGATCATAGGAATCATGGTCCTTCTGGCACAAAAAAAACTACCATTCCCAACGATTGACAAGTTGAGAAGTATATTTCACTTCAAGAGGAGCATGGAGCGCGAGGGAGTCCCACCAACCGGTTGTTTTTTCTGCGCGGCGAGGCCACAGTACGACTTAAAGACGGGACAACTGATTACAGGAATCCCTGAGACCCTTCATGGCTTCCAAGATGAGTGGTTGTGGGTTGGTGGAGATTGGTAGTCTCCTGACTTCCGACTTGAGACACCAGTTGACAGGATGAAGATCCCGACCCGAGTTGTTTTCTCTTTTCGTAAGTTTCTCTCTTTTACCCGAAATCTCCTGACGAGATATTTTTCCTTCGCTAACAGGTCGGACCTTTCCATATTTGTAGCCAAAAGGAAAACAAAACCCAAACTCAGCGGAGAATTCAGGGAGAAACTTGAGGATTTGGCCAAACTAGGTGTTTCGGAGCGCAAGTGGAATTTGTTGACGAAGAGCTCAAAGCTTGCGGACGCCAAATTAGGAGCGAAGAAGGCTATTCCCGACTTCGAACCTGGTAAGTTTTCTGTTATGTTATTTAAATTACTCTCTGTTTGTTTTCCTTTATCTCTTGCGTGAATTGAAGGAACCCTTTTACTGTATTTTCTTTGCAGTTTATTATCCGTTACTCGGTTTCTTCGGTTTCAAGTCCATTCGAGAGGCAAAAGATTACCGACGTCGGTTTTCTGTCAAGGATACCGAGATGGGTCGTATGAATTTTCTAGAAGGATTGAAGAAGAAAGCAGCTAACCGTGCTTCTGGGGGTGCCGATATTGGGGTCACGTCGGGCCCGTCAGTTACAATTGCGATTCCGGCGGCCTCAATTACCGAGCCTGTTCTGGAACCTACTCTAGAGACAAATACCGAGATGGTAGTCATAACCCAGTTGCTTCTCCCGAAGCGGAGAGGGACGTCGAGACGGCCCACCTCGATCTTCATGTGATTATATCAAGTGCGGAGGAGACCGAGCAGGTGAAAAAAGCGACGGAAGAACCCTCGACCCAAAAGAAGAAGAAAAATAAATCCAAGAGAAAGGCTGGTGAGGGGCTCGAGGCAGAGGGGGAACGACGTTCTAAGGCAAGACAGGACGTCGGTCAACTAAACTTGGAGAAGAATGCTCCAGTCCATCAAGATGGGGGTAACACTTACTTGCCCATTGACGAAGAGAGGATCCTCAATTTTAATTTTCCAGATGACCATATGGAGAGCTGGTTTACACAATTCCATTCTATGATCGTTCCGAAGTTTACCAACAAATTTCATCAGCCTCCCCACGTGATGGAGGCAACTCGGGTTCCGTTGATGTCCTGGGACCCTTTGACTGAGGCGCGAGTGTCCGGACTGTCGAGCACTTATCGGTTCAGCTATGCCAAGGCAACTTTGGGGAGAGCCTTTGTTGGCCTTTGTGCTATGGAAGATGAATTTCGTATGAACGCTGCTACACTCAACGAACGGAAGGACAAATTGGAGTTGCGCGATGGTCAACTCATGTCTCTAGAGGCAGACAAAGCTGCCCTGGCAGCCGAGGTAGAGAAAAAGACGGCCCAACTCGTCACGGATAAAACCAAAATTGAAGGGCTAACGGCCGAGAAGAAACGTCCGGAGGACGAGGTGCGCAAACTCACAGCACAAATCGGTGCTTCTGAGATGGAGGTGAGAAACAAGGAGAATCGTTACTTGAAGGAGGTGGAAGAACAACAAAGAACTCGGGAAGAGCATCAGAAAACTCGCCAAGACCGAGCTGAGAAGGAGGCACAACTGATACGTCTGGCAGAAGCGCATGCCTCCGAGCTGGTGAAATTAGAGAAAGAAAAAATTGCTTTCGGGGACCTTCAGCATGCACAAGGGGTTGAGGAAGGCAAGGAACTCGGGAAGCAGGAGTTCAAGGGCTCAGCCGAAATGGAAAGGGACATTGACCGATTTCAATTCGGTTTGTACAATGTTGGAGATCTCAAGGCCATCATTCTTATAAAGATGGAGAGATTCGGGTTTGATCCCGAGATTGAAGAGATTCACGTGCCTGCTGACGATGATGAACGAGCCTATTGCGAGCTGGTACTGGATGGCACAGAGGCGGATGTCGTTGCTCGCGGATATCCTCCTCTGGATGCAGATAGGCGTGCCGCACTTCGGCGAGCATATGTCGATATGGTTCTCGAAGGAGAGAAGGAGAAGAGGGCAGAACTGGACGACGTGTTTATCTCTACTCTTGCTGATTTTATCGTTGAGCAACATCTCAAACTCTTAACTCCGGCCCAGATCAAGAAAGAAGTGGTGGAGTACGCAGAAAGGTGCGTAGCAGCAGCGGCTGAGGAGAATGCAGAAAATCTCCCTACGGGAACCGAACTGGTAAAGGGGACCGGGAAAGTCGACTCCACTATTGTGAAAATCGTCCCGGACCCACAAGCTTTGGATGCTGCAATATTTTCCAGGTTGAGCGAAATGGTTAAGGATGGCTCTGAAGCTCCGGGAGGTCAAGAAGAGGAAGTCCTTGAAGACATGGGTGGTGCCCATGTTGAAACCGAGAAGAACCAAGATAGTTCCCATGCCGAAACCGAGAAGGATGCTGGTACCGGGAAGGATCTCGTCTAGTGATTATTTTTCCTTTTTGTTTTGTTTTCCGATGTGGACCATTGTGGTGGCACATCCTTTTTTGCATCTTTCCAACTATTGTAAGAACATATTTGAATGAATGAAGGCTTTTCTTTTTAGTAATTTTTTTGTATTTTTCACGCTAAGTCACGAACCTCATATTTCCGTAGGTTTAGAATTTGACTCAGGTTTATGATGTCGTTTTCCTTCTTTTGAAACATTCAGGAACCGACTTTAGACACTTGGGGTCTTTATACAGAACGTCAGTTTTTAAAAAACCGACTTTAGGCACTTAGGGCCTTTTTACAGAACGTCAGTTTAAAAAACCGACTTTAGGCACTTAGGCCCTTTTTACAGAACGTCAGTTAAAAAACCGACTTTAGGCACTTAGGGCCTTTTTATAGAACGTCAGTTAAAAAACCGACTTTAGGCACATAGAGCCTTTTTACAGAACGTCAGTTAAAAAACCGACTGTTAAAAAACCGACTTTAGGCACTTAGGGCCTTTTTACAGAACGTCAGTTTAAAAAACCGACTTTAGGCACTTAAGGCCTTTTTACTGATAGAATTTTTTGTTGGGATCTGTGAGGATCTCGTTATGTACAAATCACGAATTCAATAGCAAACGTAAACCTATGCGCAGCGGATCTAAAGGTCTGACGTAGAGAACTTACGGCTTAAAATTTATGTAGATCTGGTTGACCACGAACGGTTGACCGCAATTGATTGACCGCAACACGCGTCTTGGGTTGCACGAACAAGATCAGATCAAAACTGGATCAAACGGATGCAAACAGATCAAAACGAAATTTTGCTGCCAGACACCTTCCGGCGGCGCGTGAGGGCGCGTGCGGCGTCGGATTCCGGCGACGTCGGCGGCGATGGAAAGCTCTCGTCGAGACGGTCGTCTGGGTATACTGTACGTCTCAATCGGACTTCCGGTTAGTTCTGTAGGTCAAAATCAATTTCGTCTCGGTTTACCTACAGATCTTCTACTGTATTACTCAATACACCCTTCTTCAACTTGTACCAGTGGAGCAACAAGAAGAAGATAAAGCTCGAATGAGATCTAGAGAGAGAGATGGTTTCACGTGAGAATGAGACTTCTATTCTCTTCTCATGAGCTTAATGATGTATATATAGAGCTACAGTAGGGACCCTAAGGAGATTAGGAAAAGGGCTCCTTAATTAATTAGACTAACTGTGGGCCAAACCCACTCCTCTAATTAATTAAATAATATTAATGGGCCACCAACATTATATTATTGCACTCCCTTTCCCTAGCCCAAATTACATTTGAGACTCCAATAATAATTACTCGATTTACCTCCCCACGTTTAAGATATAATGTCCATTAATTAATTCGATTACTGACAATCAAGAATTAATTAATTTATTATTATTTCACCGAAGCTAGCGCTCGTTCATCACATTCTTATTATGCCGGAATTTAATCCACCTGCAGGGTTTAGCATAACAATCCTTCATGAACTCACTCCGGGGACATCATCAAACTAACGCACATGGTGACCGTAAATATCCTAACAGCACATCCTATATATAATAATATTACCCAAAACAGTAGGAATATTAATCCAGCGAACTGAACCTCACCCATGTGAATCAAAGTAATATATATTATATATATCTGCCTGTTTAATATCTTACGGGTTAAGAGAACGCAGTAATTAACCGAGGCCTAGTTCATTTACGACGATCAGTATAAAATGAACTTCTCCTCTCTGGGATCCTGTTCAATACATAAATGTACTAGTGCAACTAATCAGTCAAGACAAACTGTACAGTTGACACTACAACCGTTCGGATGGGGTGTTCATGTCCATCTAGGTTGTGAACAACTATTCTTGTTCGCAAGTGACTGATAGAGTGATCTTCGGTTCGCCCGATGACGACCCACCCTATCTAAGTGCAGAACAACAGAACGTAGAACTTGTTTAATCTAACATGATTCTCATTCATAAAGGGTAAATGTGTAATAACATGCAAAGCCAAGCTTTCAGTATATAACACTAACAATCTCCCACTTATACTTAAAGCTTTCGCTTTTACAGTATAGTCCTATCAATCCGTTATTCTAAAAGACCTATGTCGATCCTATTGCCATGCTCATGACTCCCATTCCTTCCACGTGTTTGACGAAGACCTTCCCCGGCAAACTCTTCGTGAAAGGATCAGCTAGGTTGTCCTCTGACGCAATCTTGGCAACATCAACGTCTCCTCTACCAACGATATCCCGAATCAGATGGTATTTGCGCTCTATGTGTTTGCTTGCCCTGTGGGCTCGAGGTTCTTTTGAGTTCGCTACTGCTCCACTGTTATCACAGTACACGGTGATACCACGTGGCAAACTCGGTATAACCTCTAAGTCCACTAAGAAGTTCCTGAGCCAAACTGCCTCTTTCGCTGCCTCTGAGGCTGCTATGTACTCGGCTTCCATGGTGGAGTCTGCCACGCATTTCTGCTTAGCACTCCTCCATGAAATGGCTCCACTTCCCAAGGTAAACACATAACCTAAGGTTGACTTACTTTCATCCTTATCTGACTGGAAATCAGAATCACTGTAACCCAGAGGTAACAAGCTGCCTACACGGTAAACCAACATGTACTCCTTAGTCCTTCTCAGGTACTTGAGTATATGCTTCACCGCAGACCAATGTTCCCGTCCTGGATTATCTAGCTACCATGCCAACGGCGTAGCTAATATCTGGCCTAGTGCATAGCATAGCATACATGAGACTTCCTACTGCCGAAGCATAAGGAACTGTCTTCATCTCCTCTATCTCCTTAGACGTCTTAGGAGACATCTCCTTAGATAGAGGTATTCCATGTCTGAAAGGTAACATACCTTTCTTGGAATCCTGCATGCTGAATCTGGCCAAGACAGTATCTATGTATGAAGACTGGGATAAGCACAACATTCTCTTCTTACGATCTCTAATGAGCCTAATACCAAGAATGTGTCCTGCTTCACCTAAGTCCTTCATATCAAACTGCTTAGACAACCACACCTTTACGTCTGACAACTCCTTCTTACTGTTTCCAATAGCAGTATGTCATCTACGTAAAGCACAAGAAACACCACCACGCTCCCACTGCTTTTCTTGTAAACACAGTGCTCATCCGGACATTGAGTGAACCCGTACGACTGGATCACCTCATCAAAACGGATGTTCCAAGATCTCGAAGCTTGCTTCAGTCCATAAATAGACCGATTAAGCTTACACACTAGATGCTCACGACCTTCAGCAATGAATCCCTCGTGTTGCTGCATATAGATGTCTTCCTGCAGGTTCCCATTAAGGAAAGCTGTTTTGACATCCATCTGCCAGACCTCATAGTCCATATGAGCGGCTACAGCCAAGAGAATCCGAATGGACTTAAGCATAGCTACTGGCGAAAAGGTCTCATCATAATCAATACCCTCGATCTGGGTATAACCTTTCGCAACAAGCCTAGCCTTAAAAGTTTGCACTTTCCCATCCAATCCTCTCTTTCTCTTATAGATCCACTTACATCCAATGGGTCGTACCCCATCGAGTGGTTCTACAAGATCCCAGACCTGATTAGAGTTCATTGACCCCATTTCAGCTTTCATTGCAACATTCCATGAATCTGCATCTTTATCTTGGAGTGCCTCATCGTAAGTTCTTGTGTCCGATTCTAGGCCTCCTGGAACTGAGTCTGACGACTCTCCAAGACCTATCCATCGATCGGGTAAATGAGAAACCCTCCCACTGCGACGAGGCACTGTCTGCACTGGTACACTCTCAGTGTGTCGTGTTGCAGTATTATGTGATGTATCTACTTGCGCACTCGGTGGGGAACCATCGATCTTTAAGACTAGTCTACTCGCGGGCTTATGATTCATAATATAGTCTTCTTCCAAGAATCTAGCGTTCGTCGAAACGATCACCTTATGATCCTCGGGACTATAAAATAATCCACCTTTCGTTCCCTTGGGATAGCCTACGAAAACTCGTGCTTCCGAACGTTTCTCCAACTTGCCAGGTTCCTGCACTAACACGTGTGCAGGACTACCCCAAACTCGAAACTGCGAGAAACTGGGCTTGCGCCCTTTCCACATCTCATAAGGGGTAGTGTCAACTGACTTCGACGGAACCATGTTCAGAATATACGATGCCGTTTCCAATGCCAAACCCCAGAACGAATCTGGTAACCTCGAATAACTCATCATAGACCTAACCATCTCCATAAGAGTCCTATTTCTTCGCTCTGCAACCCCATTCTGCTGGGGCGTGCCGGGTGCAGTCAGTTGGGATTCAATCCCAGCTTCCGATAAGTATGTCCTGAACTCTCCAAAAAGGTATTCGCCACCTCGATCAGAACGAAGTGACTTGATACATTTACCATGAAGCTTCTCCACAACTGCCCGATACTCCTTGAATTTCTCAAAGCATTCGGACTTGCGGTGCAACAGATAAACGTACCCAAATCTCGAGTAATCATCTATGAAAGACACATAGTACTCGAAACCTCCTCTAGCCTGGATCGACATAGGACCACACAAATCAGAATGAATCAATCCTAGCACTTCTTGGCTCCTATACCCCTTTGCCGTAAACGGCCTCTTGGCCATCTTACCTTCCAGGCATGATTCGCAAGTTGGATAGTGCTCTTCCAATGGACCGAGATGTCCACTGGCCACTAACTTTTGAATCCTCCTAAGGTTGATGTGTCCAAGTCTAAGGTGCCACAGATATGCTTGATTCATCTGCGAAGACTCCTTCCTCTTATTAGATGTAGTTATGACATTATTCAATTCATTATGTTGCACTGTGGGAGAGTTCGGTTTGAGAACATATAAATTGCCAACTAATGAACCACAACATATGAAACGATTTTCAAAACGAATAATAACCATGTCATCAAACGAAACTGAAAAACCATCCATAACGAGTTTAGAAACTGAAACAAGGTTCTTTCTAAAACTAGGAACATAAAGGCAATTTCTCAAAACCAAACTACTACTATCGAACGATAAAGTAACGTCTCCCACTGCAACAGCCGCCACTTTCGTAGCATTGCCCATGTAGACGGTGATCTCTCCCTCCCTAAGTCGCTTGGTTTCCTGGAACCCCTGCAAAGAATTGCAGACATGATCAGTGGCTCCAGTATCTACACACCAGGTTCTGGTAGATACAACCGCTAAACATGTTTCTACGACATTAACGAGAGAGTTACCTTTCTTGAGGAGAGGGCAATCGACCTTCCAGTGTCCTGACTTATTGCACTTGTGGCATCTTCCTTTCGGTTTTTTTGCCACAGCCTGAGGAGCCGGTCGTGGGTAAACCGGAGCATCCTGTGTTTTTGCCTTTCCTGCAGACTTCTTTCTCTTCCTGCCCTTGTGAGGCCTTGAAGGTCCAGCCTGCTCGGCGACTAGCACCTTAGGTGCTTGAGTGAATAAGGCCTCTGCCGACTGTAGCTCTGCAAGCAGTTCTGGAAGAGCCATATGCATATTGTGCATGTTGTAGTTCAACCGGAACTGATCAAAGCTCTTCGACAGAGATTGGAGCATAATATCAACCTGGGTTTCCCCGTCAATATAACCTCCCATAACCTCAAGCTCATTGAGCTGCGCCATAACCCTGAGAGCATGCTCCCTTACGGGTGTGCCCTCGGCCATGCGCGTACTAATCAGAGCACTCAAAGCCTCTTGCCTAGCAGCCCTAGACTGATGTCCGAACAGATCCCTGAGATTGAGAAGTATATCTGCTGCAGTGTCCTTAGACTGATGCTGATGTTGAAGAACATTCGACATAGAAGCCAGAATGTAACACTTCGCCATCTCATCAGCCTTCTTCCACCGAGCATACTCCTCTTTCTCCTGCTCAGGAGCATCAGCCGCCGGCACCGCCGGACAAGCATCAGTGATAGCAAACTTATAATCCTCAGCAGTCAACACTATGTCTAAGTTCCTCTTCCAATCAATGTAATTAGGACAAGTAAGTTGATTTTCTTTTAGAATGATAGACAGCGGATTGAACGACATGATGAATATCCTGAGAATCATGCAAATAAATTTTACAGATTAAACACTTTTGAATTTAACTGTTAATATTGATATCCTCAAAACAACATTAACTTAAATACACCGACATCTATTACACCTTGTGAGAATGCATGCTACGAGGGTCGCCCTACAAACTCGCATTTTGTAAGAGAAGGGCTTTTCTAAGGCCCATTAATTTCCATAAGTCAAAACCAAATTCATGACGAACGAAATTAATAGTCGGTCTCCATTTGGCCATGCAATAGAATTCAGGGACCCCGAGGGGGGTTAATAAATTTAATCGCATTCTAAGTGAATCCCAATTCTCGGTCCTAAGGTCGTCAAATTTGATTATACATCATCCGAGGGGAAGCCCGTACGCTCTCATAAGATTTCCTCTAACCGTCTAATATTAGAAATTTGTCCTAGTAATTTCCTACAATTAAATTTTAGCAATGTCACCCGAGGGGGAGCCCATTACCGCAGCTTAATTGATTTACCGACAAATTAGAAATGGAGGCCTTAGGAATTTTACAATTAACTTTAATTTAAAATCCCTTCTCAAACTCAGTATAATTTAATGAGGATTTTTAACTATTTATACAATTCCAAATTAATCTATGTTAATGCAATAATTAATTAACATGCATATTAATTCATGCAATTCTAAATTAATCTATGTCAATGCAATAATTAATTAACATGTTCAATAATTTATGCAATTCTAAATTAATCCATGCCAGTGCAATAATTAATTACATGCATAATTTATTGACACAATTCTAAATTAATTCTATGCATTACATAATTAATTAACATGCATAATTAATCTAGCAATACTAAATTAATCCCATGCAAGAACATAATTAATTAACATGCATAAATAATAATTTAATGGCATAATAAATTTAATTAAATAAATAAATAAATCCACTATTATGGCCATTAAATATTGAGTCTCCTTAAACAAGGAAACTGTGACAGTTCTTTTCCCTGTTCAACTGGAACTCCTTTAAGCAGTAGAATCCTGGTTGATCTTGTACTGCTTGGACAAGAAGGCAAAACCTCTCCACCTCCTGCAGCCAACCGCCGACTGCCGCCTGGCTGCCGCCCGGCCGCCGGCCGCCGCCGCCAGTGGTCGGAAAAACGCGCCGTTTCCCTTTTTTTTTTTTAATTCTTCGAGGCTCGTTGATCTCTTGTGATCTCCCGGTTATCAACACACGATCACAACACGAAAAATATAATTTACAAAATTACATAATTCGATCCTAGATCCAACGAATGGATGTACATGTTTTCTAAACAAATAATTAAATCTATCCGGTCAACCCCCGGGCGAATAATTATTACAAACATTCATCCATAAATTCCTCGACATGCCCGAGGCTTTAAAAACAAATTTAAAACCATACATCACATTCAACAACATTCATCAAACACATAATCGGCCATAATAGTGGATTAACTATTTTCCTGCAAAACCGAGTTATGCAAATATAATCCAATATATGGCTGCGTTTGAACACATCTTGTCAAATAAAGCCGTAAAAATTCGAACTTTGTACAAAACGAATTAACCAAGTGCTCTGATACCACTTGTTGGGATCTGTGAGGATCTCGTTATGTACAAATCACGAATTCAATAGCAAACGTAAACCTATGCGCAGCGGATCTAAAGGTTTGACGTAGAGAACTTACGGCTTAAAATTTATGTAGATCTGGTTGACCACGAACGGTTGACCGCAATTGATTGACCGCAACACGCGTCTTGGGTTGCACGAACAAGATCAGATCAAAACTGGATCAAACGGATGCAAACAGATCAAAACGAAATTTTGCTGCCAGACACCTTCCGGCGGCGCGTGAGGGCGCGTGCGGCGTCGGATTCCGGCGACGTCGGCGGCGATGGAAAGCTCTCGTCGAGACGGTCGTCTGGGTATACTGTACGTCTCAATCGGACTTCCGGTTAGTTCTGTAGGTCAAAATCAATTTCGTCTCGGTTTACCTACAGATCTTCTACTGTATTACTCAATACACCCTTCTTCAACTTGTACCAGTGGAGCAACAAGAAGAAGATAAAGCTCGAATGAGATCTAGAGAGAGAGGCGTGTTTCACGTGAGAATGAATTCTATTCTCTTCTCATGAGCTTAATGATGTATATATAGAGCTACAGTAGGGACCCTAAGGAGATTAGGAAAAGGGCTCCTTAATTAATTAGACTAACTGTGGGCCAAACCCACTCCTCTAATTAATTAAATAATATTAATGGGCCACCAACATTATATTATTGCACTCCCTTTCCCTAGCCCAAATTACATTTGAGACTCCAATAATAATTACTCGATTTACCTCCCCACGTTTAAGATATAATGTCCATTAATTAATTCGATTACTGACAATCAAGAATTAATTAATTTATTATTATTTCACCGAAGCTAGCGCTCGTTCATCACATTCTTATTATGCCGGAATTTAATCCACCTGCAGGGTTTAGCATAACAATCCTTCATGAACTCACTCCGGGGACATCATCAAACTAACGCACATGGTGACCGTAAATATCCTAACAGCACATCCTATATATAATAATATTACCCAAAACAGTAGGAATATTAATCCAGCGAACTGAACCTCACCCATGTGAATCAAAGTAATATATATTATATATATCTGCCTGTTTAATATCTTACGGGTTAAGAGAACGCAGTAATTAACCGAGGCCTAGTTCATTTACGACGATCAGTATAAAATGAACTTCTCCTCTCTGGGATCCTGTTCAATACATAAATGTACTAGTGTAACTAATCAGTCAAGACAAACTGTACAGTTGACACTACAACCGTTCGGATGGGGTGTTCATGTCCATTTAGATTGTGAACAACTATTCTTGTTCGCAAGTGACCGATAGAGTGATCTTCGGTTCGCCTGATGACGACCCACCCTATCTAAGTGCAGAACAACAGAACGTAGAACTTGTTTAATCTAACATGATTCTCATTCATAAAGGGTAAATGTGTAATAACATGCAAAGCCAAGCTTTCAGTATATAACACTAACATTTTTTCAAATACATTGCATTCCACGGGTATTGGTGTGGAGTACCATCCAAGTATTTAATTTGGTAAGCTCCGTTGGTTAAGACTTCACTTATTTTGAATGGACCTTCCCACTTCGGCCTTAATGGTTCAGGGTCAGGCCCCACGACTCTTTTGAGCACAAGATCGCCAACCTTAATATACGAGGTCGAAGTTTGGAGTTGACGTACTTTTCACTTCTCTGCTTATATGCAGCGTTCTTGAGCTCGGCTTGTACTCGTAATTCATCTACCAAATCGAGGTTGGCCCTCAGATTGACTTGGTTCTGGTCTTCCTCGAAATTTGATACCCGGTACATTCGGGATCCTAGTTCAACAGGGATCATCGCTTCTGACCCATAGGCCAACGAGAATGGTGTTTCTCCAGTTGAGGACCGAGCTGTAGATCGATACGCCCAGAGGACTTGAGGAAGTTCTTCGGGCCAGCTTCCTTTTGCCGCGTCCAAACGCAACTTGAGGCCTTTTTTTATGATTTTGTTTACGGCCTCAACTTGGCCATTTGCCTGTGGACGGTATGGGGATGAAAAAAGATGTCTGATCTTGTATTCTTCGCAAAAATCTGTGAATTTTTTGCCCTCAAATTGCCTGCCATTGTCGGTAACGATAGAATTAGGGACACCGAACCGACATATTAACGTCTTCTATAAGAAGTCGATCATTTTATGCTCGGTTATCGTGGCTAACGGCTCCGCTTCGGCCCATTTCGTGAAATAATTGACTGCGATGATTGCATATTTGACTCCTCCTTTCCCGACTGGTAAAGGTCCAATCAAGTCGATTTCCCATTTAGCAAAAGGCCATGGACTGAACACCGACCTGAGTGGTTCTGGAGTTAAGTTGACGTTTGGTGCAAATATCTAACATTTGGTGCACCTTCTTACCCAGTCTGCAGCGTCTCGCTTCAGAGTTAGCCAATAATATCCTTGTCGTAGAATCTTGTAGGCTAGGGCCTGGGAACCCGAATGACTCCCACAAATTCCGTCATAGATTTCTTGTAATACAAAGAGCGATTCCTGTTCAGGTATGCATTTTAACAGAGGGACGAGTAACCTCTTTTGTAAAGAGTTCCATTGTCTAAGGTGAACCGAGCTGCACGAGTTCGTAAGGCTCGCGCTTCTTTGGGGTCCTGCGGCTGGGTTCCGGTTTCGAGGTACGCTATAATGGGATCCATCCAAGTGACAATTTTTTCCTCGGAATTTAGTTCAACGTTGGCAATCTGCTGAATCGAGGTAGAGGGAAGTTCTTGCGTACCGACCTGGACGTATTCTACGTCTTCGATCTTTGCACTTGATGCGAGGTGTGATAGGGCATCCGCTTGTACATTCAAAGTTCATGGGATATGTTCAATTCCGAACTGAAATTTGGATAACTTCTTCTTTACTAACACAAGGTATGGCATCAAGCGAGGTTCTTTAACTTCAAAGATACCAAGTACTTGGTTAACTCATAGCTGTGAATCTGAAAAGACATTGATGTGAGTTACGTTCATAGCTTCGGCCAAGTTCAACCCCAACAACAATGCTTCATACTCGGCTTCATTGTTTGTGGCGGAAAAAAGGAATTGCATTGAGTGGCAGAAGACCCATTGATCAGGATCAATTAAGACAATTCCTCCTCCAGCTCGGGTTGCGGTTGATGAACCGTCGACGTACATTACCCACGGCTGGTTGTTGATTACTTCTTCGACCCCTGGGGTGAACTCTGCAATGAAGTCAGATAACACTTGCCCTTTGATGTCTGTCCTCGGTTTGTAGTGAATATCGAACTGCCCAAGTTCCACGACCCATTTAATCATTCGGCCTGATGTGTCAGGTCGGTGGAGGATTTGTCGTAAAGGAAATGCGGTTAACACCGTGACAGAATGTTCCTAGAAGTATGGCCGTAGCTTCCGAGCTGCAGTGATAAGTGCGAAAGCGAGCTTCTCCATTGGCGGGTATCTCAGCTCGGCATCGTGTAAGGCTTTACTGACATAATATACTGGATATTGCTGGGAATCTTCTTCCCGGATAAGTACCGCACTTATTGCCGAGCTGCTGACTCCGAGATACAAATACAACATTTCGTTAGGCCTCGGTTTTTGCAAGGTAGGGGGTTGAGATAAGGCTTCCTTGATGCTATCAAGTGCCTTTTGGCAATCATCAGTCCATTCGAACTGTTTTCCTTTCTTTATTGCATCAAAGAAGGGTTTGCATCGATCGGTAGATTTGGAAATGAACCGATTTAAAGCTGCGAGCCGACCTGTGAGCCCTTGTACTCATTTCACCGAGGTAGGTGACTTTAAATCCAAAACAGCTTTGATCTTTTGGGGGTTCGCTTTTATTCCCCTTTGACTAACTACATAGCCTAAGAACTTACCCGACTTTACCCCGAATGTACATTTCTTAGGATTTAACACCATGGAGTAATCACGTAAAATACTAAACATTTCATTCAAATGTGTTACATGATCACTAGCGCACACCGATTTTACAAGCATATTATCTACATACACCTCCATAGTTCGTCCTATCAAACTTGAGAACATTTTATTCACCAACCTTTGATAAGTGGCCCCGACATTCTTCAATCCGAAGGGCATCATAGTATAGCAGTACAGGCCCCTTGCCGAGTTAAAGGAAGTGTGTTCAGCATCCTCGAGATCCATCAGAATTTGGTTGTATCCTGAATATGCGTCCATGAAGCTCATCAGTTCATGACCCGAGGTGGCGTCTACCATATAGTCGATATGCGGTAGTGGGTAACTGTCTTTTGGGCACGCAGTGTTGAAGTCGGAAAATCAATGCATAGACGCCATGAACCATTGCTTTTCTTTACCAGGACGGGGTTGGATACCCAAGTGGGGTATTTGGCTTCTTTGATGAATTTGTTGTCGACAAGCTTATTGACTTCTTCCTCCAAAGCCTGTTGTCGATCTGAACCCAACTTGCGTCACTTTTGGATTATAGGTTTAACTGTTTTGTCGATGTTGAGTCGATGACATTCTACCTTTGGATTTATTCCCTTCATATCCTCGTGCCTCCAGGCGAAGACATCGGCATTGGCCCTTAGAAAGGATATGAGTTCAGTTCGGATAGGCTCTGGTAAGTTAGCTCCAATGTGGAGCTGTTTGTCGCATGTCGGCTCATCGACGTAAATAACTTCAATTTCCTCGGAGGGTTCAGCTCGGTTTCCTGGCTTCTTTTCCTTAAACTGGCTACGTGGATCCAGTTCATCTTCTTCTATGACAGGTTCCTTCCCCAACCTTCTCCCTCGATCTCCGGTAAGGTCTTCTTCATTTGGACCATTGAAGTCAGGGTTGCGTGAGCTTTGATTTGCTATCGCCTTGCAGTCCGTGCTCTGAACACCTCTAGGAACCAAACTTGGTTGAATCTCGACATTGGTCTAACTCCGTTTCTTCAGTGGAAACTTCCATAGTGTGGACTTCTCGAGAAGGAATTGCCAATATTAGTTCCCGAGCTTCCCGCTGATCTCCACAATGAGTGCCTTCGCCATCAGCAGTGGGGAACTTGATTGCATAGTGGAAGATGGAGACGGCTGCTCGTAGTTTATACAAGGCTGTCCTTCCAATTATAGCATTATATTCGTTATCGATATCCATAATTTTGAAAGTCTCCATAACAACTTTAGAGGTCGAACCATGGCTTCCGAATCTAATTGGAAGAGTTATCTCACCCAGTGGCACCGACACACTTCCGTTGAACCCATGGACTCTATCATTGCATGGTCGGACGTCGGTGGGGTCAAGTCCAAGTTTGTTGAAAGCTCGGAGCATAAGGATACTTGAATACGCGCCAGTGTCCACCATGATCCGGTGGACGGGGATCCCACAAATCGGCGCTGTGATGAGTAGTGCATCGGAATGAGGGTGATCGAACAGACTGGCATCCTCCAAAGTGAATGTAATGAAACAAGTCCGCGAATTGATTGTCTCCCTTAAGTCGTGACCATCACTTGTTTTCCCGAATTGTATGCTTTTCTGGCGTATGCCTTGGCCTGCCGACGTGAGGATGTCAACTCTTCTCGATTTGTGTTGACTCGAGGAACAAAACCCACCCGAGGTGAGTTGTGGGGGATTTTAGGAATATCTTCCGTATTTTTGAACCCCCTGCTTCTTTTTTCCAAGTCGTTCATCGACAGTCCTGGGATCAATTGGATCGTACATAAAAATTTCTTTTTTCCCCTGTTGCAATCTGACTCTTTTGGCGTTCATAGCCCTTTCATCCTCTTCATCTCGGTCAATGACGTGGGCCATCTGATGTCTTTCTTTTTCTTCATTTGGTTTAATGAACCTTTTCATTTGGGGATCTCCAATAAGCTTCATGTGTGCTGATAGCAAGCTGAGGCACTCGTCGGTATTGTGACCTGGGGATTTATGATAATCACAATACCGTGATTTGTCCAACTGGCTCTCTGGGGTTTTGACAGGTCGGGCTTCGGGGATGTTTTCCTTTCCTTTGATTTCATGATAGACTGCGGCGGCCCCCACCGAATAGATTGCGCGATACCCCGATGTCAGATCTTCTTTAAATTGTCTTCGGGCCGTTTTCGTTTCTGGGTCGTTGGGATCGTTTCAGAATGGCTCCCTGAATTTCAGGTTTATTGAGGAACCGTAAAAGTGTTTCTTCTTTTTCTTGCTCTCAGAAGTCGGTGTTTGATCCTTCGGGATGAATTCGAGGTCAGGTACCGACATGGATTCTTCCGCAATAATGTGTTGCTGAGCTCGGGCAAGGAACTCCTGGAATGTCCTGGGTTTGTTTTGACAAAGAGCCCAGCGAAACATTGACTTTGGTTTCAGACCCGACGTTGCTAAGACGAGCAATGTCTCCTGATGGCACGGCTCCATGTTTTGTACGCGCTCATTGAAGCGAGCGACGTAGCTTTTCAAACTCTCGTCCTCTCGTTGGACAATATTGGAAATGGATTCTTTTGGAATCAAGCAGACTTGGGCCCCAATGAAATGAGATCGGAAAGCCGACCTGAGTTGATACCAATATCGGATAGACTCGGCCTGTAATGAGTAATACCATTTTTGAGCCTTGGGTCCCAGAGTCAAGGAAAATATACGACATCTTAACGCGTTATCAGCACCATGCAAATCCATCCATGACGTATAGTGACCGAGGTGAGCATCAGGATCGGAGGTCCCGTTATAGAGCCCAATTTGCGGGACTTTGACTTTCCCTGGCAATGGGCCCCTAGTCAATTCGGGTGCCGGGGGGAGTCAATTTCGAGATATACGTGCCCGGGTTCCGAGGCGCGGGAATGCAAAGGATACCCGATTTGAGTTGTACGCAAGGCTTCCAGCTCCGCAACCATCCTTCTCAAGGCCTCCACTTCCGAGGTGTCACGTCGGGCGTGTCGGTTTCGTTCGATTTGTTATCGCAGGTCGGCCAGGTTTTCTGGTTGTTGAAACAATGGATGAGCTGCGGGGGGAACTCTCCGAGCATGTCCTGAATGACTCACCGCAGCCATTTCAGGTGGTTGGATTTCCGGCTGGTTCATTTCCGACAAGTTTGTTTCCGGCGGGGCTGCGTTTCCTACCGGATGGGCTTGTGAATTGTTACCTCGGGGTTGTGACGTTGCGTGCGATGAAGCTGGGTTGTTATTATGTCCTTACATTTGGGGGGCCCGCTGTTTTTTCGGTGTTATTGGTGCAAAGAGCGGTCCCTGCTGTTGGGCTTTTGAAGGCCCCGGCGTAGTTTGGGCCAGCAAACCGACAAATCCGTTGGCAAAATCAGGGTTCTGCATGAGCGTGTTTAAATCAGGCACTGTTGGTGCCGCGTTGTTACATCCGGTGGCTAGATCAGGGGTGCTATTGGCGGCGCTTCCCCTGGTGGTCCGATCGTTCTGCCCGGACTGAGACATGTTTATCCGTGCCCCCCTTTTTACTATATGAAATCCACACTTTGACGTAATTAGGATTTAAAACATAACGAGAATTTGCAGAAAATATGATTTTTGTTGGATTTTATGAGATCGGTTACAGTTTAGATCTAGTCGGTATTTTAGTACAGGAGGTCGGAAACAGAGAAAGCCGAGGTAATAAATGCGTGAATTTAATGTGTTGGTCGTGGTCCTCGTATCGATTTTAATGCTACTATTTATAGTTACGTCTGGCACACCTTCCAAAAGAAGTCGGCTGTATTTAATGCGGATTTGATGTTTTAGGGGCGGCAATGACGTTAGCATACTTTTTAGGTAATGATGAAAGCATGGGTGCCTCTCTTGCTGAGTGACAGGCGTCACTTCTGTCGGGTCGAGGTCAAATTTTTCTGGGCGTCAGTTGTTCTTCAGGTCTGTTAACCTGCGACGTCCTTCCCAAAGAACCTTTTTAGAATCGAGATGTCAATCCCGAGGTCGCTTGTTCAATGCTGGGGCGATCTAGGAGCCTGCTTTGTTTATCTTGGAAACCGAGGTGGCAGTACCGAGATGCCGATTAGTTATCTAGATGATACTGAGGATCTCTGTCGCACCTCGGTTTTCTAGTAATTAACTCTGAATTCTTCTTAAATCCACTTGAAAACGCCCTTAATCTGCGGAACCCGGTTTTGGTATTAACAATAACAATTCTCAACGGTTCCGATTTAAAGCGTGTGTTTTTTACTTTTTTTGCATTTGACCTACTATTTAAGATAACAATTCTCAACCGTTCCGATTTAAAATCAGGATTGTACTTAATACTGGCCCTCCAATTTATATAAATATGTATAATATTTTTTTTAAAAAAGTAGGCGGCCCGACCCGTGGGTTTAGCCCATCCCGCCTCGCTTCGGCCTGTGGCCCACGCGGGCCAGCCCGCATAGGCCCACTCCCTGGCGGGCCTTGAAAATGAAGGCTCAACCCGCGGACTATTTTGACAGGTCTAACTGCAATGATCGATATTATGTTTTTCTCATGAAATATTATCTTTCATATTAAACTAATTTAATATAAAATTATTTGTTATGAACAGTATTTTAATATACAAGTAACTTTACATTTCAATATCGAAAAAAAAAA
>BKCP01004428.1:775962-797465 GCA_008636005.1 Striga asiatica | reverse complement strand
CNAATTTTTTTTTTCAATTTTAAACAAAAGATAAACATAATCGGATGAAAAAAAAAAGAAGTCAAATATACTGCTAAAATAAAAATCTATTTTCTCTAATCAAAAGGAACTTGAATTTATCTGATATGGAAGGAATCTCATCCAAAATATATTGAACTCATCCAAAACATACTGAATTTCGGAATGAAAAAATTTCAAATGTTCGAAAAAATTTCAAACAAAATTTTAGGAGGGAAAAAATGATTTGAGCGGTAAAATGAAATAATTTTTCAAACATTTTTTCTTCTCTCTATTATATAGTAATAGATGTTATTTATTTTCAACCAATAATAATATAAAATATAGCATTACTAAATATTTTTTTCTTATATAAATAATTTGATAAAATGGAAAAAATAATGTTAGGTTAAAACGAATTATTAATTTTTCTAAAATAAAAAATGCACATAAAAAATTACCCGATCAATAGACGAAATAATAATGTTAGACAAAATGCACATTATTGTCTGTGGGAATGCACATAATAGATTCCGATATTTTAGTAAATGTCATTTCAACCAAAAATAACATAAAATATTAAATATTAATATAAAATACTACATATAATTTTAATATAAATAATAATTATTCGATTACTTAGGGTAATTCGGTTAACCAACCGAACAAACCAAATAATTTGGCTCAATTTTAGTTTGGATTGAAATAAATAATTAACAACGTCAAGTACACTGTAATGTTAGATGGATTGCACATTAATGACTATCATATTTCACAAGAGATACCGAAACAACTCAAATTTTCGGTTCAAAATTTTATATTTCGGTTTGATTTTTTGTCTTTAATTTTAAAATCACGGTTATTTCAGTTCAATTTCATATTTATTTTTAAAATAACAGAAATAAACTGGAATGACCGAACTATATAAAAAAACATTATTATTTTTTATACATTTTTCATGCATTGAGATTGCACGTTCGGGTTATACGAATTGCACGTTAAATTATTATTATATTGCACAATATCTAACAACATGATGGAACAAATTTTTCAATTCGATATTTTAAATTTCAATTCAATTGTCAATTTTTTTTTTTTTTTTTTCCTATTATTATTATTATTATTATTATTATTATTATTATTATTATTATTATTATTATTATTATTATATTTTTTTGTAAAAATATTACTAGTTTCAGCTAAAAAAGTTTATAAATATTAAATAGTAAATGAAAATATTTAAAATAATAATTATAGTTTGGTTAATTACAAATTGGACCATGACCTAAATTGTAATATACTAAAATTACTGAAATTGCAAATATATCCCTATAAGTTATTTAATTTTCAATAAAAGCCCCCCAAAACTACACCACCTCCCGTCACCCTCTCCAAACACCCCGGTCAAATTTTCACGGCACCGTTGTCGGAGTCGCAGTCGGCGTCGCCCTGGGGTTTACCTACCACCGTATTGGAGCTGACGGCGCCCGCTCTCTGAATCCATTGTCATCTCCTCATCCAAGTCGCTGTGGTTTACCTACCACCGTATTGGAGCTGACGGCGCCCGCTCTCCGAATCCATTGTCATCTCCTCATCAAAGTCGATGGCCATTGCCATCGCCTGAGAGGCAATGGCCATCGAGCTCTACCACCGCAGCCTATACCAAATGAAGATATCTGGTATACGCCGCCGCGGTCATGGTGTCTGTGCGGTGTCGTGACTTCTGACGGCGGTGGATGGGCTGATTCCAGTAGGGTGCATACTAACGGGTGGACCGCCGGTGATGGCGGAGAAAGGCAGGGAAGGCGTCATTAAGGCCAAAGCGCTTTAGAGATGGCCGGATCTATTCGACATGATGGTCGCCAGCTATGGCGGTCGACGGTGGTTGGCGGTAGGCGGAGGAAGGAGGGGTGTCGGCGACTGTAATTTACTGTGTGTTTGGTCGCATCCATCCTCGGTGATGGGTTGTTGCCGCAGCGAGCTGCAGAAGCGCGGCGGCGGATCTCCGCCACTGACGAGACGATGGGCCGGTTTCTGCGTGTGTGTGTGTGTGTGCACAGATGTGTGTGTGGAGAAGTGTGTGTGTGTGTGTGTGCGGGTGGCTGGTGAAATGTGAGTGACGAGTAGGTGGCAAGGGTGTAGGGTTTGTGTGAGGTGGTGGGTCCCACATGGTGTGTTTGATATAAATGTCTAAATTACCCTTAGTTAGTGGTGAAATCTATATATTTGACTATCATGTATCTATTTCTTTACCACATTGCCATTAATGATTGACCATTATTTATTAAAGGTTGACTTGATCATGACCATTGTTATGATGTACCCAATGATTCAGATTCATTCTTACTTCTTTCACTATCTACCATTTTCATATGATCCAACTCTCTCTCTCTCCCTCTCTCTCTCTCTCTCTCTATATATATATATATATATATGTATATAGATTTTTTAACAATCATTAGTATTTTGGATAGTGTGGATTCTAACAATCATAATATATAGGAATTTAAATAAATAATTTCTTTTATCATCACTTATTTATGCATTTGTCAGATTTTAAATAAATATTTTCTTTTATCATCACTTATTTATGCACATGTTAGGATTCATTACAATCCCAATAATCACTGTCTGTGCAGTCCCCGTGCAATGCTGAATATGAAGTTGAATGTAGAAATATGAACATGTGTTCATAAAAACGACCTATATACATCAAGAGCATAAGATAATTGATGTCATGCACAAAATATAAATATATCTCCTGTACATTAAAGTAGATGTTTTTAAATCTCAAACATTCCCAACAAGACATTTTAATCATACTTAAAAAAAGCAGCGACTCCCTAACATTCCTAGCATGACGACAGTTACTATATACATAAAACTAAGTGTCACACATAACATCCCTAGCATAACACTTACTATATACATAAAAAGAAGTCAAAAGAAGTGTCAGCTTGCACAGTATCCAGGTGTTGTTTGTTTGCCTGTTCCCCCTATATGCCCCACCGTAAATCTTCATGTTTGCCTACGTAATTTTTTATGCGAAAGATGAAAATGAGATATGATCATGATCATTTTTCACTTTTATTTTCTTTTTCCCTTGTTTTTTTTCTTCAAATGCAGATGACCCAGCACAATGTTGGAGCTTTGGTGGTGGTTAAACCAGGGGAGAAGAAGTTGATTGCAAGAATTATCACTGAAAGAGGTACATCAGTTTATTCTGAATAGCCGCTCCTAAGTTGCTTGCATTTTGGATTTTATCATCTTAATCTGTTAAGTTTCGGTGCCTTCAGTTTCCTTTATAATTTATAGAAATATCCTTAGCTAGGCAGTATAATGTCATAGATCAAGGTTAACTATACAAACACACAGATATAAAGAGAGGCATTCTAATCTAAAGAAACAATACAACATAGTTCTCTCAAGGAACTTCAATCAAAGGTAAAGCAAATTTAAAACTAAGTGGCATATCAGAGAAAACTAAAACAAGGAGCAGCAAGTTAAAAAAATAGTTAATCAACTTGGCAAGTTGTGTAGGATAAACAAGCATTTGAACAAACCTAGACTCCAACAATACAGTAAATGATAAGGAAAAAAGAGAAAGAAAAGAAGTATTTCGCATTTGCAATAAAATTGGAGAAGGAAATCTACTTATTTGTTTGCCTCGGTAAATATAAATATTGCACACATCGAGCATTTGTAATATGATACACACAACTGGAAACATATGTTGTATAAAGAAGACTGCTTACGTATATTAAAGTAAGCTACACATAATGTGTTGTGCAAATAAGACCCCCAAATATTTAAAGATTTTAATAGGGTTTCCTCAAAACTATGCCAACGCATACAGTAACACACATAAAATATATAATGCAACGAAAATCCTCTCCAGATCAATACATCGTTAACCTATAACCTCAGATTTATATATAATTTATTTTAGGAAGAGCCTTTATAGTACACTGTCCAAATCAACGACCAAGGACTTTAGCTTTAGCTCAACATATTCCAAAATGCTAGTAAAACAAATCAGAATGCTAGTAATACTAATGGATAAAGTGCTATGTGTTGTGAAAAATGTTTCATGATATCAAATATTTGTTAGCTTTCTACAATATAGAAACATGCATTATTTTCATTCTTTTTGTTCTATCTCCTTTTCCTCCATTTGACAGGTATATGTAAGAAAACAAGACACAGCAAAATAAGAAACCATTCAGACATTCTTTTTACTGAGTGAAACTAATATAATGTAGTACTTTATAGTTTACACATAAACTTGAGTATAACCAACTTTTTTTACTGGGTGAACCTAAAATATGCTCATCGTATTAGTTTTTAAGATGTGAAAGCCAACACATGCAACTATAATATAAATGTAATCCGTCTCAAAGAGATCCAACAATCAATAAATAACACGTTTGATAAATAAAATTAGAAGTACAAATCCAAAATGTTAGCCTTTCTATTGCAAGTTATATATATATATATATATAAAACATGAATAATATCATTGTATCATTGTCTTTTATTTTAAAATACAATCTATGGAAATACTTATAATAATAGATCATCCCATGTAATATATCAAAATTGACCCTTGCATACAAAACACAATTTGAAAGAAAAACTTGCTGGTATCTAACAACGAATCCTTCTGAACATGCACATTTTTTTTAATATTGTAATTTTATTGACAGTAAATAAAATTCAGATAAACCTTCATTAACGCCCGAAAAAAGAGTTAATAATCCATTGTCAACAGCAAAATCTTATATAAAAGGTTAAAAAAGAAAGAAAGAAAGACTAAATGGCGTGGTGATCAACAACAGAGTGACTGGATAACAACAATGAAAGTGATTAACCAGATAACATATAAGATCCTCTATTAAAAAATTCACTGCAAATGGCATAATCCTCTTATTGAAGAGTACAACGTGAGTCTATAGATCATGATTACAAAACACAAAAATGGAATGATACCAATTAAAATGAAACTCTCACCTTCAGATATATTTTTGCGCACAGGACATAGCACAGCGTCATGCGAGGTGTATAGTACTGGGCGGCTTTGGGTAGGGAACCACGTAGCAGGCTACCATCTTCCCAGCTGAGTTGAGGTCGTCGTCCTGGTTCAAGTGAAGCCAGAATATTTGTTTTGCTTTCTCCGATTTGCACCCGAGGCGTCTTTTGAGGTATGTGTGAGTTCTAGGGTATGCAATTGGGGACCAAAAATGAATTGGGAAAAATATCAATCGAGGAAGCAATGGGCTAGAAAAGAAAAAAAATCAAATAATATATTAAGGGCAAAAATGTCAATACAACCATGCCAATGCAACGTGTCAAAAACAGAAACAATCTGTGAAGAATAAAAATTTAATATTTTGTTTCAAACTCTTTTTTATATAAAAGATAAAAGATATAATGTAAATTAGGGAATAGGGATTAGGTTTGAGAAAAGAGAAATTTCTGTCCCTTTGCATCTCGCTCTCGCACAGCCACAACCGCACCATCCCTACTCACTCCATCACTCGTCGCCTCTCTCTCACAGTCGCTATCTCCGGCGGTCCGGCGTCTTAAGCCTCTCGACACAGTACACACTCGCGAAGTCCGACAAAGCCTCTTCTTCGCACCTCGACCGCTCGACGCCTCACCTCCGAAGTCCGACCCAAAAGCTCCGGCCGCTCCTCGCCTTGCCTCTAAGACCCGCCTCACCTCCGAGGCTCCGACATAAAGGTTCGACGCCCCGCCTCCGACTCGACTCCAATTTCAGATTTAAAAAAAAAAAAATGTTCAATGCTATCGTGTATTAGTATGTAATTAGATGTTAAGAACTTAAGATGTTGAAATTGAAATATATTTCTTGTGATTTGAATTGCTGTGGAATTTGGTATGACTGGGAGTTAGGATGGATTTATGTTTAGGAATTAGGATAAATTGCTGTGTTGTTATCTTGAGTTAGGATGGATTTGGTATGGCTTAAAAGGAAGATGAATTGCTGTGCTGTGCATATGTAACTTTTCAGTTGTTTTTTTTTTCTTTTTCTTTTTCTGTTGTGAAGCAGCAATCTGCTGCAACTGTGTTGCTAAATTGCAACAATGGAGCAAAAAACATAGGTCAAGGCGGGTCGAACTGGGTCAGGCACGGGCCACAGGTCAGGTCGGGCCGACCTGCCCCAAAACGGGTCAGGGCACGGGTCCGATCTGTTGGACCCGTCACGGGTCACGGGCCAGGTCGGGTCCACAGGGCAAAAACACGGGCCAGGTCTGGGTACGTAGGTACCCGGCCCGACCTGGCCCATTGCCATCCCTACGTAGTGCTATGATTAATTGTGTTTTAGTGCTATTTTTAACATGGATCTATTTTCTTAAAAATAGCAACACAATTTATATTAACATTTGTTAAAATGATAGCACCATGTGATATTAAAAATAGCATTATGCACAATAAAAAATAACATCAAATACGGTTCTCACACCAGGAATAGTTTTTATTTGAACCACTCCATATATATATATATATATATATATATATATATATTGGTAACGCAAAACACTCCGACTGACTTGAAATCGGCTCGTCTTCCTCCTCCTCGCCGGAAGAACGCCGTGCACCTGCACAGAACTCTCACACCGGAGGGGTTTTCCGGTGAAGAGCCTCCGATGTTTAAGTCAGTGTATACTCTATTCAATTCTCCAAAGTATGTAATGGATAAATCATAAGTCACAAGAAAAGACTCACTCTTATATATATAGGAGTGAGGTACCTGCCCTAGGAACTGCCCGGATCTGGTGAGCTGTCCTGCCCGTACTGCCCGTCCGTACGCACACAGTATATGTGTGTCATAGGCATCAGAGGTGGTTATCACCACTCTTGCTCTGCACCAATGTATTCTCGCCACGTGTCCCTCTGAGCAGAGGGAGATTATTCTCTGCGCATCCCGTTAGGATCTTCTAACGCCGCCCACGCGCTTTCTCGCGTTCAAGCCATGCTCTCGACTGCTCTTCACCTATTGAGTGCTCGATCTGACCAAGTCCCCCGTCGCTAGGTCGATCCTCGACCAGTTCTGCTATCCTGCTTGATCTTTTTCCCTTTTGGTCGATTATCCCTCGACCCATACAGTTTTCTCTACCTCGAGCTTGCCCGACCAATGTAATAAACCGGTCTATTCTTTAGCTATATAATATCCCATATCATCTAGTCCCCCCCACTTTGGTCGAGTCTAAATGACTCGATCTAAGAGTGAATTCGAGCTGTCTTCTCCGTTCTGCCACCCTCTCGGCCTCCTGCTTACATTTGATCTTCTCTCTCGATCGTTTCGGTTGCGGCCGCCACCATTCTTCGACCACGTGATCGATTTTATAGTGCGCTTTAAATGTCTTCCATTTCCTTTTATTGTTAGCGTAATTTCCGCCTGCCATATGTCCTTTCCGCTCAGTACCTTTAATCATCATGCCCCCTCGCGATTTGTGCCGCTTCGCTATCTGTGCCTCTTTAATATCTTCCCACCGTTGGATCTCCTTTTATCTAACGACTATCCCCATTAACTCTTCACCTTATTCTTCTGCCCTCTTATAAATACGGTACTTAGTAAATTTTCCGACTTTTTTTTTCACTTTTGCAAATTTCGAACTCCCTTGTGCCCTGATTTCTTCCTCTGCAAACTGTTCTCTCCTGCTCTCGGCGCCTTTTCTTCAAGCAATTTCCGGCAACCGCTCTCTACTGCAACCATGAGTAAGCTCCTGTGCTTTAATTTTATGTTTGCCTGTGTTTATTACTTTAATTTTGTGTTTGCGTGTGTTTATTTTGTCAATTTTTGTTTTTTTTTTCCTGTTGCTTCTTCCTTTCCCCGAAACCTTCTCGTTTCATCTGTGGAAAAAACCCCCTTCTTCACCTTCCGAAACCCTAACTTTTCTTCTTTCCCTCTCAATTTTCCATTCTACTTTTCAGATTCCGTTGATTCTAACGCACAAAGTCATCACTCTGGTGAAGATGAGACCGCCGCATCCTCATTCCCTACTCATCAGCCTATCCTTCACTCGCCTTCCCGCTCTGTCGAAGAAATCTACAATCCCACTCCTCTCAGTGCCATACGCTCTTATGATTGTATAACCCCTTCTCCTCCTCGCCAACCTAATCATATGATTGACGAATCAGACGAGGATGCCCTCGACCACATCTCCCTCAATCGCCGTCGACCGGCGCTTTGGGGCTTCTGGCGCCGCTGAGGAGGCTCTCGATGCTGCTGAGGCCGCTGCTGAGAAGGATGAAGATAATGCTCCCCTTTCTCCCCATTCTGTTTTTGCTAGAGTCGCTTCTTCCACTAATCCTAAGAAGGGCGCTAAAAAATCCTCGACTGCCGCTACACCCCTTGCATCTCCGGCTGCCCCTGTCGCTACCTCTCGCAAGGCTACCCCGAAGAAGGGTAAGTCGATCAAAGTGTCTTCTTCTAAGAAGACTTCTTCTTCCTCTCGCTCTCTTATAGCTGGTTGGCTGGATGCCGATGAAGTTGGCTATCCCCCCAGCTGGGTTTTCGTATCTCCAGGCCCTCGGGATACCTATGATAACCTCCTTAGAACTGCTACGCTTTATTTGAAATTCAATTTAAACTCGGCGTCCGTTTTCCCTTAAACCAACTCCCCCCTAATGCCATCCGTTTTATCAGTGTCTTCATCATTCTATGCCACATTTGTCTAGGTCGGCTCGACCTAGATTTCTTCCATTATTGCTATACACCCTCGAACCATACTCAAGGGCTCTATCTCAAGAGCCGCAACGATGTCCATTTTATTTCGGACACTCATTCAAACGTCCCCAAGTGGAAAGATAAATTCGCCTTTGTAGAGCCCAAACCCGTTTTCCCTTGGGCGCCACCGCCTTGGCTTAAAGAACTCCCACGGGAGTATTCAACACCTTCAACCAACGCACTCTTCGGCTAACGGATTGCAGTATGGAATAGCAAGCCCGTTGCGTCGAAGACCTTGCTCGAGGATGAGGACCTCCTGCATTTCTGTGGACTTCTTACCCACAAATCTTGTCCTCTCCCTAGCCAGAAAACTTTCGATCTCATCCGGATCGAGGATGACCCAGGTATGTGTTTTCACTGAACAGGCTCGAGCATCATCATGTTTGTTTCACATATTGTTTATCTATTGCGGCTTTAACTTGTTCGTAATTTTTTGCAGAGATGCCCGCTATCTCTGTGCCTAGGAGGAAAGCTCCATTGAGAAGGAAGCAGACCGTCGAGGGGTCAAGCTCAAAGCCCGCTGACTCGACCACCTCCCAGTCCGCCCGCTCGACTTCACCGCCTCCAGAAGTGACCTTCGAGCAACCATCTTCGACCAACCTTCAAGCTAACCAGCAACCCGAACAGCTCGAGAAACCAGCATCTCCTCCGCCACACTCTCTTCCGCACGACCAGACCACCCCGGTCATCCACATTCCCGCTTCTCCCGAGAAAACTCTGCTCGAGGAGAATCGACTTAAGCGTCCCTCTGCTGAGGGGGACGAAAACGCTGGCAAGCATCGTCGTCTTGAGGAGACTGCACTTTCAATCACTACACTTGACGGTGTGGGATTCTCGCATTTCGTACGGGATATTGTTCCTCCGGTCAACCATCCTACCGACTGCTACAATGACGGTCATACCCTTCGAGATCGGGGCAATCGAATTGTCCGATGGCTGGCTCAGGTAACCTACTATAATTTAATGTTTATCTTTTTTACTCCACTTCCTCCCCTCGTTGGTGCTCTAACACTTTCTTTTATGTGCTCTTGTAGGGAATGGTCGAGCTTGCGCCTCTGATCGAGCAGACGTTAGCTAGCCCGAGCCGTTTCATCCTAGCGATCGAGCGAGGCAATCTTCAGCTCGGCAATCGGTTGGATGAGATGGTTGTCAAGAGCAATGCTCTTCATGAAAGGCTGAAGGAGTCGGCTGCCCGAAATAAGGTCCTCTCCGCCGAGAAGGAAACGCTTGAGGGGGCCTTGAAATCCTTCGAGGAGGCCCTCGTAGCTGAGCTAGCAGAGAAAGAGGCCCTCCTAGCTTCCCAAAAAGCTCTCGAGGCTGCACTCGAGGAGGAGAAGTCAGCTCGGGCACGTGAAAACGTTGCTTTCGAGCAGAGGGCTAAGCCCTTGATCGACGAGGCTGCCCTTCGGGCGCGGAGAATGGTCTTCCACACGACCGCTGGTCAACACTTCCTGCAGAACTACCGCGAACAAGTGGTGGCTGCCTTCAAGCAGTCGCCACAGTATCTAAAGGACGTGCAGGATTATGGCACCCAATGATTTGGGGCCATAATACAACAGCCGGGGGTCCAGATAGCCGAAGACGATTTCGAGGAGTTCAACATGGAAACCATCTGGGCTGCTATGCCCAAGGCTCCAGTCGGCTATCAGAGTGCTCTCGACCTGCCCGACGACCACGACTGGTGGTCAGGCCTGCTCGAGCTTGTCGTGAATCAACACGACCTGCTGAGGCGTACCTTCAAGCTCCCTGACGGATATATTCCCCCACTCGCTCGTCAAAATCAGTCCACCGATGGGACTGGGTCGACCTCTAGCTCAAGTCAGTCGATTGAGCCAGTGGGGCAGCAGCTCGAGCTGCCGCTAGAACAGACCCCTAATGAGTCCGATGCTAATGTTGACTCGAATAATGCTGCCTCGTGAAATTGTAATTTTAATCTTTGCTGAACTTTGTACTCCTTTCTCGCTAAATGAATATCGTTCTTGTTGAAGTTTGTGAATTCTCGTTATTTCTCGATTATTTGCCTGTCGATGTATCACTTTATATGATGTTTTAGTTATCAAGCCTGCACTATCGCTATGTGTCGATGTCGCTTTCACCGATTTTTAAGTCACGGCATTCATCCACTGAATTAATCCTGATGAATTAATGAATCTCGATGACTTTAAATGCCTCCTAACGCATGTCCACCCTCAAATGAGTGGTCGTTACATGCTACCATCCAGCTTCTTGGCTTTAGTCGTGATGGATTGTTTTGTCTTCAAGCATATGTCTACCCTCAAAGGAGTGGTCGTTACATGCGGCCATCCATCCTCTCGGCCTTAATCATGATGAATTTTTTGTCTTCGAGCACATGTCCACCCTCAAAGGGGTAGTCGTTACATGCGACTATCCAGTCTCTCGGCCTTGATCATGATGAATTTTTTGTCTTCGAGCACATGTCCACCCTCAAAGGGGTGGTCGTTACATGCGACCATCCAGCCTCTCGGCCTTAATCATGATGGATTTTTTGTCTTTGAGCACATGTCCACCCTCAAAGGGGTGGTCGTTACATGCGACCATCCAGCCTCTCGGCCTTAATCATGATGGATTTTTTGTCTTCGAGCAAATGTCCACCCTCAAAGGGGTGGTCGTTACATGCGGCCATCCATCCTCTCGGCCTTAATCATGATGGATTTTTTCTTCGACCAGCCAGTGATTATACGACACCGCATATGCACAATAAAATAAAGCAACAATTAGGCAAGGTATTGAAGATTGCAACTGAAATTTTATTAATCTTAAACTGGGAATTCGATTACATCATTTTTGTGAAACATTTCTAATAAAAAATGAGGGGAAAATAGGAGGAGCTAAAGAAAAAATTCAAACATAATATTTCTTCAAGTTAGCCATGTTCCATGACCTGGGAAGTGATCTTCCTTCGGCGTCCTTGAGTGAATATGCTCCTCCCGCATGAACCTTCTCGACCAGGTATGGTCCTTCCCAGTTGGGCTGGAGTTTACCCACATGCTTCAGCACGTCCACCCTCTTCCAGACCAGGTCACCCACCTGGAATCTTCTGATTTTCACCTTCCTGTCATGTGCTGCTTGCATCATTTGTTTGTACGCCTCAACTCTGATCGAGGCACGTTCTCGAAATTCTTCAATTGTGTCGAGGGCTGCCATCATCAAGTTCTCGTTTTGCTTTGGATCATATGTGCTCGATCTCTGTGACTGGACCTCGATCTCGACTGGGAGTAATGCCTCCATGCCATAAACCAGACTGAATGGTGGTTCTCCAGTGGTCGACCTTGGCGTTGTGCGATATGCCCAAAGTACTGAGGTGAGCTCATCAACCCATGCGCCCGACGCCTTCTCCAGTCTCGTTTTCAGGCCATTCAGTATGATTCTGTTGGTCACCTCGACTTGTCCATTGGCTTGCGGATGAGCAACCGATGCAAAATGTTGTTCGATGTTCATGTCTTCATACCATGCTCGAACCCGCTTGCCATTGAATTGTGTCCCGTTGTCGGATACCAACACCTTTGGGACGCCAAACTTGCAACAAATATTGTTATATAAAAATTGTATGACTTTTTCCTCCATGATCTTGGCTTACGGTTCGGCCTCCACCCATTTCGTGAAATAATCCACCGCCACAATCAAGAATTTTCTTTGCCCCGTTCCTTGCGACATCGGCCCCACCAGATCGACACCCCACTGCGCAAATGAAATAGGAGCGCTCATCGTAGTCATTGTCTCCGCCGACTGATGGATAAGTGGGCCGTGTTTCTGGCACTGCAAACATTTCCTCACCATTGTCTTCGCATCCTTTTTCATAGTTGGCCAAAAATATCCTGCTCTCAGAATTTTTGCCACCAAGGAACCCGCCTTGCTATGATCACTGCAACATCCCTCGTGCATCTCCCTCAGCACGTATCGACCTTCCTCTCGCGTAACGCACCTCAAGTGAGGTCCAGTGTACGACCTCTTGTACAGCACTCCTCCATGTTCAAAGAACCTTCTTAACACTTTTGCCCCTCCTTCTTTCAACTCCTTCAATATCGAGGCTCTCCAGTCATCGACCTCCTCTATTTCCGCTACCTCTCACTCTACCACACTCTTCTCCATGTGTAGCAAAGTAACATTTCTGCCCTTACAGTCGACCAGATTCTGTGCGATTTTGGATAACAGATCTGCTCGACCATTCTCCCTTCGAGGTATCTGCACCAGCTCGAACGAACTAAACTCCTCTCGCAACCTTTTCATCTCCTCCACGTACCTCTGCATCCTTTCCTCCTTCACCTCAAAATCCTTCTGAACCTGGCCTACCAACTGAGAATCGGAATGCACCTGAATCTTTCGAGCTCCTCCCGCCATAGCCAACTGCATTCCTTTAATGACCGCCTCATACTCCGCCTCGTTGTTCGACACCTTGTACCCAACTTTGACCGCGAACTCCAAATTGTCTCCTTTGGGTGAAATTAACACGATGCCCAAACCTCCTCCGACTCTCGATACTGAGCCATCAACAAACATTTGCCAAGTACCTTCTGTCTCTTCCTCTGCTTTCGTACTCTCCTATATAAAATCAGCCAACGCCTGTGCCTTGATCGCCCTCCTAGGTTCGTATGTTATCGTGTATTCACTCAGCTTGACCGCCCACTTCACTAGCCGACCCGATACAGAGGGTCGACCTAAAGTTTCTCCCAGTGGCACGTTCGTCCTCACCTTCACCTTGTGACCCAGAAAATAAGGCCGCAACTTCCTCACCGTGACCACCACGGCTAAGGCACACTTCTCGATCTCTGAATATCTCCTCTCTGCACCCTGCATCACCCTGCTTATGTAATAGATTGGGAATTGCACCGTGCCCTCCTCCCGCAATAGAACCGAACTTACAGCCATTTCTTCAATCGATATGTATAGCACTAGATCCTCCCCAGGAACTGGCTTAGCCAACAGAGGCAGATTGGCTAACACCTTCTGTAACTTCTCGAATGACCTCTGGGCCTCCTCCGCCCACTGGAATTTCGAGCTCTTTCTCAGTGTTTGAAACAGAGGACCGCTCTTCTCTGCCACCTTCGATATGAAACGGCTCAGGCCCGCGATTCTGCCCGTCAAGATCTGCACCTCCTTAACCTTTATGGGCAGTTTCATCTCGATCACCGCCCTCACTTTCTCCGGGTTGACCTCGATACCCCTCTTTGTCACCATATATCCCAGAAATTTTCCCGACTTCACTCCAAAAGAACACTTAGCGGGATTCAGTTTCATGCCATACCTCCGCAAAGTTAAGAACGTCTCCTTTAAATCATTCACGTGATCAGCCTCTGCCTTACTTTTTACCAACATATCATCAACGTAAACCTTCATATTCCTTCCCAGCTGCTCCTTGAAAATTTTATCAACCAACCGTTAATACGTCGCACGCGCGTTCATCAAGCCAAAGGGCATCACCACATAACAATAAGTGCCCCTACTCGTAACAAAGCTCACCCTCTTCCTATCCTCCCGAGCCAAAGGGATCTGGTGGTTTCCCTGGGACGCATCCATAAGACTGAGCAACTCACACCCCGCGGTAGAATCGATCAGCTGGTCGATCCTAGGCAATGGATACAAATCTTTCGGGCACGCCTTATTTAAGTCACGAAAATCAATGCACATTCTCCACTTTTCTCCCGACTTAGACACCATCACTGTGTTCGACAACTACTCGGGGAACTGAATCTCCTTGACATGACCCGCCTTCAACAACTTCTCAACCTCCTGCTCGATCACCTTATCCATGTCTGCTCCATGGTGTCTCCTCTTCTGCTTCACCGACCTCACCGTCAGATCGATATTCAACCTGTGCTCAATTACTTCCGCCTTTATCCCCGTTAACTCCTCAGCAGTATACGCGAAAACATCCGCGAACTCCCTGATCAACCCAATCAATCTCGACCGTATGGGCTCCTCAAGCTCCTTTCCTACTCGAAACTTCTTCTCCTCGCACCCTTCTACCATCTGGACCTCCTCGATCCCTTCTCATGGCTGCATTTCCACCTTCTTCTTCCCTTTATCCGCCATCTCCTTTTCCTCCCTCGACCTCGAACTCCCCGGTCGACTCAACACTCTCTCCTTGAGCTTCACCTGCTTCCTCGAGAGCTGTTTGTTGTTGCTCACCGTGGTTTGATAACAGCTCCTCGAGGTAAGCTGATCCACTGTGACCTCACCAACGTTTTCGCCCACTGGATATTTGATCGTCATATGGTACGTCGACACGACCGCCTGGAATGCATTCAAACTGGTTCTTCTCATGATTATGTTGTATGATGACTCCGCTCCAACGACCACGAACCTCACCATCCTCACCTTCCTTGTCGCCCCTAGCCCCAAGGCAACAGATAGACTCACCTCTCCCATTGGCATCACCTCGCCTCCATTAAATCCATATAAGACTGTGGTCACCGGCTTCAGCTCAAGATTAAGCTCCTTGTTTATCTGCACAAAACAATCGTAAAACATTATATCCACTGAACTCCCGGTATCAATGAACACCCTCTTCACATGCCACCTCCGCCGTAATCACCAATGCATCATTGTGAGGCAACACCACTCCCTCAGCATCTTCTGCCCGAAAACTTATTTCCGGCATTCGAGACGTAATTCCCACTTCCTCTCTTTTCCTCTTCATCGCTGGAACATGCCCCTTCCTTGCATTGTTCGAGTCCCCATCCGTTGGGCCTCCTGAAATCATATAGATCGTCCCTCTATTCACAGGACCGTGACCCTCATGGCCTCCTCGATCTCTACTCTCTCGCCTCCGTTTTTCTCCTGCACCTCCTCGATCACCTCTTTTTCCTCGAGGTTCATCCTCTTCGTCATCGTCTCGCTCACTCCGCTCCACTGAATCTTCCCCACACCTCCCTTTATCTTTCCCCTTCACCTTGTCCTCATACACAAATTCCTTGCGATACCCTGCCCGAATGAGGCACTCAATCTCATCTTTGAGGTGTCTGCACTTCTCCGTCGTATGCCCGTAATCTCTATGGAAACGGCAATACTTCTTCGACCTAGGCTTTGTCGGCCCCTCACAACTCGATTTCAGCCACATCACGTCCTTGTCCTCTATCTTCTTCTCGATGGCCACCAGCACTTCTCCCATCTTTGCATTCAGCGGCGTAAAGTTATGGAACCGCTTCCCTCCAAACACTGGTCGATCCTTCCACCTATCCTCTCGTCCACGATCCATTCTGCCACGTCCCTCTCTCCTGGGCGATCTCCTCCTTGGCGACACCATCCGAGGCGAGTTCGCCCTCCCCTTCTTTGGCTCCGGCTTAGCTAATTCCTCCAACTTAGCAAACTCCGCCTCTGTCTCCTCCAAGTTGATGTACTTCTTGCACCTCTTCAGCACATCGTCATACGTACAAGCAGGGGTTTTGGCTAAGGATGTTCAACAAGGCCCTGCTCGTAAACTCCTTATCAACCCCCCAGTCTTCACCTCGTCGGCGGCCGTAGGGATCTCTAAACATGTTTGATTATATCGAGCTACATACTTGCGCAACGACTCTTTCTCCCCCTGCCTCATGGCCATCAGCATCAAATACGTGTTCTCCTACGCCACAGCGCTCGCGTATTGGGTCATCAGCTTCTCCGTGAAATCGTCGAAGTCCTTGATCGATCCATGAGGGAGCTGCTGGAACCAATCGAGCGCGTCTCCTCTCAAGGTCGATAAGAATGCCCTGCAGCTAACAGAATCAGAATAACCATGTAACACAGCCAAGTTCTCAAACGCCCTTACGTGCCTCGACGGGTCAGTAGTCCCATCGAACACCAAACTCATGTCCCTGAAATTTGCGGGTAATGGTATAGCCAATATGTCCCTCGAGAACGGGTGTCCTCGAGCACGCCTCCCAGGTCGGCCATCCATCTTCGCTTGCATTTGCCTCACCTGCTCCGCGAGTCTCTCCACCTCCCGATCTCGCAGAGCTCCATCTCCTCCATAACTAGACACATCCTCATCCCCCATCGTCGGTCCAGCAGCCACTCGAGAAAGGCTTTGGGTGACTTGCTGGACCGTTTGTGCCGCCACGTTCGCCACCATCTGCTGCATCTCTTACCTGGTCATCACCACCTGTTGCGCCGGGCGCTGCTCCTCCATACGCGGCGACGGTACTCCCTGCGCCACCGCCCCTTGATGCGGCGCCACGATCAGATCTGGCTGTAGCGGCGTCAGGATCGCCGCTCCTTGAGTAGTACGGGCCTCCTGAGCTCAGCTTGAGTCCACATCGGCCTCTGGTTGCACCAGCGTGAGTCCTACACCTTGTGGGACCGGTATCAGAGTCACCGGTGTAGGCATAGTTCCGGAGAAGCCTGCAGGAGGGCCTGCTCCGAACGGCCTCGTCGTCGTCCACGCTTCATCGAATGACGCTTGCATCTCTCCTAGGAATTCCGTCCGCCATAGCTACCAAGCTTCAGCAATCTCAGCACATCACTTTTCGAACGAAAGTCCCACAGACGACGCCAAATAGTAACGCAAAACACTCCGACCGGCTTGAAATCGGCTCGTCTTCCTCCTCCTCGCTGGTAGAACGCCGCGCACCTGCACAGAACTCTCACACTGGAGGGGTTTTCCGGTGAAGAGCCTCCGATGCTTAAGTCAGTGTATACTCTATTCAATTCTCCAAAGTATGTAATGGATAAATCGTAAGTCACAAGAAAAGACTCACTTTTATATATATATGAGTGAGGTACCTGCCCTAGGAACTGCCCAGATCTGGTGAGCTGTCCTGCCCGTACTGCTCGTCCGTACGCACATAGTATGTGTGTGTCAGAGGCATCAGAGGTGGTTATCACCACTATTGCTCTGCACTAATGTATTCTCGCCACGTGTCCCTCTGAGCAGAGGGAGATTATTCTCTGCGCATCCCGTTAGGATCTTCTAACGCCGCCCACGCGCTTTCTCGCGTTCAAGCCACGCTCTCGACTGCTCTTCACCTGTTGGGTGCTCGATCTGACCAAGTCCTCCGTCGCTAGATCGATCCTCGACCAGTTCTGCTATCCTGCTCGATCTTTTTCCCTTTTGGTCGATTATCCCTCGACCCATACAGTTTTCTTTACCTCGAGCTTGCCCGACCAATGTAGTAAACCGGTCTATTCTTTAGCTATACAATATCCCATATTTTATATATATATATATATATATATATATATAGGGTCACGCTCCGGTGAGAATGACCCTTAATGCGAGAAATAAGAATAAATCATAGCCATTAGATCGAATGATCTAATGGATAAAAAAAAGTCAAAATTATACATTCATTAAGGACATTGTGGTAATTTTACACACTACTCAAATTGGTGGGTCCTACCTCACATTAAAATAATGCCACCTAGCCCTACCCACTAGTCAAACACGCCATGTCCCCATCTGACCCCCACCCCAACCCATTCTCTATCGATCACACACACAGAACACACATTCAAGTTCAACACTCCCGTCGGCAGCTATCCGCCGCCGCCAGAAGCTCGCCGTCCGCCGCCACTCATCTCACACGCCATATGAACAAACGCAAATACGCACAACCACACACAATATCAGGCCGGCGATTTTTCCGTCGCCATTGCCGCTCCTTGGTAGCCACCGCCGTGCCCACCATCAAGGCGGACATAAATACCACCGCTGCAACATAATCATTGACAAAGCCGTCACGGCACGACCCGACACTACCGCCGGCGGGGGGCTGAGAAATTTCACGGCCATTGAGTTCCTAGCCATTTATGGCTTCGATCAACGAAATAGGCTGCTGTAGGGTGCCGCCAAGTTTGACGCCGCCACTTTTATCTCCTCCCTGTGAAGCGGCGGCGACATTGTTGACGGATATGGAAGAGTAGATGGAGAATATTGTGGGGTTTTTTTTTTGTGTAAATTAGATAAACAATAGGGACCTATATGCAATTTTTTAAGTTTTGTATATTGCATTATGAGACCTGGTAATTTTGCAATTTACCAAATTATTAATGAATGAATATTAATGTATAGCTCGATTTTGCTGGATGCTCTGCTCCCAAAAAAAGAGCAGACTTTGGTAAAGCAGAATAGGCTGAGTAGGTGGGAGTATTTATTATTGAGTGTAGAAACTAGAAGTGCACATTAACAAATATAAATATATTAAATGTTAAGTGCAATATTATATAAGAAACATATTAAATATTATATGAAATGCACATAAGTGTAGAAATGCACATTAAAATATACTAATATTTAAACATTCAATATAATATAATATTGCACTTTTTAAAATAACACGTCGCACTTGATAAAACATCACGTTGCACTTTATCATCGCACTTTACGATTAATGTCAACAACTCTGGACAAAATATTACACAATATAAATATAAAAAACGGATCGACCTAATAATTTACTATCCACCACATCATATATTCGAAAAAAGAACACAAGCATGTTAACATATAAGAATTTCAGTATTGCACTTTTATATAAATACATTGCACTTTATACAACAATATATTGCACTTTATAACACAACGTGTTGCACGTACCAAAATTACAATAATTCTAATAATCGATCGAATAATATTAGTTGGTTAATGACGGATTTAGTTTTTTTTTTTAAATAAATAAAATATCCAAACATGTCGAACTCTATGAAATAATATTATTTTTATATTTTGTATGTATTGCGAGTGCACACTAGGGTTATACGGATTGCACATAAATGTCTATCAGATTGCACAAAAATCGAACGATATTTTATTTATTTAAGTTAATTCAATGTCCAATTATTTCTATTAAAAATATTTTTTCGAGAACACATAATTTATCTAGTAAGGTATAAATTAGTGCAATTTATACATCAAAATGTTGCACTTTATAAAACATCACACTGCACTCTATAACATAATACGTTGCACTATATCAACACATTCCACAATTAATGTCAATATTCCCCGCCAAAATGTTACGCAATATAAATCTAAAAAACGTTTCTACATAATACTTTAATATCCATCACATAAAAAAAACAAAAAAACACACACACACGCATGCTAACGTACCGAACCTACAATAGTTCACTTTATACATCATCATGTTGCACTTTATAAAACAGTACGTTGCACTTTACAGACCAACAAGCTGCACTTTATCGCAATTATCAGATTGCACACTATAGATCGAAACTGACCGAATTCAATTTTTTCCAAACGCAAATAGTATGAAAATAATAAATAAAATCATTAGTATTAAATATAATTTAAATATAAATAACACATTATTTGGACTATTTATAATAATTTGGTTAATCGAACCGAATAAACCATTCATTTTCAATTTGATTTGTAACAAACGTTCGTTTGGTTCGATCTGCACATTACAGACCGTTATCGTGCACCATATTGTTGGCCGAATTGCACTTTAATACCTATTAGATTGAACATTATAATTCATTTATCATCCAACCTCTAATATAATTTTTGGTCCGGTTATTTATATGTCAGTCCGATTATTAATTTTTTAATTTTTTAATTTCGATTGTTTCATTATGATCGAAAATAAAATACCGAATGACCCATATACAAATATTAAATTTTCTTTATTATTCTTTACATGTATATATTATTTTTTAAGCAAATAATAATATAACATATTAAATAAAAATATTTTTTTTGTAATACAAATACTAGTTTATTTTTAATTTTAATATGCACATCATCACTTAATATTGTGCATTTTTTGTATTATTATAGTGCAAATATTGGTCAACTATACACATGGCATGTGCAAAAGCAAATATATTAACTTTCGATAATTGCAAATAAGTCCTCCATGTTTGTCTAATTCACAAAAACATAACCCAAATTAATTTTCAAAATCTGTAAACAAATTTCCACTACCATCCTCTACAGGCCGTCTCTTCTGGCCACCCGCCGCCGCCGTCTTCATATCTCATTAGCAACGGCCAGCTTCACTGCCTTCTTCTCCTATCCCGACGAGGTCGTCTTCCCTGTGAGATCTCATTAGCAACAACACCGATCTTAATTCACTCGTCTCAAAGCCCGGCGCCGCGGCCGCCGCCGAGTACAACGGTGGCGTTCCGCCGTACCACGTATTTTCACTCTCCGGCTCCGCGTACGGCGAGGATGTTCTCCAAAACTACAGCTTGGAGGATGACTATCTCCGGCTAGGCGAGGACGTCGGTGACTGCGTCGAGTAATCGACGATGTCCGTTTGATGGTGCACCTGGTGTTATGACGGCGGTCCGACGGAGATCGGTGGCTGGGTCGGGTGGTCAGGCGATGGTCTATGGTGTCGAGGGCTTAGGCGGCGGCGAACTGGTTCTCCGGCGATGGTGTGTGAATGGTGGTGTTCGGCGATTGTATGTGAACTGTGTGTGTGTGTGTGTGTTTTTGTGGGTGAAGGTATAGATGGGGTAGGTGAGACGTTGGCAGGTGGGAGGATTAATGTTTGGTGGTGGTGGGCCCCACATGATGGTTTTTGTATCAAATTGTCCAATGTATCCTTAATTTGTGGTCAAATGTCTATATTTGACCATAAATTGTGCACTTATTTACAAAACTGCCAACGAATGTTTGACTTACATATTTAATATTTGACTAGATCATGACCATTAATATGTTGGATCCAATGATCCAGACTCATTCTCATTTCTCGCATTAAGAGTCATTCTCATATGATCCTTTCTCTCTCTCTCTCTCTCTCTCTCTATATATATATATATATATATATATATATATATATATATA
>BKCP01004428.1:723851-773012 GCA_008636005.1 Striga asiatica | reverse complement strand
GAACTATCCGGATGACAAAACAAAATAAAAGTTATTAATATCAATTTTTTATATTTTTAGGTAACATAATATTTAAACTAAATATTAAATAAGTTACTAAAATGTATTTTGATTAATTACAAATTTGACACGTGAACTAAATTGTAACATATTTGAATGTCTAAAATTGCAAGCAAGTCCTTATGAATTGTCAAATTTACAAGATGAATTCCCTCCTAAAAAATTGAAATCCCGTCACTTCAGCCACGTAATCTCTGCCGCCGCCGGCCAACGTGACCCAAGGTTCAACACATTATCCAGCTGCCGTCATCGGGCCCACCGATATCCTTACGCGCCCTAAGACTCGCGTGCTCCCCGTCTCGGCGTTCTAGTGCGAATCCCGCTGCTGTCTGGTGAACCACAGCGCTTATCGCGCGGCCCGCAGGGCCCTAGTGCAACCCGAAGGATGATCTGCAACATTCTCGTGCCACCTTTGCGTCCCAGTGCTCGTGTCCGAGTCCTACGAAACCTAGGTCTTTCCCAGTGTACGCCCAGGCCCAACAAGCGTGCCCAGGGTGGCCCAGTCCGCAAGTAGGCGACTAGTCTCAGCACCGTCCACATGTAGTACACCAAACATGGTCTAGCCCGGCTCAGAAGCAGTTCAAACTGGCCGAACTCGGCCCAGAAGCCCCAACAAGCCCATTGTGACATCGGAGCTGTTTGACCAAGCCACCGACGGTCCACGACGATCCAACGGGACAGTTGAGCAACCGAAGACGTGAGACGATGAATATATGGTGATGGCGAGGACAAGTCTTGCAAACCAACGGAATATAAGGTTCATACGATCTCCAACAGCAGAAATCGAAAACATCTTAGAGTCAGCAAATTTTAAACCAAAAGTCCTAATCCTAATAATAGATTCTGTTGCGTTAGGATTTCTTTTTAATAGATTCGAATGTGCATGAGGACGACATTCCTCATAAAACCCAAAAACTAACTATCTCACAATACTAACAGATAGGAACAAAGTTTTTAGTAAACACTTTCCGAAGTTTTTGACCATAATTTACCTTACATTGCTTACCTTTTGTGCCCAACCCCTCTTTAACAAACAATGGGGTAGACTTACCTTATGATGTACCAGCTTTAGAAATTTTACATTTGAGTTCCAGTGCCTGATAATCATCATTTAGGTCCATAGTATCAATTTGCTTACTCAGTTTTTGAACTTCAGTGAACAGAGTCTTCGACTTGTTCACAATCTTAACCAGCTCTTCACTCCTGGTGAGTTTATTCTCAATGATGGCACAAGGTCACATGTTCTTCATTAATACTCCAAGTTCGTTTTGTAAGGAAATCACTTCAACATTCTTTTCACTTAGCCCATTCTGCAAACAAACATCTAGTAACGGAAAGATTCAATGACAAAGTCTTTTTCATCACATACCTATTTATTCAATTTGTCTGAGTGTTCCAACAGTGCAAGCTTCACCAGGAAATCATTGAGATCATGTTCTTGATTGTTGGTATTAACATCTGACTCTATCAGCTTTTCATTAAACTCAGTAATTGCCATACGGGTTTTCGGAGGTTCTCTCCTCAGATACGTGATTTCTTTTCTGTACTACTTAGATCGATGTTCCAACATCTTCAATTTCTCGAACTGAATCTTATATTTCTTGTACTCCTCAGATCGATGTACCAACATTTTCAATTTCTCGATGACATACTTGTGAATGGCAAGACCATCCTCTACGGGATTAGAGAATTCTTCAAGTTTTGAATTCGCAGCAACATTAAGAACCCGTCTCAGAATCCACATTAGTCAGACATACAGAGGAACCAAGGTTGTCAGAGTACTCAGATCCTTCTTCTTGTTCTGTGTTCTTGTCATCCTCGTCGTCTCACGTGGATTGGTAAGTTTTGTTCTTTTGCTTGAAGTTTTGACAATCGGCTTGAAAATGACCAAATCCATTGTACTCTGGCCATCAATCTTTCCGAACACTCTGATTTTGATTTTGGTTCGTCGGAGCTTGCATGTTCAAACATCGCTCACCAGACTTCTAAAAGGTGTTCTTGTTTGAGTCAAATGACTTCTTCCCTTGGAACTTCTTATTATGATTCTTCAGAAGAAAAGTTGCATGTAAGAACACTCAGGGCCTTGGCAATGCCCTCAGCTTCAAGAGCCTCTTTGTCAGAATCTTTGTCCTCTGCAGTCAATGTTTGAACATTTGCTTTCAGGGCGATGCTTTTGCTCTTTAAATTATCAAAGCCATAGTTGATCTCGAAGGTGCGCCAAATCTCTAAGTAGATCATCTATTCCAGGGGTTGGATTCTCATGAAGCTTTCCAATGCAGTGGTTTTTTTCCAAGAACCTCTTTGGAAGAGTTCTCATGAGCTTTTGCACTTGCCATGCTCCCGAGACCTCTTCACCAAGCATAGTTCTTTGGGTTACGAGATCACAAAAGTGGGCATAGTACATATCTATCATCACGTCTTCCTTTTTCCTAATTTCATCAAGTTCCGTGGTGAATCTTTGTAGCTAAAAGACTTCACGACATTGGTCCTTTTAATCTGCCTCTCGAGAATTTTCCAAGCATTGCTTGCAATAGAACACTGAATGATCATATTGTGACAGGTAGGATCTACCGTCGACATTATTACAGAGAGAGCATGGAAATTAGCTTCTTCTCGTGCTTTTCATTGTTAGTCCAGAGTCTCTTGGCTTTTCAACTAGCTTGTGAGTAGCTGCATCAGTTGAGAAAGATTAGTTCTTGTCAGGAGAAGATTTCTCTATCATAGGCAAGGTCCAGTCAGTTTCAATAATTTGCCAAGTGCCACTTTCTAAAGATCCTAAAAAGTTTGTCATCGTGGATTTCCAAGAAAAAAATAATTGGATCCATCAAGATACGAAGGATGTGAAATTGATAAGTCGTCGTGGTTCATTGTGCCCAACCCAACGGACCTAGGATCTTTATCCTGTGATTAGAACATGAACACTACTCTGGTGCCAATTGAAACGTGTACTGAGTCTAAATGGAGTACACAATAGTGTTCGTACACCAAAAATAAAAGCAAAAGCAGTTAACTTAATAATCTCTTCGGGGAGAGTTCCACTACCCCTCTGAGCTCTTTCATTAATAGCTCTATTTGCGTGCACAGAGTAACTTGGACTTATAAGACTCAAACTCTCTTCTAGTCTTGCCAACACTATACCCAAACATATTAACTATTCCTCTGGCCACACCTGTGTGGACTTTAAACTAGTTGTGGATCCCTCCCAACTATGACAATACTTAATCTCTAAGTATAAATTGTTTGTAAAAAAGAGAACACAAAAATAATGTTCCTCAGTCGTGTAAGAACACTGAAGAATTGTTCACAAAAGAACTCGAAGAACAAATCTCACACACTCAACGAAGTCTTCAAATATGATGAACTCCGATAATTGCAGCAACCTTCAATTGAGTATTTGTGTAGATATATACACAATCTCTTCAAGGCAAGAAGTCTTCAAGCTTCCTTCCTATTGGAGTGGATTTCTTTCCTTCTTTAGATTTCCAGCTAAGTCCGAGTTCTTCATGGATAGAAGCCGAGATCTTCATATCCATTGTGCCTCGAGCAGCTTCCTCTTTTTCCTTTGAATGCAAGATCTCTTACAAAAACAAATGTTAGAAAAACTTGTCATACCAGATTGAATAAAATCTAGACCTAAATAAAAGAGAGAGAGAGAGAGAGAGAGAGAGAGAGATAAAGTAGATCTTTCCTTTTTATTTTCTTGCTTGAATGGAACATCAAGATGTCGTTTTTGGCACTTCTTGCCAAAATAAAATCTTACACGTTGGGTATCACTTTAATATTCATTTTGTAGCGGATGAACACTTGATAAGTACCGGTAACATACTACACAATTATTTAAATAAACTTAATAATTAGAAAAAAAATATTTTTGGCTATTAGCTAATAGCAGATAAATGATTGTATTAGCAGAATGTAATCTCAGATTTGATCTGTGATTGTATTAACTGTTTGAAAATAGATGTTTGTTAAATAAAAGATTATATAGCCGTTTTGATAAAAAAAATTATATTAAAATTGTTATTTTACGAATTCTCTCTTCTGAAATGTTGTTATATTAAGCTTTTTTAGACTTAGCGGTTCGAGCAAAGAAATAATCAAAATAAGTTATTTACTAAACAAGTTAATTGATGAATTTGATAGATCAAAGAGTAACAAAAGTTGCAACTAACCCTAGCTTCCATCCACACAAATCGCCACTGTACAGTAAACCTCTCTACTTTACCAAGGGCCCCCTTCGCTCGCTGCTTCCGAGGCCGATGCTCCCCTACCAATCGTCTCTAATCGGGGTCGAGGAAGGAGTTNTTTTTTTTTTGCGCCACCTATTGCCTCAGTGGGAGAGAGAATGCGACGACATCGCTGCGCCTCTTCCTCTCCGGCAAGGGTGAGATGCCCTGTAGCTCCGCCTTCTTTCTCGTCCCTGTCGGTAGACATCCGCCTTGCTCTCTTTCCTTTTATTTTCAGGTAGGCGGGGGATGGTGGTTCCTGGGGCTCAGCGCTCAGATCAATTGGTGGTTGCTCCCTTCGGGTGCTTGGGTTTGGTTTCTTACGGTGTTGAGGTCCAGGCGGTGCTCCGTGTTCTCTATTCCTTTTCGATCAGCGACTTCAAGATCTCAGATGTGGACTAAGGCTCGCCTTCGTGCCGGAGCTATCTAGCCTTTTGGTGGAGTTTTTAGTTTCAGAGTTTGTATCTGTAGATCTTTAGGTTCTGGTCGTGGGTTGCTTTGTTTAGGGTGTGTCTTGTGCGCTTGGCCATGGTTTACGCGCGAGTTGCCGGCGTTGTGTAGCGGAGGTATTACTCTTTTTAGCTAGGTGAGTGTTTAGTTTTGTTTTTGTTTTTTCTTCGCTTTTTGGACTAGGTTGTCCACTAGTTGTATGGTAGGGCTCTCCGAGGTGTTCGGCGATGGTGGCCCTAGGTCTTGCGGTCCATTTTCGAGAGGACTACTGCAGGGAGGAGCTTTTCTTCACTAGTGAAGGCGGAGCCGATCACTTGAGTAGGTTTCTTTGTGGACTGTTGGTNTTATAAAATATTAGAGTGTTGAATTTTATGATAGATAAAATATATTTTATGATAAAATATATTACCTCAAGAATTTCGGGATGGAGGGTCCGCCATTTTCCACCATGCTCCTTTTCTTCCTGGTGTTGGTTGGAGGGTTAGGCAGACGAGGCCAGACCGAGGTCCGAGCTTCAGTGATCTGGGCTTAGTTGTTAGTGGCGATGGTGGGTGGTTGTGGTGTGGGTCTCCGAGCTAGGGATTGGGGTGTCCGTATGGATTTGTGGTGGGGTTGTTGGTCTCGAGCATAATTAGGCGTTCTTTTGCAGTTTTTGAGTTGGACTCCAGGGCTATGGCTCCGTCCGTTTTGATGGAGGCCTGCTCGCGTTGCCATTGCGTAGCTTGGAGTAGTTTGGTCGATACGGGGAGGGCTTTAGCTGTCTTTAGTTTTGTGTGTGTGTGTGTGTGTGTGTTCTTTTTTTATTTTTTTTAGTTCGTGTTTTTTCTTTTTCTCTCCCGTTCGGTGTATTCTATTGTTGGGAGCTTTAAGCATGTTTGTTTATGAAAATTTTTGGTTTTGTTTGGATTTTTTGGTTTGGTTTGGTTAATTTTGAAAAAAGTGGTATGGTTAGTTGTTAGTGGGTATATTAAAATAATATTTAAAATAAAATAATTAAAATTGATTTGATGTAAAAGTAGGAGAGAGATGATTGAAGTGTTACTTAGTTAAAATAATGTTAGTAGATGAATAGTGAATTAAGGTTGATGTGGTGTGCATGAATGATTGATTGATATTATTTAATTATATTAATAATATTGATGATAGTGGGGTTGAGTTAAAGTTGAGTTAAAAAAAGTGGTTGAATTAAAATGTTGAATTTTTTTTGAAAAATTTCCATAAACAAACATGGTCTTAGGTTTTATTCTCCTCTTGGAAGTTTTTTAGGAGTGTTTTGTGTTATAGGTTGACTCTAGGCTACCGTCAGTGTATATGTGTAGTCCTCTCTAGAAGAATCAACTGTTTAGCTTAGTCGGTCGTTTGGCTATAATTTGGCTGAATAGCAATTCTTTTGTCTCAATTTGTTGTAAATATAACTGTTTCCTATCGCTCCGTTAAAAAAAATAAATAAATAAAAAAAAAAACCTGAATAAATCGGTAACTTTACACCGGTCCACTAACATCAAGAGTATTATTGTCATTATTTACGTGATAAATATATAGGAAATAGAGAGAGTTATGACTTGTATAAAGATAAATAATTGAAACTTTACAGTTACTATAAATAGTAATTAAGCTAATTATCATTCGAGATATAGTCAATGTACGAATAATTTAGCTCTCTCAACATTATTACTAGTGCGTGGCCCGTGCGGTGCACGGGAAAATAATATTACAATTGTATTATAAATTAAATATATAGATAATATTAATCATGATTTATCCATTGTTTTTAAATTAAACCGGGTTGGGCAAAGTCCGACCGGATAGACTGATAATCGGTTTATAACCAGTCTAGTTCGCTTGAATAAAATATCTGCTCTCGAATCAATCAACACCAGTCGATTGGACTGGTAAGATCGATATAATTTTGTAAATAAATTTTGTTCAATTTAAAGTTATTTTAAATAAAATTATATATATAAATAAAATAGAGATTTATAAATAATTTATTAATTAGTTTAAACATTTGAATTTATAAATTGTTTAGATATCTAAGTAACACATTTTATTTAAATTTATTACAAAAAGTACTATGTATATATTATTAAAATTTGTATAAATTAAAATCTGAACAAACCACAAATGATTTAATCAAATAGCTTGATCGTTTCGATGACTGTTCAGTTCTGAAAACCTTATATTTAGTGTACATTAATAAATATTATTTAATTCACATAAATATTGATAAAATGATATATAAATATTCATAAATCATTAAACATGTTGTCATAAAAGTATTGTTAATACGATTATTTGAAATTTGAACTACATCACATTCATGTAATAAAATATTTTCAAAATAAAATTTATATTTAGGTTCAATAATCGATTTGGTGTGGTCGAATTGATACATAACTTAGTCACCTGGGGCCAACAAAGTTTTGTCAAGTTCTTTGACTATTTTAAATATCAGCTAAAAGTAATTCAATCAACCTGGGATGTACCCTAATTCAATTACTCGATTGATCCAAATAATTTTTCTTATTTTCTTTAAATCTATTTAATTTTATGAAATAAAAATATTTTATGATTCATATAATAAATGTCTACACCAGATGATAGTATATTAATATTATAAATGATATATCTAAAGATGAATTAATTATTGTTACTATATGCATATTAATAAAAAATAAACATAGTAATTTTAAACAAATTAAGATTAATTGATTGATTATGCAATTTAAAGAATATTTTTAGCGTTTAATATTTTTTTAAAGGCTCAAATATAAAGACCGAGATTCTTAAATTTTTGTTATATTTTGAATTGAGATTTTTTAAATATAGAGACCGAAATTTTAATGTTGTTCGTTGTTTCTAAGAAAAAAATAAAAATATAAACATACACACATAATAAATCTTAGCCATATTTTTTAAATAATAAAATGAGCTAAAGCCCGAAATTTAAAGCAACATTTAATGTTGTATGATTTTAAAGAAAAAAATAAGAAAAATAATAAAACTTACTATTTATAGGCAGCATTAAACTCTGACCTATTTTTTTTGCTATTATTTTTAATTAATGGTAATTCTTATTATATATATATATATAGATGTGATTCCGCTCAATCAACTCAATTACCAATTGAGGGAAATCAAACGTGAGATTTATTTACTAAGATAAATTTGACTAAATTAGGCCAAGTTGTGTTTTTTACTTTTTTCCCTTTTTAGAAATTGAGGAAGATTATTTTCACTCCAACTAGTTAGTATGCTGTGCGATGTATGATGGATTTGTTTTTAAACCTTTTTTAAAAATTTTATTTTAATAATATATTAGCTCGCTAGCTATTTATTTAGTATATATAATATTTTAACAACTATATTTATTTTTTAATATAAAAAAAAAACTTACATCTGTTTATCATAATACTCAACTATTCTTTTTTTTTAAAAAAAAAAGAATAAAGGGCAAAATAGTCTTTTTGGGGGCGGTAAAGAGTAATAAGGAGGCGGTATTTAGTAATTCAGTTTTATATAACTAGATATCGAGTGTCGTTAGCGTACATCATTCTGGGTTTATATCGAGTGTCGTCAGCATACATCATTCTGGGCCATTTGATTATACGAGTCCAATGAAGTCAAAAAATATATATCTTTTCAACAGACCATTAAATTATTATTATTATTATTATTATTATTATTATTATTATTATTATTATTGTTTTTATTTATATAGTTAATTTAAAAATATTCCAAAAAAATTAAAATGAATATTGTGCCATATATGCATTCTATTCATTTTTAGAATTTGTCATATCTCATAATAAATAAAAAAGTCATATATATATATATATATGTGTGTGTGTGATTTTCTTGACATTATTAAATATGTTAAGCCTAAATTTTTTTTTTTTATCAATATGACAGTATTATTGGTGCATTTTGTGGTAGAGGTTTTTTAATTAGATTATTGAATTTTATAATAGAAGAAATTAACTCAAAATATTGCGTTTGATTTATTTTAAATTAATTAACTATTTACGATTGTTAATGTAACAAAAATAATGGAAAAAAATAAATTTTAAGAAGGGGTAGTTAGATAAATTTTGACAACCAATTGCACGTGATTTTTCGAGAAAGTTAATAAAATTTCACTCAATTGTGTAGTTGGGATTTTCTAAGACCTTATCTGATAACATTATTTAAATAATTTATAAAAATTTAGATTTTTTTCAAACTGTAAGAAGGTTTGAAAACGTTAACAATATTTCACTCAATTGTATAGTAGGGATTTTTCAAAAATAATATGTATTAATCCTAAAAAAAAATGAGTAATTAGATAGTATTATCTGTGAATTATATGATAGAAGATTTATAAAATATTAGAGTGTTGAATTTTATGATAGATAAAATATATTTTATGATAAAATATATTACCTCAAGAATTTCGGGATGGAGGGTCCGCCATTTTCCACCATGCTCCTTTTCTTCCTGGTGTTGGTTGGAGGGTTAGGCAGACGAGGCCAGACCGAGGTCCGAGCTTCAGTGATCTGGGCTTAGTTGTTAGTGGCGATGGTGGGTGGTTGTGGTGTGGGTCTCCGGGCTAGGGATGGGGTGTCCGTATGGTTTTTAGTTGGGGCTGTTGGTCTCGAGCTTAATTAGGCGTTCTTTTGCAGTTTTTGAGTTGGACTCCAGGGCTTTGGTTCCGTCCGTTTGGATGGAGGCCTGTTCGCGTTGCCATTGCTAGCTTGGAGTAGTTTGGTCGATACGGGGAGGACTTTAGCTGTCTTTAGTTGTGTGTGTTTTAGTTCGTGTTTTTTCTTTTACTCTCCCATTCGGTGTAATCTCTTGTTGGGAGCTTTTGGTTTTATTCTCCTCTTGGGAGTTTTTTAGTAGTGTTTTATGTTGTAGGTTGACTCTAGGCTACCGTCAGTGTATATGTGTAGTCCTCTCTAGAAGAATCAACTGTTTAGCTTAGTCGGTCGTTTGGCTATAATTTGGCCGAATAACAATTCTTTTGTCTCAGTTTGTTGTAAATATAACTGTTTCCTATCGCTCCGTTAAAAAAAATAAATAAATAAAAAAAAAAACCTGAATAAATCGGTAGCTTTACACCAGTCCACTAACATCAAGAGTATTATTGTCATTATTTACGTGATAAATATGTAGGAAATAGAGAGAGTTATGACTTGGATAAAGATAAATAATTGAGACTTTACCGTTACTATAAATAATAATTAAGCTAATTATCATTCGACATATAGTCAATATACGAATAATTTAGCTCTCTCAACAATTATTATGTGATTCCGCTCAATCAACTCAATTACCAATTGAGAGAAATCAAACGTGAGATTTATTTACTAAGATAAATTTGACTAAATTAGGCAAGTTGTGTTTTTTACTTTTTTCCCTTTTTAGAAATTGTGGAATATTATTTTCACCCCAACTAGTTAGTATTCTGTGCAATGTACGACGAATTTGTATTTTATCTTTTTTTAAAAGTTTTATTTTAATAATATATTAGCTCGCTAACCATTTATTTAGTATATATAATATTTTAACAACTATATTTATTTTTTGATATAAAAAAAAACTTACTTCTGTTTATCATAATACTCAATTATTTTTTTTTTTTAAAAAAAGGAATAAAGGGCAAAAATGTCTTTTTGAGGGACGGTAAGTAGTAATAAGTGGGCGGTATTTAGTAATTCAATTTTATATAACTAGATATCGAGTGTCGTCAGCATGCATCATTCTGGTTTATATCGAGTGTCGTCAGCATACATCATTCTGGGCCATTTGATTATACGAGTCCAATGAAGTAAAAAAATATATATCTTTTTAACAGACCATTAAATTATTATTATTATTTTTATTATTTTTATTTATATAGTTAATTTAAAAATATTTAAGAAAATTTAAAATGAATATTGTGCCATATATGCATTCTATTCATTTTTAGAATTTGTCATATTTCATAATAAATAAAAAATTCATATATATATGTGATTTTCTTGACATTATTAAATATGTTAAGCCTAAAATAAAAAAATTTATCAATATGACAGTATTATTGGTGCATTTTTTGGTAGAGGTTTCTTAATTAGATTATTGAATTTTATAATAGAAGAAATTAATTCAAAATATTGCGTTTGATTTATTTTAAATTAATTAACTATTTACGATTGTTAATGTAACAAAAAAAATGGAAAAAATATAAATTTTAAGAAGGGGTAGTTAGATAAATTTAGACAACCAAATGCACGTGATTTTTCGAGAAAGTTAACAAAATTTCACTCAATTGTGTAGTCGGGATTTTCTAAGACCTTATCTGATAAAATTATTTAAATAATTTATAAGAATTTAGATTTTTTTTTTTCAAACTGTAAGAAGGTTTGAAAACATTAACAATATTTCACACGATTGTATAGTAGGGATTTTTCAAAAATAATATGTATTAGTCCTAAAAAAAATGAGTAATTAGATAGTATTATCTGTGAATTTTATGATAGAAGATTTATAATTAGAGTATTGAATTTTATGATAAAATATATTACCTCAAGAAATAGTTTTTAATTTTTCTTAAATAAATATATTAACGATTTACAATTTTTAATGTACAAAAAATAATAGAGAATCCAAATTTTAAAAAGGTGGTGTTTCCGTGTGATTTTTAAAAAATAATTAACAAAATTTTATTATGGGTTTTCTACAATTTTATCTAAAAAATAGTTTAAACACTCAATATAAATTTGGATTCTTTCTAAAATGTAATAAGGTGTTGTAGTTAAATAAGTATGGACACCCGTTTGATTTTTTGGAAAAAAAATGTTTCATATATTGTATAGGCGAGATTTTTCAAAATAAATAAACAAATAAAAAATCATTCAGTTATGAATTGCGATATAAAATTTAAACAAGAATTACCTATAATTTTTTATCATAATTGATTATATGTTCTACCAATAGCAATAAATTTATTATCATATATATTAAACAATTAATATGCACATCCTATAAATAAATATTACGTATATTAAATAAATAATGACAATAATTTATCGATTTTTATATTATTATTATTATTATTATTATTATTATTATTATTATTATTATTATTTTCTATTTGTATAAGTGATTGTTAACCATGATTTTGGGGATTGCAGGATCATTTCAGAATCATTTTAAATTATTTGATATATATTTATGTTAGATTAGTAAAATATATTTCCTATATTATCTTTACCAATAATATTGTGATATAAAGAAGATATTCTTTTGATTCCTACAATTATGATAACAAGAGAAATGCTATAGGTACATAATATTGTACCTAAAGGTGTACATAACACTCACATTGAGTGGGACCTACCAAAAATAAAAAATTAAGTAGACCCCACTCCATGTGAGTGTTATTTACACCTCTATGTACATGTAGCATTTTCCTGATAACAAATCTCTATTGTTAATAGAGAAATGCTATAAGGACATAATATTGTACATAGAGGTGTACATAACACTCACATTACGTGGGACTTATCAAAAATAAAAAATCAAGTGGACCCCACTCCATGTGAGTGTTATGTACACTTCTATGTACATTTATTATGTACTTATAGCATTTTCCTTGTTAATATTATGACCGATATTTGAAAATTTTGTTTTTTGATGGTTAGATAAATATGGTAACAAATAATTACCTATTTAGATGGCATTTCTTTGTTGGGAATTACTTTCCGGATTTTGACAACAATGTTTAAATTAAAATTAAAAATAAATCTTTGGGTAGGATAAACAAAATTTTTGAAAAAAAAAATAGCAATAGTAATAAAATTAAATTTTTTAGGCGGGAATTTACATAAGAGAAATGCTATAGGTACATAATATTGTACATAAGAGTGTACACAACACTCACGGGTAGCTTATAATCAAACGGCCGGATTATGGAAATCCGTTTTTCTAATAACGGATTACCATAATCTGTTTTTATATTTTATTTATTTATTTTTTTAAAAATAAAACAGTTGAATTTAATAATAATAATAAATCTAATTTATAACACAGATTTTCACAATCCGATTTTAATAAAAAAATTTAAAAACGGATTTCCACAATCCGTGTTTAGTTTTTATTTTAATTTTTTATTTTTTAAATGAGTCGAATTTAAAAATAAAAATAAATTTACTTTATAATCAAAATCTGTATTTAATTATAAAAATAAAATCAAACGGATTTCAAAAATCCGCTTTTTGCTTAATATAAAAAGCTCCAAAATCCTCCCCCGACCACAGACAACTCTCCCCTTATTATCTTCTTCATAAACAAATTTTTCTATTTTTCGTTCGATTTTTGGCGAATTTAAGCTCCATTAAAAAAAATAAAATTCAACCAATCGTCGGAGAAGAGGTTAGTTGTTATTTTAATATAATATAATATTATTCTTTTGTTGTTTATGAATGTTTAAGAGATATATTTAGTTAATTGAGTATTGTTTAGAAAATCTTGAATGTTGGTTTAATAGTTGTGTTAAATGATTATAATTTGCTATTTGCTATTGTTTAGAAAATCTTCAATGTTGGTTTAATGTATGTTGAATATTTATCCGAATTGTTTATGAATTTGATGTTATTGTTGGATTATGGTGATTAGGGTTTTGGTGGTGTTTTTGATAAATTAATTGACATTTTTTTTGTTGGAGTGAAAATATAATTAATTATATGTTGTTGTTGGAAATAAGTTTTAACTTTAGATTGGTAAAATAATAATTGAAATTTTCTCGGGTGTTTGATTAGCCATTATGTGTTGTTGTAATTTGTAAATAGAATTTTTTTTTTGTGCAACAGGTTATAAATGGCGTCTAACGGTCCCTACTTTGTTAATGTGTACTGGAAAATTCCCCAGAGTGAGTTATGGAATTTTTCGAATTATATGTCTCGTCCTGATTGTTCATTTGTTATTAATGGAATAAAATCATATGAACAATTGGTAGATATGATTTACAAAAATGGTGGGTTTCGTGATAGTTGGACAATTTCGGATATTACTTTCATGGCCAGACAACCGGATGGTTCGTTTATTCCCGAAAAACTGAATAATGATAGTGCTCTTTCATGGATTTACTACTTTTCTGCTATGTCCTATGTGTTTTTGTATATAGTGTTGGAAGCAAACACACATGTTACACAGGTTGAGGATCCTACGCCATCATATGGTTACGGGGGAGTGTTTGGTGGTGAGGGTACGTGGACTACGCATGCCGGTAATTTTGGTGAAGGGACGAGCTTTACCATGAGAGGACCGGACATTGAGGAAGAAATTGTTGGAGATGAAGATTTCAGTCCGGTGAAGACGATTTCACTGATGAGACCTCGGAAACCGAATCGGACAGATCAATTAATAAGGAGAGCAAACAAGAAGTCATTGAAGAACACCCCTTTCCAAATGAAGGCCTCCACGTATATCGCGAGATGGGTGAGTGGGACTCGTCGTGTGTAGACAGGGACGAGTATGCCTTGCCACTCTGGGATGGGCATGTCGAGACTATCCATTTGGGTACAATTTTTCATACAAAGGAAGAAGCCCGGACTAGTATTCTGGCCTGGAATGTTGAGAATCTTATGGCGATCCGGACAAAAGATTCAAATAAGAAGTCGTTCAAAGTTGTGTGCAAATCAACTGAAGTTGTACCATGTATATGGAAGGCTCGGGTGAGTCTTAACAAACGGGATCACGGCAAGTGGGAGGTAAAAAGTGTGGAAATGGTCCAGGCCGACGTAAAAAGCTCCTGGAGCATCGATGTCAGCTACAAGAAGGCGTGGTACGGGAGAAAAAGAGCCATCGATCGTCTGTATGGAACGTGGGAATCGAACTTCGCACAACTCCCCCAGTAAGCAAAAATTAATTATAAATGTATTTACGTGTTGTTTGTAACTATATTTATTTATTTATTTGTTTATGGTTACCTTTTATAATTTGCAGGTTTTTCGCCGCCCTTCAAAGGGGGGAATCCTGGTACAGTCGTTGAGTGGGAATGGCAGGGTGGGGAATTAGCGCATCATTCTTGAGTAGGGGTGGCCAGTCCACGGGTCACAGCCCAGCCCGGCCCGGCCCGCCGGGCCCACGGGCCTTCCTTCAGTGACCCTTAATCCGTGAACCAGCCCGGTCCCGGACCGCCGGGACCAAAATGAAAACACGAGACCCGTTTCCGACCTGTAAAGCCACGGTTACGATCCTCGGAACCGGCAACCACTGGCCGGTTGCGGGATGGGCCGGTACCGGGTCGGGGTCGGGCCGGTCCGGCCCGTGGCCATCTCTATTCTCGTGACAGAGAATTCAGATTTGTCTTCTGGGTGTTCGGTCCCGTCATTTAAACCTTCCTTCTTTACCCGCCGATTATTAGCATCGACGGCACGCACCTGCGAGGTTCGTACAAGGGGAAGCTACTTGTTAATTGCAAATTAATTTTTTATTTTCTAATTTACAATAGAGTCTGAGCAGGTTCGTACAAGGGGAAGCTGGTTGTTGCCATAGCACAGACCGCGAATAAGCGTCTATTACCAGTCGCGTATGCGATTGTGGACGAAGAAAGCACGGCTAGCTGGTCCATTTTCCTAACACATCTACGCCATCATGTCGTCCCCGACAGACCGATATGTCCTCTTTCCGACAGGGAAAACGACATATTGAGTGCCGTTGATTTACTGGAGGCTTGGCACGAACCCCATGCATTTCATCGGATATGCCTTCGACACCTTCGGAGCAACGTGTTTTCAAGGTTCCGGAGTAAGAAAATCCGGGGTTTGTGCTGGAGGTTGGTTTCACTGTGTTCTCGCCGCAAATTTGAGCAGAGTCGACAGGAACTCCATGAATGTAACCCGGAAGCATACAATTACCTTTTCAAAATTCCTTTGGAAAAGTGGACCCTGTACGGAGATAGAGGACGTCGATGGGGCACTCTGACAAAAAATATGTCAGAGAGTTACAACAACATCCTCAAAGGTGTTAGGTTCCTACCCTGCAGAGCGTTGGTACAGGCCACAATGAACAAGACTTTGGATTTGTTTGAACAGGAACAAAACAAGTCCAGAAAATGCAGGAGTCTCATTCCTACCGACCTCTATGCCGCCTATCTGGTGTTGGATAGGACAACAACGACTCACGAGGTGCGATGTGTGGACGCTGACGAATCCCAGTACAGGGTGTGTAATGCCCCATTTATTTGTGGTTTATTTGAAGTATTATTATTATTATTATTATTATTATTATTATTATTATTATTATTATTATTATTATTATTATTATTGTGATATATTAATTATTGCTTGCCAATTTGAATGTCTAAATATTATGTCTAATTGCCAATTGTATATTTTGATTAATAATATTAGTATTTTAAAATCAATGTACGTATTTAATTTATATTGTCTGGAGTTTTGTTTATTTATCGTGCGATCGATTGGAACTGTCGAAATTAGTAATCGGAGAACCCGAGCCCGAGAGCTGGATTTATTTTCGTGTGATTGAATCGGGACCCGAGAGCCGAATATATATTAACGTGCGATTTTATCGATCCCGAAAATACCTGCATGAACCGAACTCGAGCCCGTGAGCCGTTTTCATTGCCGCGAACCAGCCCGATAGATCGGCCCGCGAGCCAAAAACCGGCCCAAAGCTCATGAAATCCGGCCCACTTAGCCCGCGACCCGAGTTGGGCCCGGCCCGACAGATTTTTTTTTTTCTCCTCCTCTTTCTTTCACGCGTGTGTGTGTATGATGTCTTGGGCATCAAGATAAATTTTTGTAAAACCTAATGTCATGAATATATTTTTTTTCCTCACGCATTGCAAACCGCAGCCAAGCCTTTCTCTCGTCTCTTTTCCTTTCGTCTTTTTGATTCTTCCCGATCGAGCGAGTCAGAGAAATCTGATCGTCACCTCGCAAACTCTCTCTTTTCTCTTGTGCCGCTCACCCCTTATCCTTCATCATCTCCGGTCACCCTCCTTCCTCCAGCGTGTTCAGTCCCCGTCATCTCGTCATCGCCGCTCTGTTCGTGAGACAACAACATCACCGGCGCATAGCAACTTGCGAATCAACCTCCGGCGACCCTTGCTCGTGATTCTTCCAGCAAGTTCATTTTCCGCGAGCAGTCCACGACCACCGGCGAGCCCTTCTCTCTCAACTCGCGATCAGCAGCGAGTTCCGGCGACTTCTGTTCGCCTTCGAGCAGCCGCTGCGAGCCGCCGCCTTCCTCCATTGCTGCAAGTCGTGAAGTTCTTCCGGCGACCTCTCCGTTTAGCCCGACGAGCAGCTTCTCCTCCGGCGACCTTGCAGCGACGTCCGGCGACCTAGCAGCAGCGACCCATCCCCTCTCGAAGCCGCTGCAGCATCTTCTCCTTCCGGCGAGACGCGAGAATCCGTCAAGCCCCGTTCGTGTTCGTTTAATTTTTCGAGTTTTTCCCGAGAACGGTACCTCGTCGTTTTTCCGTCTCGTTTAACTCGTATATGATTTATTTCGTTATGTGCTTATTGTCGTGAAGTGCTCGTTGAACAATGTAATATATGTGTGAATTGCTTAATGTGAGTATGTGATTTTATGTGTTATTATGATTTTATGTGTTATCGTATGTTCGGGACCTCTTCGATTTTCTAAAGAATCGAACGAGACCTCGAAAGTCGTGTAAGTCAGTGGATATTGAAACAATGTCGAGCCCCTGGTCTTATGAAAAGGCCTCGGATGAGAAATTTCATGTTATGAATTAATGGACAAGTTGTCGAGTATTTATATCACTGTTTTGGTGTTTGAATTTTTAAGAATAGCTCGCTGCTCGAAACGATGTGAAAATTTGAGGGTGATGTTGTCTGTTCATTACCAGCCTTATGTAAAAATTTCGTGATTTTTAGAAGCCTGTTGCTATTTTTAATAATTATATTGTAATCTGATCAGAATAGTGTTAAATGCATAAAACATTCATTCGTGAATCAAATGAGCTAAAATTCGAATATGTCATGACTCTGTGACTTTTATATGTTGTGTAAAATGTTTAGAATTTTTGGACTTGATTTGATGTGGTTAATAATTTATTTATTCGATCTGCTGAAACGTTGTTTGAATTTTTATAAATTGGTTGTTTCTTGAAAAATTCTGAAATTTTCTGAGATGTCTATTTTATGTGTTTAATCATGTTTTTAAAAGATGGGAATTTTTTGGAGTCCGTTTTGATTCGGTTTTGATTTAAATTCGATAAACTGCCGATGCTTGTATGAATTTTTTAAAATAGTAGCAGTCGACATTCAGAGCTGAAATTTTTATACATGGACTTTAGCATGCTGTATGTTGTGGTGTAAAATTTTCAAGTTCTGATTCGCTCATTAAGTTCAAGTATGAATTTATGATCCCTTTTCGTTGATATCTTGTTCGAATTTTATAAAATAGTGTATTTCGAGTTTAAAGCTGAAAATTTGTGGTTTTACATGTTTCTGGGAGATGTAATTTTGTGTAAATATTCAGAGCCTAAGTCGTAGAGTAGTTTGACCATCTATTTTTCATGCGATTAATGATTGCTATTTTCGAAACATGATTTTTATATGAAAATTGAGAATCGACTTGCTTTTTCGTTTTGATGTGAGTTTGACTTGGTCAATCCCTGGATGGATTTATGTGAACTCCCTTATGTGGTTTGGTCGAGTTTAGTGCTGAGTCTTAGTGTTCCAACATCCACAGGACTTCACGAACTACTTAGTCGAAACAAGTTCGACTAGGTCTGTCTTGTGATTTCCGATTTAAGTCGAGATAGATATTGATTGTAGAATCTTGACATAATCTAGGTGTCTAGAGGTGTTGACCTCGCCTCATTTCGAGATTTGTGACTGTGAACTGTTGCTGCTATCAGGTAGGTACATTTATGATGTATTCCATATTTATCGCACTTAATATTTGGTATAAATGCTTTGTTTTGAAAAATGATGTATGCGTGAGAACCCTAGTCTAAGTGTCCCGTATGTTAGTGCCTTTGAGGAATGCATAAACAGTGAGAGGTCATCGGCCGTAGATTCGAAGAGGTGACGCCCAGGTCCGTATGATATTCGTGAATGGAAAAAACATCTCTACTGTCTTCCTGGAAAGGATCCCAGGCCCGTAGCCATTCGGTGATGGGAAGGTTTCCAGTTACTTCCTTGCCGTGTGTGATGAAGGTTGTTGTATGTACATAGGAGGTTTGCGATAGGGCCAAGTAGGGAGTTAGACTGTTGGATTCTATGCATACTGAATACTATGGTTTTGATGGTTTAAAATGTTATGCGAGATACAATGTGCGATAAAAGTGAGCTTGTTGGTTATGCTCACCCCCATTATTTTTCTTTGTTGTTTTCTCTCTTCCTTTGTTTTAGGTTGAGACGAGCTGGAGGCGGTGGCGTAGGACGAGCGAGATGGTGGTCACTGTTTGATGATATCTTATGCTTCCGCATGAACTTGTTGCTTATTTATTTGCTTTCAATACTTTGGATTATTTATTTATTCGCCTTCGAACTATGTTTGAGTTTCGTTTGAACCTTGATTCATGCTAGACGTTTGAGAATGATTTTGAGATTTATATTTTATGAGATTGTTTACTTTGATAGCTCCAGCATGTGTAGGTTCTTTGGATTGAGTGATTGGATGTGTTCATTTGATGTGGTTAGTAAGTAGCGCCCGTTTCTCGATAAATGTTTTAATTTGGATTTAAAAAAAAAATATAACTCTGATTTTTATTATATAAATTCGGTAAATTCTTTAAAATAAAACGGGGCGTGACAGGGTGACAACCGGTCTACGCGCCAGTGGAATAGGCAAAACAAGTATGTATTTTTTAATTGGATGTTTTTTTCCATTCAAATGCGTTTTTTTTTTTTAATTTATATATATCAATCATTGTGGAAAACAGGTTGAGGTTGATTATCAGCAGCGTTGTACATGTAAGAAGTGTCAGACACATCGGAAACCATGCTCTCATGCATTACCCGTGTGTCGTCACCGGGGTGATCGACCAAACTTGTTGTACGATTCTCACTTTTGGAAGGAGAACTGGGTTGCTCAATTTTCTAATTGGAATTTTGCTCTAATTGGAAATCCTGACACGTGGCCGCAGGTGGGATGGAATTTGATTCCGCATTAGAAAAGGATCATCTCGAAGCCTGGACCCAGTCGTGCCCAAACGAGACGCTTTAAAATGCAAATGGATCATCGGGCGCGCCGCAGAATGGGCCGAGATCAATGCACTAGATGTGGTGATTCCGAACATTTTGCGGACCATTGCCCGTATTCGCATCCTCCCACCGATCGAACTAGACTCCGTGATGATTGGGGGAACTAGATTTTTTTGTATGTATTTTGACTGAATCGGATTGTCAATTATAGTGTAATCAAACTCGAATTAGTCCAATTGAAGTCAAATTATTACAATCTTGGTCAATTATAGTGTAATCGAACTCGAATTAGTCCAATTGAAGTCAAATTAGTACAATCTCGGTCAATTATAGTGTAATCGAACTCGAATTAGTCCAATTGAAGTCAAATTAGTACAATCTCGGTCAATTATAGTGTAATCGAACTCAAATTAGTCCAATCAAAGTCAAATTACTACAATCTCGGTCAATTATAGTGTAATCTAACTCGAAGTAGTCCAATCAAAGTCAAATTAGTACAATCCCGGTCAATTATCGTGTAATAGAACTCGAATTAGTCCAATCGAAGTCAAATTAGTACAATCTCGGTCAATTATAGTGTAATCGAACTCGAATTAGTTCAATTGAAGTCAAATTAGTACAATCTTGGTCAATTATAGTGTAATCGAACTCGAAGTAGTCCAATTGAAGTCAAATTACTACAATTTTTTTTATATATACACGGATTCTCAGAATCCGTGTACCCATTCGAATAAAAGAAAAGCAAAAAAAAAAAATCGAAAATCAGAGCAGATCTCCCAAACCCCCAAATCGAAAATCCCTCCTCATCTCAAATTTTCTCTCTCTCACCTCACCGCCGCTCCCTTCCCTCTCTCCCACCGGCGACCACACACTCCGACACAGGCAACCGAGCTCACACCAATGAACAACTCGTCTCCGCCCTCCGGCCACCCACAACGCCGGCAACCCACCACCGACGGCGTCGCGAGCTTCTATCTCCCAACCCGAAACTCCGTCGCGACTCTCCTCCCTGCTACAGCTCCGTCCTACGACCGGCGCCCGACCACCGCACCCCTTCGGGCTCACTCGACTGGCTCCGGCGACGCACACCTTCGGGCTCACTCGACCGGCGCCCGACCACAACCTCTGTTCCACCCGACTGCACCTCCTTTTCATTTAGTTTACTCGCGCAAGGTATGGCTAAAACCTTGATTTGTATATTTTGATTGGAGGTGAATTGGAGGTGGGAATTGCTATATGTTATTGAATGGAGGTGGTGATGTTGGTGCCTGGGATTTGTTGAATTTGTTTGGGCTCGATTGTGAATATCGTGTTCAATTGAATATTGAGGTGATCAAATTTTGTGTTGGTTGACTACAGGGTTCGTTTCTTTTGTTGTGTCTGGTTTTATTGATCTTCAACGATCCATTTTATTGTGAATATTGTGTTCAATTGATCATTGAGGTGATCAAATTTTGTGTTGGTTGACTATAAGGTTCGTTTTTTTTGTTGTGTCTTGTTTTATTGATCTTTAGCGATCCGTTTTATTGTGAATATTGTGTTCAATTGATTAGTGAGGTGATCAAATTTAGTGTTGGTTGATTATAGGCTTGTTTGGTTCATTATTGCTATTTCTTTAGTTAATTTAGTTAAAATCTACTTCCTTAGTTAATCTAATTCACAATCACCCAACTTATTGATTAGAATGTCTAGGAATTATTTTATCTTTGTGTGTTTTGGACAATTAATTAGCAAACGACGCTCCGAATAGCCTTCCTTAGAGAACGACTCGAGGTCAGGTAGCTCGGTTACCATCTACCCATGCAAAATACTACTAAACAATATACTACAATTTCGGTCATTTTTGCAGAAAATGACATCGTCATCCTCGAACCCTAAACCCTACACCCCACACCCCGACCCCAGTGACCCCTCACTTCTATATCTTCAGAACTGCCACCAGTCCATGGCGATATATGAGGACGCACTGGGGTTTTGCCACGGCGTGGTTAAGCTACGCCGTGCGGTCACCCAGTTCTGGGTTTCCTTGCAGGGCAACAAGCAGAATGCCCGGACCTGGGAGGTGATCGAGAAGGCCAGCTTCGGGCCTTTGTTTCGGATGGGGCGGATCCAGACAAACAACCCTCATTACATGCCTGCTGGAGAGGTGGCGTCCGGAGACGCACACCTTCCACTTCGACTTCGGGGAGACCACGATCACTCTCTAGGACGTTCAGATACTATTTGGCCTCCCCGCCAGTGGGGATGCGTGCTGGGGACACACCGTACAACGGACTCCCCAAGAGTGGAGAAACTATTGTGTGGACGCTCTAGGGTACCTCCCATATGTACAGGTATATTTTTACCTAAAACTTTTTTTTTTTTGCTTATTTTGTTGTTTATTTTTTTTTATTATTGTGTTTATGTATACTTAAGTCGTGGATCGTTTTTAATATATATATATAAATGTATTTCAAGGATCTCGAGGACCCGGCCTACGACCCCAGGACTTGGGACATTTCAGGCCAGTACCTGTATTTTGATAGTTTGGAAGACGAGTGCAAGAAACCTCTAGAGGATGGACTCCATACATCAAAGTACGAGAGGAGGGCGAGAGCACTGATACTCTGGTGTATTGGTCCTTCTTCTTCCCCGACCATCGGGCCAACGGAGTCAACCTTTACTGGTTGTCCCTGTTGACTGACATCGATGCCATTCTGGGGTACAGCTGGGGTGAAGCGCTTCTGGTCGGGGTATATAGAGCTCTCTGCGACGCCTACGAGAGGGAGGAAAAATATATCAAGAGCTGCGTGCAGTTGATTCAGGTAAATTTATTTACTTGTTAATTGCAAATTAATTTTCCTTATTATAAATTACAATAATATGTGCTAAAAAATGTATATGTCCATATGTGCAGGTTTGGGCATGGGAACGCATCCCTCGTATTCGCCCATTCATGAAGAGAACGCATTTCGGCTCTCAGGCTGGTTGTCCCTTGGGTGCAAGGTAATAATAACCTTTATTTATATTTAACACTTAAGTTATTTCAATTATCAAATTTTGTAATTACAAATACTCTCTCTTATTCATAATAAGTGTCGTTTTGAGAAGTTGCACACTAATTAAGAATAATTTTTTTGACAATAGTAACCCTCATTAATGAAGATAGAGATGGATGTTTTAAAAAAAAAAGATAAAGAGAATATGAAAAGACGTAGTGTATTTATTAACTAAATGAGGGTAATAATGGAAAAATACGTACAAAAGATCCAAAACGACATTTATTTTGATTAATAGTTGATAAAGCCAAAATGACATTTATTTTTTTTTAATTCTATTTTTTTATTAAATTCATTAATAATTCTATAAATGTTTTTTTTTTTTACAGTTCGATTGGGTACCCTATGAGACGTACATACACGATGGTCGGCTCCCGGACCAGTGTACACGAGACCGACATCTTTGGATGTACAAGGGGTGGATCTTCTGTTGGAACATCGGAGAACCCCACCAGCCTGATAGGGTGCTCCGCCAGTTTGGGTGTCACCAGCCCATCCCCCAGACGCCGATCATTACGTGTCTGGCCGATTGGGACACCCCCCACAAAGGCCAGGGCATGACTGGGAGGGCATATACCGATTGGCGGGCCTTTCATTCAGATCTTGGGAGGATCTGGACCGATGAGAGAGATCAGAATGTCCTCCCAGATGTACCGGTGGATCCCTTCCTGCAGCCGGCAGAGGGGTACATTGATTGGTATCACAGTAAAACTGTGAGACTATTCAGTGACCCTAACAACTACGCGACAATCTCACAGGACGGCGGGTTTCAGCCATATGCCGACCGGGAGAAGTGTCAGGTAAGTGTCTGGTAATTTGTGATTTTATTATTATTATTATTATTATTATTATTATTATTATTATTATTATTGAAGTTATTATTATTATTCTTATTTTTTTTAGCTATTCATAATAGTTATTTGAATTTTATTTTCAGAATTCGGGTATGGAGGGGGCGTATAACACGCTATCGAACATTCAAGACATGTTTGATATGCTACCTCCCCGAGCGCAGGAAGGGTTCCAGCAAGCCCAGAAACTTCTGTATGTTTCTCTCACTGTTGGGGGCCAGTCGGTCACACAAGGGGCGTCGTCGGGGCAAAATTCTATCTCAACAGGAGTACGCCCCACCCCAGCAGACACAGTCCCAGCGGGCGAGGCATAGACCGGCGCCCCACGTTGGTGGAGCGAGAAGACGCCGTGACCGCGAACCCGCTGCTGCATTCCCCCGGGAATGAAGAAGACGAAGAAGGTGAGATTTTTTTACTTAACTACAAATATATATATTTTTTTGTTTGTCTTTATTTATTTGTTCGGTCGAATTACTGATTTTTTACAAAAATTAATTAATTAGGTGAAGAAAAAGAAGAAGCAGCCACGCCTGGACCGACCGCAGCATCGTCTTCTTCAGTACCACGACCTCGGAGAGGGTCCCTAATATGCAAGCCTAAGAAAACATATACTCCTAGTTAGTTTGTGTTGTATTCTGTGATTTTGTGGACATTTTCTTTTTTTCTTTTATTTTTTGTACTGGATTTTCAGATATTTATTATTGATGGTTTTGTGTACATATTTTGTGGTTCACCTTTTTTTTTATCGGTAATTGTGGTTGACTTTTTGTATATAGTGTTTCGTGTATGTATGCATGCTAGATTATTATTTGACGAATGAATTGATATTAAAGTGATATTATTTCGTGTTCAAAATGTTAAATCAAAATTTATAAAAAAAACCTTCATATTGAAGGATAAGAATAAAAATTCAGCCAAAATAAACGCGATCGCAGGTAACGAGTTCGTGAGCATCCAATAGCCGAGCCCTAACTTAAAAAAAAAATAAAAAAAATAATAAATAAATAAACAAGGATTCTTAGAATCCGTGTTTATAACAAAAAAAAAAATAATAATAAATAAATAAACACGTATTCTAGAATCCGTGTTATAATGTAAAACAGATTTTCAAAATCCGTGTTAGGTAACATGGATATTCATAAAACTTGTTTGGTTCAATTAATTAGGGTCAATCACGTCATTAAGGAAAGACGGATTCTGAAAATCTGTCTTTTGCTCAAAATTAAGGAAAAACGCATTCTGAGAATCCGTGTTTTCTTAAAACACGGATTCTGAACTGTTTTGTTTTTTTCCAGACAAGTTTTTGTTGATTTATTTTTGCCCACTTATTTTTTTTAATTAAATAAATGATTCTAACACTCACATTAAGTGGAGCCCACAAAAAATAAAAAATCAAGTGTATCTCTCCATATGAGTGCTATATACACCTCTATGTACATTTATTATGTACTTGTAGCATTTTTCTTTACATAATATTTCAAAGGCTTAATTGCAAATAAAACCATGACCTTTTCGAAATTTGCAATTTAATGCACCACTTTAAAGTTGGCAAATTTATACACTACTTTTACAATTTTTTGCAATTGTATGCATCGGGCCAAAAATCGGGCTTTCTTTGCTGACATGGGCTGGTGACGTGGCTGACATGTCAATATTTTGCTGACGTAGCGACAAAAATTATAAACAGAGGCAAGGTTCGAACCTGTGACCTCTAGGTTACATTGTGGCAATGAAAACCACCACACCATTCCAAGTTATGTGTTGGATTCAATAGCAATTAATATATATGGACACTAAGTACTAATAAACACAATTAAAATTTTAAAGATAATGTATCTTATATTAATAAGATATAAACTTATAATAATTTAAATATAATTAAATAAATTAAATAATATTAAATGAAAAATAAATTATAATAAAGTAAGATAGATTATTATAGTATAGTGCATTTAAATTAAATTAAATTAAAATAAATTATTATATTTATTATTTATTAAAATAAAATTAATTATATAAATTTGGAAATAAAAATAATATATTATTTATTATATTATCATATATTTTATTATATAAGATAATATAAGATAATATAATATAATATAATATATTTTTTATAAAATAATATAAAATAAGATAATATATTATTTATTACATTATATTATTTTATAAAAAAATAATAATGATAAAATTAAATTAAAAAATAAAAAAGATTAAAGTACACAAGTTAAAATTAAGTAAAAATAATAAAATATAAGATAATAAATTATAAAACATGGAAAAATAAAATAAATATAAGATAATAAAATATTTATTTTATTATCATTTTATTTAATATAAGATTATAAAATATTTACTTAATTTTATTTTACTATTTTATATTATATTATCTTATAAGATAATAAATATACGATAATGATTATTTATTATACTATAATAATAATATTATAATGTATTATAATATATTATATTATTTTTATAATATAATAAATATAAGATAATATAATGTAATAAATAATATATTATCTTATTTTATATTATTTTATAAAAAATATATTATATTATATTATATTATCTTATATTATCTTATATAATAAAATATATGATAATATAATAAATAATATATTATTTTTATTTCCAAATTTATATAATTAATTTTATTTTAATAAATAATAAAGATAATAATTTATTTTAATTAGTAAATTTAAATGCACTATACTATAATAATCTATCTTACTTTATTATAATTTATATTTCATTTAATATTATTTAATTTATTTTATTATATTTAAACTATTATAAGTTTATATCTTATTAATATAAGATACATTATCTTTAAAATTTTAATTGTGTTTATTAGTACTTAGTGTCCATATATATTAATTGCTATTGAATTCAATACATAACTTGGAATGGTGTGGTGGTTTCATTGCCACAATGCAATCTAGAGGTCACAGGTTTGAACCTTGCCTCTGTTTATATTTTTTGCCGCTACGTCAGCAAAATATTGACATGTCAGCCATGTCACTAGCCATGTCAGCAAAATCGCCACGTCACCAGCCCATGTCAGCAAGGAAATCCCGATTTTTGGCCCGATGCATACAATTGCAAAAAATTGTAAAAGTGGTGTATAAATTTGTCAACTTTAAAAGTGGTGCATTAAATTGCAAATTTCGAAAAGGTCATGATTTTATTTGCAATTAAGCCTATTTCAAATAAATCAATCTCTCTATTATATATTAATATGTTAATAGATATATAAACAAATACTACTACTTTCTACATTCGTACTTTTTAAATATGGTTTAATGATTAAGCAATCTTAAACCACTCAATTATCCAATAGATTTAGGTCATCGGTTTGGTCTTTAATGATGATGTCTAAAGAGGGATTGCATTTTCTCTACCGATATATAATTTTATTTTTCATTTATTTCTTCCATCTTAGACGGTGCATGCTTTGGTGCTTTGGTGCTCTATTTTTTCAAAATTTAGAATCACAAATTTTGGCGCACAGTACGGTCACAAAACCATTAAAATTAAAAGTCATCCACTTATGATAACGACAAGACCCAATTTTATAAATTTGGAAATTCAGATGAACAGAAAACGAAGCCATCATTATCTTGACCTTTCTAGCAAGTCAACTGATTACCTTCAGCGCCTAACTTGGCCTTTCTATCGAGAGTTGCCAAAATAACTTGCGGCCCGAGCTCCAGCCCCATAAAAAGGACGGGTTGCGCTTTCATTTTTCAAGGCCCGCCAGGAAACGGACCAACACTGGCTGGCCCGCGCGGGCTGCGGTTAGGTGGGGGCGGAACGGACTAGCTCGCGGGCCAGCCCGCTTAATTTAAAAAAAAAAAAAATACATGTTTATATATATTGAAGGGTCTTGATTAAGTAAAAATCCAAAAAATTGTTATCTTAAATAGTAGGTCAGATGCAAAAAAAGGTAAAAAAACACACACTCTAAGCTCTAACACTCGCCTCACCCATTGCCTTCACTTCATAGTGTCCACACACGCTGCACAACAACACAAGAGATCACCTCTCATCTCAATCCTCAACGATTCAGTCTCTCCCTGTAATGCCCCAAAACAGTAATAATATTCAAAACGGTTTCACTGCTCGACTATAAGTGAAATCCGTAATTTTCAGAATTTCTGAGTATATTTTTCTAAGTCATAATCGAGAGTTGGTATTTTATACTTAGAATATTTTCTAAGTGTATAATAATGCCAAAGCCAAGTCTCGGACATTTTAAATCGAGCCCTAGACCTACCCGAGCCGGCCGTGCCCTAACCTCGCACCCGCGCCCTGAGTCGCGCCCAAGGACCCCCAAGACCTGGCCCAAGGCCTTAGCTAAGCCTTAGTATCATTTGCTAAATTTTTCTAAGTGTTGAGGAACTCAACAAAGTCTCGTTTCAGCCCATATCCTCAGCCCAAGTCAAACCCCACGCGCAGCCCACGCAGCCCCCCATCCAGCCAGTAGGCCCCTCACGCCCAGGCCCAGTGCCGCGCCCGTGCCAGTGCCCAGGCCTAGCACTGGCAGCGCGACAGCCCATCACTTTGAGCCCAAATGGAGAAGGTCCGGCCCACTTCTTTCATGAACCATTAGTGACGAATGTTAAGGACTTACTAAGGGTCTAAATGAGCTTAATTAGCCCTAAGCATTCATTAGTTAAGTCAACCAACCAAGGCATGAAGTGGAGCATGGGTGATATTATTATTTTATTCCCTTGTGTAAGGGATTGTTCCCTAGTCTTGAACCAACCTGACCAGATTCTCTCACCACGTTTTATGCTCTGAAAACCCACTAAAATGCCCACTAAAACCGAGCATAATCAGGTCAATGCATGCCCCAATGCCTCAGCCCATAATTCCATGCGCATGAGTGGAATTTTCCCACTTGTTTTGTCTCCCACCACTTCACCTTGTAAGCTCCGCCCAAACCAGCATATAAACAGCCTTCCTCAGTTCATTTGAAGCTCTTAGACCTTCAATTGCTCGAGCATTTAGTGAGAAATTCAGAGAAAAGTCGAGAAGGCCTTACCTTGGCACCCGCGCGCGCGCACCAGCCCGGGAGGAGGAATTCTCGAGGTCCAGCCATCTCCAAGTGACTTCTCTCGTGACTTATCATTCTCCAAGCCTTCTTGGATTTTTATAAGTCGTGTGGGTTAGTATCTTCCAGCTCAAAGCCATCCAACCACCCCAAGTCACCCAAAAGCCGCGCCTAGCCATCATTTTAGCCCTAGCACCATTTCTCCATTTCTAACTGAGGTAAGCCCGAGCCTTAAATGTTTATAAATTATTTTATGACATTTTAAGATTTTTCATGAGTTAAAATCGAGCCATGCATGTCATTATATGTGATTTCCAAATTTTTCAAGTTAAAGGCTATAAAAATAAAATTTTAGTTCCAAGCATGCCTAAGTCGAGACTTGTGGTTAAATCACTCTTAAAAATCATGTTATTGATGATGTTAAAGTTTGAGAATGAAATGAGTTCATTAACTTAGTCAAATCATGCTCGAAAATATGTTAAAATGGGCACCCGAACCTTAGTTCATTTCATGCAAGATGTGCCACATGTTTTAGCCTCTATAGCAATGATTTAACATGTTAAACATTCGGCCATCATCAATAGTTTGTGAATTTTTAGTCGGTTCGGACGTCAAGTGCTCGTACGGGCCGTATAAGCCCTACAGAGTGAACATGCAAGTGGACCCGGGGTCCACTAGTGTTTTATGTGTTATTTTTGTTTATTTTATCATATTATGTTGTATGGTCATGCATGTTGCCGGAAAAAGTCGCCGGAGGTCCGGCAAGGGCCAGCCTTGGTCACTGGCCGCGCATGTAGCGCGGCAGTGCCCGGCCCCGCAGCCAGTCGTGCCCGCGCCAGCGTGCGCGTGGCACCCGCATGATGAGAATGTGGGTCTCGACCCCCGAAGGCGAGAAGGGCAGAGTGCCGAGTCGGCCCGAGAAGGCCAGAAAAAGGGCCGAAACAATGCGTGCATGGCTATGGAGACGTGTACGAGCCCGTATACGAGGGTGCAGAGGTGCGCAATGGAATAGGAGAGTACGCAAGTCGACGATCGAGACACGCGAGAGTGCAACACGGATGCGCTGGGAGGAGACATGAGCGACGCGAGTCGGCGCATACGCGACTGAGGCGATCGACATACCGAGGCTCGCGAAAGGAGGCTGGCGCAGGGGTCGAACCAGCGATGGCAATCGGGACACGGGGCGTGGTTTGCGAGCCAATAATTGGAGGAAGGATCTCGTGTCGTCCACTCGAGAGCGGGAAGACGCGTGAATGCGAAAGCGCATGCATGGCGCGACGGGGCGGACGCGGGATGAGGTCAGCAACGCACAGGACGCGCAATGGCTAAGTCCAGCTGAGCCGGCGGTCCGGCCAGCCAGCGAACCAGCCGGTTCGACCGGCGGTTCGAGTCAGTTTTGATTCGTGATTTCTGATCTGAGTCTATTTTTGGAATTTTAGTATTTTTCCGAGCCGAGCCAGTCCAGTCTTAGCATATAAATAGTCCGAGCATTTTTAGCATATAATTTAACATTCCGAGCATTACACTTAGCATTATTTTGCTTAAATATTTATGTAGCCTAAGGAGAGTCGAGCCTCCGACCGCTACTCCAGTTTCAGCACTTGCGTTCAGATTTCAGTTATCAGGTGGGGGTCATGTACTGGATGTCACATCATAGATCATAACTATACTATGGCAGAGGTATGTTTGAGACAGTTTAGTTCCGGGTTGGGTGGCCAAGGCCTTTATACCCGCCTGATGATCGTTTGGGGGGCCAAGGCCTTTATACCCCATCGGAGTGTACACACGAGCAGCCAAGGCCGAAGGTCTTTTGACCACAGACCAGAACAAAAATCAGAGATCAGTTTACAGTTTAAGCTCTTATATATTTATGTTTCATGATATGTTATTATAGATGATGTTTTGTTCAGTACTGGTCTTTGCGGAGCATAGTGGTTTGCTCACGCCCCCATTGTGTTTTTCAGGAGACGGAGTCGTGCGTGTCGGATGAGGACAGATGTGGCGTAGCGTGGTCATGAGAGTCGGACATATTTTACCAGCATTTTCATGTCCTAGATTTATGATCATGTGTATTATTCAGTTTATGTATGCATGTTTATGTATTCGTATTTCAGATGCTTCCGCCAGCGAGTTTTTCTAGACAGTGCGAGATAGTACAGACTATGCATGTATAATTCCATAATCCGCGAGCAGACATATAAAAAATATAAAATTAATATGTAATAAAATTTATCGATATTAATTTATTGAAAATATTATAAAAAATTTAAATTGTACAAAATTATATTAAACATGTCTATTTAAAATCAATTTACAATAGGTACGGTACATGTAACTGATAATAAATTCCACTATATTCATTTAAAAATTAGTGCCATTTAAAAAATTTGTTAAGAAATTCGATTTGGCTTTAATGTGATCGCATAATGTTAGTTATATAGTTGTTGTATTGTGTATTGGAGGGTTTGGTTAAGGCTCAACCTAAGTGTGACTCATCTTATGTTTTTATATAAGTGTACATACCTTTGTGTTAATACAAGATATAATTTTCTCACATTCTTACATGGTATCAGACTAGGGTTAGAATGCTTGAAAAGTCCTCTCGTAGGAGAGATCACTATCTCTCGCCAGAGAGTCCTCTTTCTTCTCATCGGAGAGTTCACCATCTTCTCATAGGAGAGTTTCACTTCCCTTCTGGTCTCGCAGGGTTTCTTTAGGCAATTTATTCTTTTTATAGGATTCTAGAGGAGCAATTTCATTGATTGGGGTTTCTATAGCCGGATGTCGCGGAACATAGCAAGGATACCATCGGTCACACGACTGAAGAAGTAGAGCAGCGCTTAAAGGCCTTTTCGTTATCGGTGGTAGAAAACAAAGTTATTGATTTAGGATCTGAGGATGTGAAAGAGAGCGTGGAAGAGTGCCACAAGAGCTTATTTGGGAAGATTGTGGGGGATAAGAGAGCCCATTTGGTGGGGGTTAAAAAAGCGATGAGCAGTATTTGAAAAATCAAAGGCTCTATGGAGGTTTCAGTTTATCTTTGAAGATCTGGATGATATGAAGAGGGTAGCATTAGGCACGAACTGGATTTTGGATAACCAATACCTGGTGTTGAAGGGATGGCATGAAGGATTGAACAGGACTGCGCCTTGTTTCAATGATCTTAAACTCTTGGTCCAAGTTCACCACCTCCCGTTGCATTGGCTAATGTCTGAGGTTGGTCTGAAGATAGGTAAGATGTTCAAATCCGTATCCAATGTATGGGTCTGCAATCTGGGAAATCAAGGAGGTAGGTTGATCAAACTGTTTGTGACAGTGGATATCACTGAAGCTCTTCCAAGGTGTGCTACTATTCGATTGGGGTCATAGTTAGTAACTGTAACCTTTAAATATGAAGGACTTGTCAACATGTGTTTCTACTGTGGGAAGGTGGGACATATTAAGAAAGGTTGTGAGCAAAGGATTGCAGATGTTAAAAAGAATGCACTTAGAGAAGGCCAATTTGGTGAATGGATGCGAGCTTCAGAAGATTTGCAGTTACATAGTAGAAATGATGGTAGCTCTTCCTCAGGACAAGATAAAGTTCCTTCTTCAAGTCTAGTTAATGGCAATAATATTGAGTAAGGGAATGAGGAATTAGCTCGTGGGTCTTATGGATTGGCTAACAACTCAGTACATAAGGATAAATCCTTGCAGAAAGTGGAATCTACCTTTTCTAAACAAGGTGAAGGGTTATCAAGTGGGAATACTGAAAGACATATTATCATTTGCACAGCACCACTAACTAGTGATCAGGTGGGGTTGAAGGAGTCAGTAGTTAGTAAGAATGATGCAATGGATTCCGACCAGCAATCTAAGGAATGTGCTACAACAAAACAGAAGAAGACAATTGATAATCACAGCTTTACAATCTAGATGGGAGGCAAAAAAATATGGAAAAGAACCATGAAAAAATAGAGTAGACTTCTCAGAAGCAGTGGATCATTGCTGGTGGAAGAACCTCCTAGTGCATCTAAGAGAATGAGGGACCAGGAGGGAGAAGGCAGTCACATTGAGGTTATTGGTAATCAACATGAGAGAATTGAGAAAAGTCCAGAGTTTCTTTGACACAGGTGGAGAGGGCCAATCTTAAGGAGCCCTCGGGTTCTAAATGAGGGCTTTGGTGTAGAACTGTAGAGGTCTGTGTGGGCCCTCTACAGTTCCCCAGATCAAGGAAGCTCTCAGACTCCATCACCCTTCCTTCACTTTCCTTTCTGAAGTCAACAAATCTAAAAAATTTGTTTTCTAATCCTTGTAGACATGCATTTTGTAGTAATGCTTGTGGGTATTAGAGGTGGTCTCCTTTTGCTTTGGGATCCTGACGTAGAAATTGTTCAGATATATGGTCTTTTTTTCTTCATAGCTGTAACACCCGTCTTCTATTCCTAGACTTTTAAAATTCAGAGTTATATTTTTACTTTTTATTTTCGAAAAACGCTATCTTTATTTTCGAAAAAGCTTAACTGACTCACGAGGTGCTACTCAAACTCTACTTTACTGCTTTTCTTATCTCTTTCTCATGCAGACATAATAAATACATGCAACCTAATCGAATCCGCTATATAAAGGTACCACGGAGATAAAGGCATTACACATGCATAAGACTGCAGTCTCATAATACATACTGAGTCTGAATATGCGGAAGTTAAAACATAATAAGTGCACACATAGTAATAATAATACATGTTCAAATGAATGACATGAAAATGCGTGTAAAAATCCACTGCTCATGACCACGACCACCGCAGGTGTTCACGCGTCACGCTGAACTCTCTCACCTAAAAAAAAAGTTAGTGGGGTCGTGAGTAAAACCACTATGCTCCGAAGAAACCAGTACTGAATAAAACAACATCAATAATAACAATATCATGACTTAAGCATATATAAACTGAACTGAACTGAATTGAATTGAATTGAACTGAACTGACTGAACTGACTGGTGGTTAAAAACCCTCGGCTCAAAGCCGCTAAATCATGTGCACACTCCGATTGGATCATTAAGGCCAGCTGCTGCCTCCATCAGAACCCTAGGTGGATCATTAAGGCTAGCTACTGCCTCCATCCTGGCGATATAAATTGAACCAAGAAGGGACCATTTAGGCTAGCTACTGCCTCTATTCTGGTCGATATAATTTACTCATACATACCTCGGACATGGTAAAGCGATTAAAGACGATGTGAAACTCAGTACATGACCCCCACCTGATCTGTTGATACTTCTAGGAAAGTGCGACTGGATGAATGGTAGCTGTTGGAGGCTCGACTCTCCTTAAGCTAGATAGATATTCGAGCAAAATATACTAAGTACTAAGCTCAACTGTAAACTTGATTATTATTATTATCTGATCTTACTAGTTTCGCTCGCTCGATTTTAAAATCATTTGTTCTTGATTTAGAGGATTTACGAGCTGATCTGGGAAATTACTGTCTTGAGGCCTTCTAGAGTTCTCTGAATTCGTCTAAGTCTGGATTGCTTATCTGATTTTATCTGATCTGTCTTATCTGACTTATCTGATTTATCTGAGCTATCTGTCTGATTTTTTTTTTATCTGAACTGGCTGTCTGGTTTTATCTGAATTGACTTCTACTTATATGACTGGGTTCGGAAAATACTAAATCCCGATTCACGCTCAACCCGATATTCCGAACTGAACTCCCGAATCATCCGGACTGATTCGGCTGAATTGGACCGGCTGCACGATCTGAACCGACCAGTCGCTCGTCTGACTGGGTGCAACTCGGTTCAACCGTGGTTTGGGTACACACGCACGGACACGCTTCGTCGACGCACAACTTTTCTACTCGGATCTAGTGTTCATCCGAACTATCCGGAAAAAGGCCGAACTAGGGCTCTATACTCAACCGACAAACTTACTCATTTTAAGCCGAAACTTAAACCCTGAGTTCAACATGATTTATCGTGATTTTAAGCCCAACAACTGCAGCTAAGTCTCAACCGGATAAATTTCTAGAATTATCACTCAAAGAGGCTAAAGTCACGAATTTTTAGGCATATCAAACGGCATCCAAAATCATGAAATTTTAACCACAACATATTCAACATTTATGAGATTTATTGTAAAAATATCACAGCATTTCGAAGCCTTTAACTCGTTTAACAAAAATCGATTTCGACTATATATTCTAAAATCCGATTCATCTAGCAAACGGGCACCAAAATTCACGAAATTAAAATCTAAGCCTCAAGACATCTAGATAGCATTTATCAATTTGGTTTCGCATTTTTCGGTTCAGCCCATAATAAATTCCAAATTTAAAAGTCTTAATTGCCCCACTCCTTATTACAATAGCAAATAAATGAACTAACTCTCCATACCTCTCACAGTTTCAGGAACAATAAAAATTAATCAAAATATATTTCTTTATTCAAACTCATATAAATAATATTTAGTCTCACAATTTCTTAAAAAAAAAAATTAATCAAAATCGTGATACTTTTTTTATTATAACCCATATAAATAATATTTAGTTTATTGATATAATATAAGAGATATATTTATTTATATAAATTTCATTCCAACTATTATGTAGTATAACTTAACAAGTAATTTTACCAACTATTTTTCAAAATTTTAAACAAACATAGGCAACTACTTAGATACACTAATATATATCTTAGTTCATCACATAATCTCCTAAAATAATTTGCCAAAATTGTAAAAACATTCAAAAAATTTGAGAAATCTAGTCAAAAAAGTTTCAAAGTTGCATAAACATTCAAACAATTTGAAAAATCTAATGAAAAATAATTTTAGGAACACCCAAACAAAGAAATCTAATAAAGTAAAGAAGAAATAAAATTCTAAATAAATGATATATTTAGTTACATAGATGACCATGATAACTTTTGAAAATTGTTACTGTAAATTTTAGTTACTTTGATTTTTTTTTTTTCAATTGTAATGAGATATATTGCAATTGACTCATATTTTGTTTTTTTAAAGAGTGATGACTTGTTATTAGTTTTGTTTATATGATGCGATCTTATTCAATCAATTAAGAAATATTTTCAATTTATCATTATTTAAATTTTTCTCTATTTAAATCAATTTAATAAATATTCTAAATATTAATTATTTTTATTTGTTAAATAATTATAAGTTCAACATAAATAAGAATAATAAATTATGATGATGTTCTTATTAGTAATTTTACAAATTAACTAATTCAAAACAGCTATGTTTACCAAATAAATTTTTATAAACCGCTAACATAATCATCTGGTCAAAACAACTAATTTAATATGCTAGTCAAAACAGCTAATGCAATCAGCTAACCGCTGATTACCAAACAAGGCCTAAAACTTGACCAGAAAACTGTTTGTATATGAAAATACTCAATCCATACACAATTCATACTCAAAATCTAACTCAATTTTAACTCAACTCCACTATCTTCAATACTATCAATATAATTAAATAATATCAACCAATCATTGTTACACATCACATCAATTTTACTTTACAATTCATCCTCACATAATTTTAACTAATCATCACTTTACACCATCTCTTTCTTACTTTTTTATCAAATCAAAATCCAACTAACAACTAATTATATTATTTTTTTCAAAATTAACACTAGTTAACCAAAATATTTCGTTTGATCAAATATATTTGTATATACACACGCCCTACCAGTAGCTTGATTGACTGAGGTAATCCTGTCACTAATCATGTAAAAATATCTGACATATGAAGTTTTGGCAGTAGAGCCTTCCACTCTCTGCTTTATGTTTATTTCATCTTCTTCTAGACCAATAACTGGCAAAGACACTCAAACCACCCGAAGCTCGAAGGTTTATGGAAAACCCAAAAACTAATATACAAGGGTTGCATGGAGTACACCTTTCAAGTTAAAACATATACTTTTAACCTATAAATACTCGAGAAAATGACTCCCTTTACAAATGCTTGTGGAAATAATATCACATTTACGAGCAGCAAATCTTTTCATCATATATACGTTCTATAATAATAATTTAAAGGGGTCAGGTGGTTAATAGGACCTGATTAATCGTTAATCAAGTTTAATTATATTTAATAAAGGCAGATATTAAGTCAGTTTTAAAAACAACAAACCACACTCAATAAGACTATTGCATGATTGGGAAACGTTCATATTCACCATTTCTATACTCAACAGTAAGACAAAGAAAAGAAATCAAGATTTTCTCTCTCCATATCTCGTTTATTGTGCACATAACATCTCACAAAAGGAAACCTTCATCAGTCTCTCACAAGAAAAAAAGAAATCTTCATCTCTCATCTCTCACACACACAAAAACTGAAATCCTCTCTACGAAAATTGGAAGAATGGCAAAGCGTAAAATAATTGAGGCAAGAAAATTGGAACAACGAAGATGAAGCAAGGATAACTTAATCCCGATCTCACCAAATCTCAGCGTTTTGTGTTTCTTCACCTCAAACAAGACAGGAGACGGAGAAAAAAAAAAGATGTCAATCATCACAGTGAAGATGGAGTTTGATAACTCGCTCATTATCTCGTCTAACAACTAAAAATTAACCATTCGAGCATAAAGTCATCCAAAAGAAGCTGGTCGCCGGCGCCATACGTTGAGCCATGAATCTAAGATGCGCTCCAAAAGTTTAATTCTTAACCGAGAGCCCAGCGGGACCACGTAACCCTCCAACGCTGTTGGCCGTCGCATCGTCTGTCGTCACTCATAGGGAAGATTCTCAACTGAGAGCCAAGCGGTATACCACGGCATTCCTCCATCGTTGGCCGTCGCATCGTTTGTCGATCCCCAACCCTTTGATTCTTCTTATTTTCATCAAAAGTACGGTTCGAGATTTGGTTTAGATTAGATATGTTTAATTGTACATGTGCCTTAGTTGTACGAGGTTTTGTGTTTATAGATTGTTTGTTTATCTTAAGTTTAATCATATTGCAATCAATCATAATTGTGTGTTATGTTTTATCTCGTTTGTGTTGTTTATATGTTGTTTATCTTATGTATAACTATACGGTTAATTTACACGCATTTTACATGTTGTTTATCTTATGTATATATACAGTATATCTGAACATATTTTCACGATCAACTTCACTAACTCAATTTTCTTAGATTACGCGGGCGATGCTGACCTGGACCATGTACAATAGATTCTGGTTGTCGAGTATCGGGCGAATCGAGGTTGAGGTTTTGTTTTGTGATCTATTATGGTTTAAGAAAATCTTGGTTCTGATGTTTGATGATGATGATGTCTGAAGGAGGAGTTTGAGTCTTTCGGTTCGGGTTTAGGTTCGGTTTCAGGTGTAAAATGGGGATTGAATGGAGTCTCTGTGGAGGAGTTTGTGCACATGCCAGTGGCAATGAGCGTCTCAAGAGTGAGGATTATGAGAAAGTAGATGAGTTTGAAGGATCTGCTTACCAATGCTATTTTTTTTTTTTCATTTCTATTTCCTTTCCAGTATTGAAGGTTGAGATATTAAATGTAATGTTGAAAATGAGTGTAAAAATGATGCTTACTATTTGAGAGAGTATATTCTAATGTTTACCAACTGTATATTCTAAAACTTGTATGAGTATGCACATGTTTATCTAACGTTTATTTTCAGTATACATTGTTGTTGTATGAAGAACCACATGTTTATCTAATGTTTATTTTTAGTATACACGTCTAATTAAGATACCTCCAACTTGATAGTACACGTATTCATTGTTGATATTTTTTGTTATTATTCTCGACATTTTTATATACAGAACATAAACGTTAAATAAACAAAAAAAAAATCAGATCAAACATAAGCATAACAAGTTATACTGAACATAAACGGTAGATAAACAAAATATTATCACACACAAGCCATTGACGAATATATTGATTTTATTTGCCAAAGATTTGCTTTCTCATACTAAACATCAAATCACTGCCATAACTCAGATAATCTGAACAGAAATCCATACCGTCACAGTTACATGGCCCTAAACAGAGTCCATCTCGCCACCGTCAAAGCACACCCCATCTGAAACACTGCCTCGGCGTATCTCCATACGCGGAACTAAGAAAAGTACCATCGGCAACAATAATAGGCCTACAATGATTCCATCCTTTAATTGAAGCATTAAGATACATGGACACTTTTATCTCTGAAAGTTTCGTCGACCGCAATATCAGTATTCATGCATCTATCGACCAAAACTACAAGTGTTCTGGAGTGCTTATTTCCCGTTTATCTTCCGTATACTTCACTGTTTTCGACGTAGTCTGCAACTAGTTCGGCGATTCCGACATAGCCTGCAGCTGGTTCGACGATTCCTGTATAAAATCATCGTCTTCCAAATCTTCTCGAGAACACATATTCCTGAAAATAAACAATTTATCACCCGAGGCCACATAATAAACTATCAAAATTAAAGAAGAAGAAAAAAAACACCACTATTGTAATATAACACCACATAAAAAATACCAACATGAAATGCGAAGGAAGAAAGGTAAAACCGGCTTTATGGTACCTCTCGAGTCTTTTGTCAGCGAAAATTTCATGAAGAACAATATTTGAATCATAGGAGATTTCACGAATAACAATTTTTTGCTTTCTAATCCCGATCGGAGCCTTTTTCTTTTGTTCAACTGGATCAAATTTTTTTCCCAATTCATGGAGATCTCGACATGAGCATGCGCTGTAAATTGGTCGCCAGAATTATATAATTATGTCTCATAATTTTGGAATGATTATTTGGAAAATATGGAGATAATGGCGTCGGTTACGGAGGAGTGGATGACTGCAAGAGTCTTGGGATGAATATGATGAACCGTATTTTTGATATTATTTTATCTATAAATCCTGATATGATAAAACTTCTTTTATACCGTAAAGATAAAATTAAGAGGACTAAGAGATATAGATACGTAAATTTCCCTAAATACTACTGACTATTTAACAGAGTATGCACTTCTGTAGGCAATAAGTGATCATCATGTCGTGGTCTATAGAGAACTATCTCGTCTTGTAAAAGCCCCAATTTTTCCAGATAACCAGTAATAGCATGATGCCTTTCGAGCAAACCCTTATGAAAATAATCCAACACCTAACCCGAGGAACCTACCATTTGCAAATTACATTGTTCCAGCCTTTGCAGCCATAAATCCAAGTTCATCACTTTCTTGCACCCTCTTAATTTGCAAAGAACCAATTAACCGAAACTGCAAAGGATAACAAGCAAATTTGCCACTCCAATGAAAAAAAAACACAACACTTCCGTATCGGAAAAATATTTTCTGATTAGGTCACAGTTACAGACACTTATTTGAATGAAGCTCACAATTTGTTAGCATGAACACTACTAGCTGACAACTAAACTCCGGTGTTATAGACATGTATTTGAATATAATGTAGTTCATCAAGATTTTGATGTGAAAACTCGAGACAACATGCCTTACCATGATCATCAATGCAATTACATCCAAGTAACATCAATCTTTATATATGCCTGTCATTTGATATCCTCTCCCAAAATCAAAAGCCTTTCCACATATAGGCACGACTTTTGGGTTTTTCCAATATACAGCATTTCCAAAGTTTTTAATGAGCACATACAAGAAATCAAGAATCTGCAGCCCTCAGTTCACTTGTTTTTGTGTATGAGTTCCCAGAAAACAGCAGTCAGTGTATCGCTGTGAAGGCAAACAGAACAAAGCTAAGGATGATGCACTGAACAGTACAACATTTGACCACGACGAAATAGGAATCAAGTTCGTCGAGCAAATAAACCAGAAGCAAGATTTACTCATATCTGAACAAGAAGTGCGCTGCAATTTTAGAAGTTCATGCACGAAATAAGTTCTATCTTAATAGTCAACAGTTACATTTACTTTCTGCAGAGTGCCCATTAATAATAACATAAATAAAATCACTCATCAGCGAGATTTTGAGTGGAATATACCATGCATCCAATCAAAGATTTCTGAAGGGGATGCCAAGGCTATCTGACAAGATCAAGATCCATCCAATCAAGAAATCCAAAACTACTATAACTATATATGAATTGAGGTTTGAACTCCAGAGCTAGAAGATTCGTGTCACTTGATTTTCAACCTTGATCGCAGTTATGCAAAACTAGAGACCACTAAGACCATTTTTAACAGCATATGAGACTCTAGTCCCCGCAGATTTGTGTACATTCATCAGCTCTGTTTATCCTTATTTTTAACAAAGTTCAATTCATATATTAGCTCAACGTCACGCCATATTCAAGATAATCCGTGACTTATTCCCACACCTAAGTGTAGAAAAATGAACCTAGGTACTCATGGAAGAAAAAAATGTTACCAAAAAAACACAACACCAGCAGTTTAAACCAGAAAAGAAAAACCATGAGAAGAAAAAGCTTTTGGAGTCTCCATAAAGTTGATTGTTCTGAGTCTTATTAGAATTTGGTCGGAAATCCATAAGTGTCCGCCCACAACGATCGAATTGATTATCATAATAAATATCAATAATGTTGTACGAAAATAAGAGAAGAAAGATAAAGCAAACAAAGTTTAGACTCTAAGTTATATCTTCCTTTAATTAACCTGAACTTAAATGAGACAACAATGACATAAAAACTAAATCGAAGAAAAAAAACTGGCCCACATCTATTCTACTTTCTATTTGAGGGATATTCCGATAAAATATAAATCTTGCTAATCGACTAGGAAGCACAACTTGAATATGATGAGACAGAAGTCCTCCTACAAATATAATACATGCAAAATGACCTCAGCCACGAAGTTCTTGAATTGTAGAGCGCAAGACTTCATCCCCAACAGCTGCCCTTAATTGCTTCATGAACGCATTTCTACCCAACTTCCCTTCCTGCAAAGGGACAGTAAATAACACTGGCATATACAAACAAAAAAAGGTAAAAAGAACTCACCAGTAGGCAGCTGGTAAAAAGAACATTACTCTCACCTTAAATGATACCCATAAAGTTTGCAACTCTTTAAGCTGGGGTAGAGGACGAGAATCTTTCAGATTGGAGAATAATTTTGCAATAAATACAGATGGGAGGATAATCCTATTTGCATTAGGCTTCATTGACCCTAACAAACCAAGACGAGAGAAGAAAAAAATTAATGAACCCCATAGTTCTGAACACCCCAATTTTGTTCCAACTAAGTCGCTCGTAAAAAAATTTCTTTGTTACCCGGCGACTTTATAGGCCTGTAGCTGAGCACACACTCTGGCAGAATATGAGTGTTCATGTTGGCATGCCACACTGTATACCACCTAGGGTTTTTCAAGTCGTCAACACCAGTATCATAATCCATACTCGAAGGATATGACTGCAGAGATCCTGCTTCAACTTCCTCGCATTTCCCCAATATGACTCTGCATAAAACGACATGCTTCTCACCGTTCTCGTCAATATCTGACAGCATTGCACTGCACCAAATCAAGACCACAAACAAATTCAACTAATAAAAGTAAGAACTTTCAAGTTCATCTTCTTTAGGAAACAGATATCAAAGCACAGAGAGAAGATGGAAATCCCAAATGCGAGCCTCAACAATTACAATCCCATAGCTAACATACCTATTTTCAAGAGATTTAAATGGAGACAAGTGAACCCCAATGCCATGACCTTCAGAACAAGATACCACACTAGGTTCTCCAAAACCATGCTTCAAGATGCTCTCTACACCCTTGGCCGACGTGCCATACCATGCATAAACCATGTTACTTTGCCCTCTAGCGTTCTTCGTAATCTCCAATTGCTTCAAGAAAACCTCAAGTCGTGCTTTGTCCAAGGGCTCCAGCCTCACACATTGGTGGATAGAGGTAACGGTAGCACCAGGCTCAATGGCAGACAATCCCGAAAGAAACAAATTCTTAAGTATTGAATAAATTTTCTGCTCAGGTGCCATAATCCTAGTCTTGGGCCACCTAGCCGACTGTGATTCGCTCCCCAGCAGTTGCCTTTTCACATTAGAGCTGGAAAAACTCTCCTCCAATTTTCCATTCTCCACATCCCCCCCTCTCTTCCTCTTACTCGATTTCACAGCTTCAGCCCTCTTCAAATCCTTGGAACTTCCTGAATTATTAGTAATTCTGATTTCTATCTGAATTTTGGAGAGATTCTCACAGTTATCCAGCAATTCATCCTCCTCATCCTTCTCATAGCTGTTCACGAAGAATTTGGGGAAAAAACACTTAGCCTCGGTATCAATCCAAGCAATCGACCGCTGATTTCCACTGTACAAGTCAATTTCCAGCATCCGATAGAAGTCGAAGAAGCAATTCGACCCGAGAGCTTGGGCCTCAATCGCCGGCTTACCCTGTAAAAACCCTAATTTCATCACCTCCACCACTTCAATCGGGTAATCGACCCACGATCCGCCGTCGTAGAACATGACCCTCTCCGGGCACGAGCTCCGCTTGAAGTTTGAGTAGTTATGAATCAAGGGCTCATTGGACGCCGCCGTCGGACATCGAGGGGCAACAACCCTCGAGCCGCCCTTCAACGCCGCACGCTTCTTCGTCATCATCTCGGAGATCAAGGAATTCATTGTGAAAGTAGTATAATTTGAGAAGCTCTGTGTACAATATCTCGATTGAATTGTGCAAGAACTTCTGAGAAAGAAAACCGGAAAAAAATTGCCGCCCTCTAGATATAAGAGACGACTGTGCAGGTCGGTTGAGATGAAATGACGAGATAGCCCTTGCCTGAACAACAGCAGCTAAAGTTATCTACAAAGGGCAAGTTTGGCATTTCGTGAGCTTTACGGCAACTTGATCCGTAAGAAAGTAATATAAGAAATAGGTAAAGGAGTACGTGGACAGGGTTAATCACGTTTGGGATTTGCTTCTGCCCAAAGAAAACTTTGTGGGTATTTATTATCGAGGTTTTAATAGTCAGCGATTTTGACTTTTTCTTCAATAATTCTATTCAATAAGTTGGCAACTTGGGGCAAAAATTACTTGGTGCATATTTTGTTTGGTCTTGTTATGTTGTGCGAGTTAAGTTTTAAAAGTTTGACACTAGGGCTGTGATTAATCATCAATAGTAATATAGCATCAAAAATAGTTTGGTGAACCGACTAGAAGGTTTAGCTCGGTCGTGGTCGTTTCATGAGAGTTCGATCCGATTAATTACTTATATCTCATAAGGAGTCTTCGTTTAGGCGGCTAAAAATCCAGGATAGCACAGTTCAGATAGCACGAAGGTTGGTAGATCAAGGAAGCCCGAATAACCGAGAGCAGGGGCGGAGCCAGGAGGGCTAAAATTATATCAAATATTGAATAAAATTACAATAAAAAATATAATTTTTTAAGTGCTTTTGCAACAAAGATTCTTTTGAAATATATTAATTTAACTAAAATATATATTTTTTTTGTTTAAATTTCGGACTAGACTTAAAAAGTCAATGACATTTCATTATGACAACAAGAAAACAAAAGTTAAAAAGAGAAAGAACACTTATTAGGAACAAATATAACTTGTTGAACAATTACTTCTCAAATTTCAAAGAACTATTTAATTTTATCAAGATAAAATCCCTCAAAATTGTTATTTAAATTTAAAATGATTCGATAATTTTATTTGATGTGATTATGCCATATATTTTAATTAGTTAGACTAACATTATAAACATTATTCAATTTCAGTTTTAGTTATATACACAATTACAATATTAGTGTGTGTGTGTGTGTGTGTGTATATATATATACATGGTTCCAAAAAATCCTACCCGGACTAAATCCAGGGAAGAATTGTACATGGCCCCGCCCCTGCCGGAGAGACCTAAGTAGCTCGGAGGTCGGGAGACCTAGGGAGCTAGGATACATGAAAAACATCATGACTTGTAGGTCGGTGGGGTTGAGGTCGTGGTTACGACCTAGATAAGACTTGTGGCACGTAGGTGCAGAGGTCGTATTTATGGTCTCAAGACTAGGAGCTGTACAATAGGAAGGGAAAGAATCCTTTATTGATGAAAAATATATATTGCCAAGGACTCTCCGACTCAGGAGGTCTTTCTAGTTAAAAAAGTGGATACAAAAAGATCTCTTTCCCAACTAGAACCCTCTTGACCATCAAGTTACTCTAGGTATATAAGGTATCCAGGTTCTTTGCTTTACACAACACAAATACGCGCATAAGAATTTACATGCATACTCTCGATTTTATTATGGACATACACAAACTTGAGCGTCGAAGATTTTTCTGTCGGGACCCCTCCCGACTAGGGCTGACATTTTTTTACCACATATCGAAAACCAAACCAAAACGAACAGACGAGAAAATAAATAGAGCTGTACCAACTGATTTATAACGGTAATCGATTATCGGTTACCTACTTGCTATCATTCGGTATCAGTTCCGAAACCATAAGGGTTCGATTTTACCTAACCGAATCGATTAGGAATTAAAAAAAAAAAAGAAGGAAAACATAGTAGCCTTACAGTTACAGGTTACTTGTTCAGTTCTTTAGTAATTTAGTTTAGTATTTAATATTTTATTAGGCCATTAGTTAATATATAATTTATTTTTTAAATATGTGAATTAAAAACGACCCTCTCTTTGTCACTCACTAACCAAAAAAAAAAGGGCCCTCACTCATCACTTGTAGAAGAATTTCAGGATGTTTGTTCACTAGCAACAATGAGATTAAAAAATTTAGACACATTTAAATTTATCAGATGTATACACAAAAAAGGCATTACATCTGCATTTACATTCAGTTTGCAAAGACAATCAAAGAAAATGACTGGCAGAGGTGGGAAGTGGGTTCATGTTAGAAGCCTACGAACAATGAACATGTTGTTGGGAAGTGGCCTGCTGGAACATGCTGGGAGCCTAGGAAGTGGAAACATTCTATTGGGCTTTTTTTTTATTTTTTTTTTCAATTTTTGCAATTGAAAACTGAAACCAACCTGAGTTTTCGATAAGTGAGAATTCGGTTACCGACTACGAGTTGATTTGATGTTGGTTTCGCATTTATGGTTACTGAAACTATCGGTTCTGTATTGGTTCGAGCTAACCCCTACTCCCGGCGTAGCGCAAGTCGTCGGAGCTCCGAGCTGGTGCAGCGTGCAGATTCGTGTTTCGCGGATCAGTCTGTGTGAGACAATTTGCATATCAAATAGGATTAATAAAATAGAAAGACAATAATAAGATGGAAAAAACGTTATTATTCATTTATTAACAGTTATTATTCAACTCTATGCACATTCACAGATGCAAATCATTTTTTTTTATTATTCAATTTATGCACATTTATAGACGTAAATAAGATTTTATATGTCACTTGTGTTTGTATGTAATATTTAAAACCATAAGTTAAATAATGAGTATATCATATTTTATAAATTTCAACATTAGTAAATATTGACTAGCGATCGTCAACTATCCTTAATTACAGAATTGTAATTAAGGATAGATAAATAGTGATTATGTATGTGTTTGATATGTATTATGCTGGTAAGGGATAAAGTGCGATATGAGATAGCAAAGAAATAAAATAATGTTAGTGTGTATGATGAACGCTTGACTTTAGATGTTATTAACACTATTTATGTGAAATGAGAATTCATGTTTGACGAAATAAAGTTATGTGTTCTATTGTTTTTCATTTTGATAAAGGCTCATCACGGATAGACAAAAAATCATTTATCGGTTACTTGTGAAATATAAACAATTGATTCCCAACATGGATGGAAATTGAACAAGCTATCGGAACAGTTGTAGTGTGAGCGGTACAGTTGGTCTTAACTAATTAGTCACACTGGTACACATTGGTGTATTGACGAAATACCAGAGAGGAGCAGTTTGTTTTATATTGGTGTAAACAACCTAGGCGTCGGCTAATTACAACGTTCTCTTAACCCTTAAGATATAAACAAACACATGCACATAGTAATTACTACTTTGATTCAACAAAGTGAGGTTTATGTATATCGACCAATAACAATCTGGATTAGGAAGTGATTCCTACATGACATGGTGTTCTGTTATAATATTTACGGTCACCGTGTACTCCACAAAGTTAAGGTTTGATGATGTCCCCGAAGTGATTTCAGAAGGGTTATTATGTTAAATTCTGATATAATAATAATGTATTGAATGGTGCTAGCTTCGGTTGAAGAAGTGGATTAATTTAATTATCAATAATTAAATAAACTGACAGATATTATATCTTAAATATGGAGAAGTAATTCGAGTATTTTAAGAGTGGAGCTCAAATCGTAATTTGGGAATTAAATTGGTAGAATTCAATAACACTACTTTAGTGGAATGACTGTATTATTCCTATTTGAGCTTAGTAGGATTGGTCCACAGTTAGTCCCAAATAAGGCAAGCCCAATTTAAAACCTCCTTAGGATCCCTATTGAAGCCTATAAATACACTTCTTTTCTAGTCTTCCAAGACATACAACACATGGAGATATCTAGATTCTCTTTCCCACCAAGGGAGTTCTAGAGGTTTAGGTAATTCAGTAGAAGATCTTGAGATAGTCGAGTACCCGTGCAATCCCGAGCACCTAACCATCGTCGCCTGCCCAACACCACCGTTCGACCATCTTGTAACCACTGGTGACCACCTGCTGCAACCCGCAAGTTCCCAGCGACCCGATGCCGAGACCCTTGATCTCTCAGCACGTCTCTGACGACCCGCGACGTCCCACCATTCCCGATAAAGCAACCTGTTGCAGCCCGCGAATCTCGTGCCCCGCTAGCGACCTGTTCAGCAACGCCGTGCACCCGCGAGATTCCCGCTGCGCGCTTGATGACAAACCAGCCCGCGACCAGTGGAGACGGCTCACCAGGATAGGTAGATGTGCCCAGGAGCACATCTTCTGGACACTGGGTGAGGGGGATGTTAGCTTTTAGGACGAGTGATAGTTTGGAGAGGGGCCTTTTTCGAGCACTAGGCAGATCACTCACTCTCCTTCTCTACAAGTGAAGGACCTGTGGGGTCCGAGGGGGCTTGGAATAAGGATAGGTCAGAAAGGGTGTTGGGGACTAGAGCAGGCTTTAGTGACCAGGTTTTAGATCATATTCAGTAGATACCCATCTCAAAGGACGGTTCTGATGGTTTGAAGTGGACACTTACATCTTCGGGTGCATTTTCTACGACCTCGGCTTGGGGGGAAGTTCGGCTGGGTGACTAGCCTAACCTTCTCTTTGGGGCCATTTGGACTGAATTGTTTACCCCGACCATCTCTGTTTTCCTTTGGCGCCTCCTTCTAGGCCGAATTACGATCGACGCTGTGATGCAGGTGAGGGGGTTTTCTTTCCCTTTGTGGTGTTATTGATGTGCTGAGACCGGACATTTCCAGACTGAGACTTTTTCTCATTTTTTTTAGAGAGCGAGGTTGCAAGGAGAGTGTGGGAGCATTTTGCCACTTATACTCGTATATCCCTTCCCACTACAGACAATTTCTTTAAGCTCCTGAGTTTTTTTTATCACAGAGCACACAGTTTAGACACGTGGGCTTCCTCATTCCTTGTCCGATCCTGTGATCCATCTGGACAGAAAGGAATAATGCGAAGCATAGGGATATTACTTTTATGAGCACTCACATTGTTTTACAGGTTGATCGATATCTCTCTCTCCTCACAGCTTTGGGTAGACTCACTACTAGAGACTTGACAAGATGCACACTGCCCCACTACTTTGTTCCATCTCTGTTGCCACCTGTCCAGCACCCACGACCCAGAGCCGTTGTTTGGCTGAGACTCGAGTCCCCTTCGGTTATGCTAAACACCGATGGATCTTTCGATCAACTTGTCAAAATCGCCGAAGGTGGGGGCCTGATTAGGGATCACAGCGAAGCTCTCATTACCAACATTCACGCCCCTCTTCAGGCCTCCTCGAGTTACGACGCAGAGGTTCAGGCGCTTCAGATTGCAGTCTCTATCTCCTCTCACATTTGGATAGAGTGGGATGTTGCCGCAGTCACCACCCTCTTGGCCTCAAGCCACCAGGGATCGTGGCAGATTAAGCACTCGCTCATGCGCATCAAATCCACACTTTATTTAGTTCGCTACTGAATCTCACACATCTTCCGCGAGGGGAACCGTCCCACTGACTTCCTTGCTTGCATCGGTGCCTCCTCGCCTCATAGGCACATTTTTCATCTCGACGACTCTCCTCTCCGACTCCTTACTCTTGTGCGGATGGATTAGATGGGCTACCCTTCGTTCAGATTTAGGTAGTCGTTGTGTTTTTCTGTGTGCTTCGAGCTACTCGTGTTGAAGACTACTCGTCTAGGCGTTTCCTGACCCAGACTCAGA